>SADC01001330.1:0-441273 GCA_004194705.1 Ditylenchus dipsaci | reverse complement strand
CCCACGGGGACTGATCAGGTGGAGGAGATAACTTCATATTCGTGTTTCTCGACCCCGATTTCATGAGAAAGCCGGCTGTTTTTTTGGTTCTGAGAAAAAAAAATTTTTCGAACCACAGGGGGGTCATGGTTTTTTAGTCAAAATTTGAAAAATTTAAATTGGCGCCTTTTGAATTTAAAAGGGAATAAGGGCTGTATTGGGAGGGGAAGGGAATAAAAGGGGGCCACTAATCACACAGGCCCACTAACAAGAAGATGTTGAACATAGTTTTGAATACTGGGGCCTACCGCATAAATAAACTCTGGTATGCATGCTTTTTCATGCATCCAGAGTCACTTTCGAGTGATTTGTGTCTAAGGTAAGTGTGTGCGCGCATCTCTAACTCTCAAGCCCCTGCGCCCCCTTCGGGAACAATTTTGACTCTATATGCATCTTATGGTAAAGAGTACTTCTCGGAATCATGTCTAAGGTAAGTGTGTGCGCGCATCTCTAACTCTCAAGCCCCCTGCGCCCCCTTCGGGGCGCAGGGGGCTTGGAGTTGAGATGCGCACACCCACATACCTTAGACACAAATCACTCGAAAGTGACTCTGGATGCATGAAAAAGCATGCATACCAGAGTTATTTATGTGGTAGGCCCAGTATTCAAAACTATGTTCAACATCTTCTTGTTACTGGGCCTGTGTGATTAGTGGCCCCCTTTTATTCCCTTCCCTCCCTACACAGCCATTAATCCCTTTTAAATTCAAAAGGCGCCAATTTAAATTTTTCAAATTTTGACTAAAAAACCATGATACCCCCTGTGGTTCGAAAAAAAAATTTTTCTCAGAACCAAAAAACAGCCGGCTTTCTCATGAAATCGGGGTCGAGAAACACGAATATGAAGTTATCTCCTCCACCTGATCAGTCCCCGTGGGGGGGATTCTGAACTCAAGCCTTTTAAAATTCTGTTTTTACAAATCGATTTTTTTGACGACAATATTTTTTGGTATATATCCCTCTGCGGTTTTGGTGTTGACCATCTAGAGACAAATTAATCCACAGACCAGGGCTCAAACCAAAGACGGACAAGCAAAAGTCGTGTTATTGACATTATATACCGAAAAATATTTTAGTCGAGAAAATCGATCTGTAAAAACAGAATTTTGAAAAACCACCTATTAAAAAGTTTTGACCATTTCAAAAAGGTGAATAAAATTTTAAAATTAAAAATTGCACCGATTGGGAATCGAGCTTTCGACATGAAGAAAGAGCGTGAACCCATACTACTGCGCCACACACACCTGCTAATCTGCAATAGGTCGTACGTCGAAAATTTCATATTTTGAAAAGCCAATATCTCGGTGCATTTTAGCGCGTAGCAGATTTTGTGAACGGTTCTGTAATCAACTTAAAAGAAAGCTATCTTTTGGTATATAATGTTATTTGATACGTGACGGGGTGGTCGTGCATTTCCCCTGTAAGGTATGTGTGCGCGCATCTCAACCCTAAGCCAACAAGAGGACCTAAAGGCTGACCTGCGAGAAAAATTGAATCCGACCAGAACGCTTGATCGAGATGTATGTAGAGGTTCTTTTTGCCACGTTCCATGTTTAAAAACATGGTAAAACAGTCAAAATAGCTAACTTAAAAAGTGATACTCATCATTCCACACCACTTACAATACACCTTTTTTACCCTAAAATGCTTCTGCAGGCCTATTATGGTAAAGGTAATAATTGAAAATGGTTTTTGAACACTTCTATCAAAGAAGAAAAAATCGAAATTATATTTCTAGCCTCCTTCCGAACAGGCTAGAAAGAATCCGCGGATTTGTTTATAATATCCGCGGATGTTTTCATTATTGCTACGAAAAATATCGGCTGCCAGACAATTTCTAATATTTTTAGAATTTGTCGCGCGACATTTTCTAATATTTTCGGTAAATTCGGTTGTTTTGTCCCGAATTTACCAAAAATATTAGAAAATGTCGCGCGACAAATTCTAAAAATATTAGAAATTGTCTGGTAGCCAAAATATCCGCGTATTGTATCCGCGGATTTTTTGTTATTGCTGCAAAATTTCTATCCGCGGATTTTTCAACTATCCGCGGATATTCCGTTATTGCTACGAGGGCAGGATTCGAGCCTGTAACCTCAAGATTTTTGCGGGTGAATTTACCGTGGGTGAATTTACCGCCGCCCGGTAAAATCGTCCATTTGACAAATTTTTATGTTTTTTTATACTCTCCTCAAATAAAATGTGGGTTTCAAAGCGAAGTACGTGTGAACTGGAGTGTTTCGTCCTCTTATATGTTTTCCTTTTTAAATGTGTGATTTTTCCTTGGTTCAGAGTTTGTCGCCGCAATCAATTGTGTGATACAAGATGTCTGAAGAAAATGCTGGTACATCTAATGAGCCCGTGCAAGTGGTTCAGGCTTTGAATCAGTTCAAGGTTAGTAAAAGTTAGATAGCGCTGGTTTTTGTTTCTCCGTAGTCAAAACAATCTTTTAGGAGGTGTGCGACGTGGGTACGACTTTTTATGGATTGCTTGGTCTAGGAAGTTTTGCTTTTTTCAGATACCGCCATTGCCCGAAACTATCTGAATGAATCCGACTGGGACTTGGAAGCTGCGATTCACCTCTACTTCCACGTAAGCTCCCAAGTATATTTCCAGCATCATAACTTATAATGTATCTAGAGCAACGATCCGGAGGCTATTGAGAACCAGGATAATCGAATGCAGGAATTGAGGCGTCGTCAGATCCATACGTAAGCTTTTTTCGCTGCTCATGAACTCCTTTTTCGCCTTGAATAAAGCTGTGAAATTCAGCAGTAATGCTTTGCTTCAGTGAGCTTTCGCAGTTACTAAAAAGCCTTAGTTATTTCAGCCCGGCTTCATCTACTCCTGTCACGCCTTCAGTTTCGTCTAATGGTACGGTTCGAGCTCAGCCGGTCGGTGGGTGGCTTCAGCTCGTGCGCTCTCTTTTTGCTGTCCCTATGCAATTTGTGTACTCTTCAGTGACCAAGGTGTTCCTATTCCTCTGTGAGTCAAAATTTTTCCTTGCAAATTGGAAGTCGACAGAGTGCTTAAATGTTTTGTTTTTTGCAGATGTGTTGCTCTTCAATCCAAACCTGCCGGTAACTCGTCGAAGAGAAAACAGAAGACTTCAAGACAATACTGAGGCTGTAAATCCTGCGATCTCCGAAATGATTCAGCAAAACAGAGCCTAATGCGAATGCAGGAGGAGGAATATGCCAGGTAAATGGTCTTTTTTACATTGTATCACCTATCTACCAATTTTAGATCTCTTGCCGCCGATAAAGCCAAGCGTGAAGAGCGACTTCGTGCTGAGTTGGTTTTCAAAGAGGAGGAACAGCGTGCTAAAGATCAGGCTGAGAAGGCTGAAAATAAGAGGGTTGGTTTGAGATTTTTTCAATATTCTTTATCATCATAGTTTCAGCGTCGTTTGCTGCAAAAGCGTGATGAAGTTCGCTATCAAATGAAGGAGGAGCCAAAGAATGGCGATGACATTGTTTGCATAAAAGTGAAGTTCTCAGAGGGCTCAGTCTTCAGTCGAAGGTTCAGAGCCAATCACAGTGTAGAGGTGAAATTTGATGCACTCCCTAAACATCGACTGCTGAGACATTTTGGTTGTGATTAATGAAATAGGAATTTTCAGGAGCTGTTCAATTCAGTTTTGCTGCACGAAAAATGCCCGGACGACTTTTCTCTTCTCAGTGGTTACCCAGCGGTTTGTTTTGCGATTTATTGGGGATAATTCTGAAACAGTTAACCTTTGGGGTTGAATTTCGGAGTGGCATTTTCTACAGTCTGTACCGTTTTCGGGTGATTCGGGTGATTTACGGCTCAACTGACTGCTAGACCTTAAACAGCCTAAATAATGTGACGTAGGCTGCGATTATAGACTATAAGGAATAGCTAAAAAAAACGATTTAAAAAAATCAGAGTGGATACTTAAAATTTGGCCCACATCTGTTATATGTTTCTTGAGAATGATTAATTCAGGCCTCGTGTAAGATTTTGTCATACTGCAATTTAGACTGCTTTGAACTGTGTGCCTGCATGGTATGAAGAATTCGGACCTCATGGTATCCAGGATCCTGAAAAGATTCCAACATTTGCTGATGCTGGCTTTGAGAAAACTGCGGTTATATTGGTCCGTGATAATGATGCTTAGAAATCAGGGTGGTCTAGTCAAAAAATATAAGAAAATCTAGTTTGACCAGTTATGTTTTCGATGGACATTCCTTCTCCGTAATTATTTCTACCATCTAGAAATGTGTGTATGTATTGGATGCGAATAAAATATTATATTGGAAATGAATTGTTGAAACCTTTTTGTGTAGATAGCATGCCTGCTATATGCAAGCGCTGAGATACATTGAGAACCGACTTTTTGATATCATTGAGATGTCTATTTAGACATTGTTGATTTGTCTCGAAGCCAGAGAAGTGAATAAAGTAAATTAGAGTTACGCGAGTTTAACTAGTTGCTTAAACCGTAAGTTTGGTGTATTGACGTTATGTGCTACGGTACCGGACAATTATTTCGCCGACATTATTTCGCCGACAATATTTCGCCGCGACAAAATTTCGTCGACATAATTTCGCGGACCATTATGTCGCCGCGACAAAATTTCGCCGATATTCTAAGTGTCGTTTTTCTAATTCGCGCTTTTTTCTGGCTGATTTTACGGCACGAATCTTTACAACCATCTGCAAAAAGAGTAATTATTCGACCGTTATGGCTCAGATACGCAGTTTTCTCATGAGGTACTTTTACTTCAGCTATATTTTCTAATTTGGACGATTTTAGTGCCGAAAGATCGTGACGTTGGCATGTATTCCAATCAGAAACCTTGACACATTGATTGTTTGGAAATAAATATAGGTAAAGTTTAGCGTCTATGAAATGTTTTTAGCTGGTTCAAAGAGGAATTATCGGTGTCTACAACGAAATGGCCCTTTGTACTAATCCTCCAAAGAAGAGAAGGAAGTACCTCCTTGCTGACGAGCGAATAAAACGACTGGTGAGAAAAGCAGTGAACAATCGGCAGAACATCATTCCTATCGAATATCTCGGTGCGATCGCTTCCAACTTCAGAATGGCTCAGGTACTTACCGTATTAATTCTAATAGAGCACCAGTCTCTAACAGAGCACCACCTCTTAAGGCCAATACTACGGGGGTAAACCATGTTTTATTGCATTTTTAACACGAAGTCAAAAAAATTTTGGAGGTTGAAAAATAGAGCACTATGGTGTTCTATTAGAACAAATATCGTACATTAAGCCGGCGGGCCAGAATTCTCTGATGAAGAAATTTCGGATCTGGATGGAGAATAATAGGAATGTTTGATTCTTTGTTGTTATTTGCTTCTCTTATTCGTTGTTATTTGGTTCTCTGATTTGTTGTTTTATGACTTGAGTCAATAAAACTTTGTGTTGGATTCACTCGAAAATACCTGGCATGTAATCAATGAAATTAGTAAAAATGAATAATGGCGGCGAAATTTTGTCGCGGCGAAATGATGATCCGCGAAATAATGTCGCGCGAAATAATTGTCGGCGAAATAATTGTTAGCGAAATAATGTCGGCGAAAAAATCGTCGGCGAAATATTGTCATGTACCCTCACTAAATGAGAATTTTCTTACTTTAAAGAACTTAGAGCTCTCTTAACACTCGCCGTCCCAAGCGTAGTAAGTGTTGCGTTAAACTCAGAATTTCACGGACAACACGATGGTGCAAAAAAATTTGAAAAAGGTCGGTATGAGATGGTGAAAACCCCTCCTGAAAGTAGGCTGTTTTTGGTCACCTTCAACCACTTGAAATTTTGATAAATTAGCCGAAAGCCGAAAATTTTCGGCTTTCGGCTCGGCTCAGCGCGCCGAAAATTTTCGGCGCGCGACAACCTACAAATGACAGTGAAATATACACCAATCAAAGCTGTGAGAAGAACCCAAAAATGATGGATTTTCGGATAAAAGGAAGGCCTAAGCGAGGTCATCGCTTGTAAGTAAGCTCCAGTAACTTATGAAACTCTGTGCTGATGGTTAGTTGGATATCCAAGAGCCTGAGCAACCTTTTAATAACAAAATTGTGCCAAAAACATGAAAATGGAGTAAAAAATAGGGTGTGAACCTAGGGGAATTGACCCGAGAGTTCAAAATATGATTGGTATCCCTTCTCTCTTTAACTGTATGATAATCCTCGCTAAAAACAACAATACAAGCATAAAATAAGCAGATTTTCATTTAAAAAATAGCTGAAAAAAAGCTTTTAGCTGCAGAAAAAAGTCGATTAGCTGCAAATAAAAGTCGATTAGCTGCAAAAAAAGTCTTTTAGCTGCAGAAAAAAGTCCTTTAGCTGCAAAAAAAGTCTTTTAGATGCAAAAAAAAAGTTTTTTAGCTGCAAAAAAAAATTAGATGCAAAAAAAGTCTTTTAGATGCAAAAAAAGCTTTGTCCGTCTTGAACACCACAAATTCAGAAAAAGTGTGACGGACAGACACCCCCTTCCCCGACCCAAATACTATATAGAGATTGGGTTTTGAAATGATCGATAATATTGTATTGGGGTATTGGTTTGAGCAAATCTACGTCTCTAATAGGAAGTTACCCCTTCCCATTAAAAAAATAATTGAAATTTTTTAATTTGGCATAAAAAGCCTTCTACACAAAAATTTAATTTCAACGCAAACTTTGGTTCGCATATTCTGAAAGCCCTGTGATTCCTCTACCAGATGGCTCAAAAAATCTGTAAAAAGGGTGACTCCAACAAATTAGACTCTATTTTATGAACATAATCGTTCAAAATTTATATGATGACAGTGATATTTTTGCCTATTTCTAACCCATTTCGCATTGTGCATGCTCCAAATGATACATTATTCGACGCGGGAGACAAAGCTCTTTTTGTTGACAGTAAAGGTTTTTTAAAAAAGCCTACAATATTTCGATAAAAAAGCATTTTAAGACAAAACAGTCTATTTTGGACGTAAAAGTTTTGATTTCTTTCGTCATTTTTCGAAAATAATGAATCTCGGGCAAACTTTCTGCTTGCACCTTCAGAAGCCCAGAAAGCGAAATTTCACTGCCATATTCAAACTCCATTCGAGACAATTAACATTCGAATAAATAAATACTGATCCACTCGCCACCCCCCCCCCCTTCTTAAGTGGACGACCACGTGGTCAGGTGCGAGCATGGATTCTCAGGGGGTGTGTAGAGGTTGCTGGTTCGAATCCACCTAGCTGCACACTTCATTTTTAACCCCGTTTTTTGTGTGAAACGTGGCACCTTAAACTCCATTTTCAGGCCATCCAGGTAGACATCTGACTAGGAGGTACCTACCCAGAAAGCGGGTTAGGGTGAGTCAATTTTTGAGCCCTGGTTCGATGTGGTTTAGACACAGCCTAAAAATTTGTGGAAAAATGCAAAAAATACTAATTATGTTATTAAAGTACAGAAAAAACCAGAATAAAAGTCTAATAAAAATATAATTCAAAGCACGAAATTGAAATTTGGATATCCATCAAAAAAATTTCTTCTGTTTTTACAAATCAAATTTTGAATGTGGAACCCATCTATCAATTTTTAGGCGTAGGTATTTTTGTCCCCTTTTTCCATTTATGGAAAAAAGGGACAAACGAATTACGTAATTCGTTTGTCCCCTTTTTTCCACTTTTTGAATTCGCGGTTTTTTTGGCTTCAAATTTCTGAATTAAATTATTTGTATTGTAAAGAACTCATATTATTTTTAAATGTTTTGCTATAATCAAACCTCAGTTCTACTGGGTGATCCATGCACCAAACCAAGTGGTCGTCCAATTGGATAAACATTTTTTTTGAAAGTTTTCGAGTTCCAAAACAATTTTTCTAGACTAATACGAGCATGCTGAAAATGTTTTGACAGTGGTAAAATCGTGTTTTGTAGAGAAATTTTTGAGTTATCGTAAATTCATGATTTTGATTGTTGATTGATTGTAATTTGTAATTTGATTGTAACTAATTTCACCGTCAAATTACTGATTTATCCCGTCAAATTGTTTTTTTACCCGTCGAGTTTGAATTTTGAGCAAAATAATCATTTACCCCGTCAAATTTGAATTTTCGGTAAAATACTGCAGTAAATTTTGCGGGAATCCGAATTTTATAGTCAAAACGACTTGGATCGCTCAAAATCCCACCCCAGAGTGGCCAGGAGCCCCTGAAAGTTGGTTTTTTGGGGGTTGACTGAAGGAAAACTGAATGGTAAACTTTTTGCGAAAATTCGATCGGGAGGATCAGTCCGGTCCCATCGGCTGAATCGCTCAGAATTTCACCCTGAACCATTCTCAACCATCTTAAACAACCCTAAACCATCCCAAACTGCTCCAGACCAGTATTTAACTACCCTAAATCAACGCTGAGGGGGTTTAAGATGCTTGAGAATGGTTCAGGGTGAAATTCTGAGCGATTCAGCCGATGGAACCGGAATTCCGATCCGCCCGATCAAATTTTCGCAAAAAGTTCACCCCCCCCCCTTCAGTCAACCCCCGAAATTAAATACCACGCATCAATAGTTCGCAATAACTCAAAAATTTCTCGATAAAATGTGATTTTAGTACTGTCAAACCGTCTTCAGCATGCTTGAATCAGTGCAGAAAACATGTTTTGGAACCCGAAAACCTTAAAAGAAATTTCCACGTGGACGAGGGTCATTTGGGTGGAGATATCCAGGTGGATATCCACCTGACCGGGAGGTACCCACCTTAAGTATTGAAGTTATGATGGATAAAATCGCTATTTTGGACTTGACAAACCCAATTCCCAAACACAACTTTAAGTTGAAAAAAGTGGTTTATTTTTAAAAATTTTAATTTTTTATGCCATTCAGATGGATATCTATCTGAACAAGAGACACCTACCCCATCTATTGGAGTTTGGATGGTTAAAGTTGGTTGAGAATGGAATGGCAGTGGCTTACCCTGCGCTTAAGGGTTCGAGTAAAAGTAAAAAACGTTAAAGAAAAATAAACAGCACCAAATAAATAAAATGAAAAAGGCGCGAATTCAAAAAGTGGAAAAAAGGGGACAAACGAATTACGTAATTCGTTTGTCTCCTTTTTTCCATAAATGGAAAAAAGGGGACAAAAAGCTACGACCTAATTTTGAATGGGCGATACTTTTTGGCTCTCCCTTGTTAGGGCAAAAATGTTTATAATTAAATATGTTTTCGTTTTTATCCGCTTCTGTCAAAAAATAGCTGCGGTTTTAAACTGTTTAATTTTGAATTTGTTTGTAATACAAATACTTTGATATGGTTCATTTTGTTCAAAAATTGTTGTATTCATAATTGGTTAAAAATTATTATTTTGGAAGGCGTAACTGTCTTCTCTCACCTTTTCTTCGATGCCGATCATAGCTCAGTATCCTTCTAGGTTATATATTGATCTCTTTAAGATAAAAAAATGGAAATAATCGATGATTAATACTCGAGTCCTGAAGAAGACACTGATTCCGAAGTGTGTAGTGAATGGAGAAATCAGAACGAAAATATTTCTTTGCTTTCGGAAGACGATGTTGAACCCACAGCTGCACCTCGCGGTCGGCCGAAAAAGCGCATCGCATCTGTGCAAGACGATGTTCATCTGGAGTTCATTATAAGCAAATATGGGAATCCTATGGTTGTTATGGAAGGTTAGTTGAAATCGCTTTGTGTTAGCGAAGGTCAGTTTGAAATTGCTTTAGGAGAAATCTACAAGTTTCAAAGCAAAGACAAAAATGGAACCACTCACTGGGGGTGCATTAAGTCTAATGAAGGCTGCAAAACTTGTCTAGAGACCAACTCAAGCAATCAGTGTGTCGGAATAAGCGAAGGAAGACACAATCATTGCACAGACAAGGTCGAAATCGAAGTGAGGAAAATCAAGTCGAAAGTTCGTGTTTTGGCTTGCCAAGATCAGGTATTTGCGTTTATCTTCCTTTTTTCAACTATCTAAATTGTCGCTTTAGTCGACTCCTCGTCAAATCTATGCCAATGTTATGGAAAATGCTTCACAAGCCGCTGCTGCAAGGTTGGATTTCAACGATATTTCGCAAATAGTATACTATCATCGACAGGTAGCTTCATTCTGCTTGATCCGATATTCTGTAAAACGAAAGTCAGGACGAAGATCCAAAGTTACCATGTAATCCTGCAATAATGATCATTCCAAACGAATTGATGATGTATAAAAATGAAATTTTTGTTCTACATGATACTGGCCCTTCTACTCGCCGAATGATTGTTTTTTCGACACCGAAAGAGGTTTTTGGCTTTGTACTCCCGAAAAATGGAAATTTTATGTTTCTCAAATTATAGTTGCTTGAGGAATCAGAATATTGGGGACTCGATGGTACATTTGATTTGGTGCCAAAGGGCTTCAAGCAACTGCTCTCTATCCACGCTAAAGTTGGGGAACCTTTGTTCCGTGTATCCATGGTTTACTACCCAAGAAATCTTCTGGCACATACAACAGATTCTTTGCCGTTCTGAAGCAGTCTGTGCCGCACTCACAAGTCCGTCATTCACATGTGGATTACGAACGCTCACTTATGAACTCTTTCAACAATGCCTTTCCAGGTCTGTATTCCTTGTTCGAAAACAAAAAAGATAATCATTCCTTTAAGTTGTTGATCTACATGGTTGCTTCTTCCATTTTGCTCAATGCCTGTCTCGAAAAGTGCAAAAGTTTGGCCTGATTCGGCATTACAAAGAAGGGGGTCAATTGTGCCTGCTAGTCAAGATGCTGAAGTCGCTTGTTTATGTTCCAGTTGATGATGTGAAGGATACTTTGCGTTTTTATACTCTCATAGTGCAGACATGGATAGGTTGGACTAACGGGAGGCCTCTTTTTGCTGTGAAACTGTGGAATTGCTTCGAACTAACAAAAGAAGGCAAGTCAAAAACGACCAACTCACTCGAAGCCTGGCACAATTTCCTTCACTATGCTCTGGCTACTCAAGATGGGAAGAAACCTAAGTTCTGGAAATGGCTGAGACAAATGAAGAAGGAGTGTAGTCTGCAGGAGGCCAAGCTTGCATCTCTGAGGGCCGGGAAAATTCCAAAGCTAAAAACTGCAGATAAGAAAAGGGTGAATCAAAGGATGGAGATTGCAAAGAAATACACGAAAGAGAAATTATTTGATTATGTTAAAAAACTTGGTCTTGTAACTGTTTTGGAAGAGCGTTAGGATTTATTGTGAACCTTGGTTGGTTGAATAAAGTTAACTTGTCAACGATCTGAATTTGGTGAGTATGTTTTGATCTAAGCCGGACACGAATCTAAGATTAGATCGTTGTGACTTTGGAATAGGCTTTTGATAGATACTTCGCTTGCAGTCTGCTCTCGATATAGTGTGACCCCATCGGGAGTTAACTTAGAGGTCACTATATTTAAGGGGTCACTATATCGGCAGTGGACCCTCAGGTGATGTAAGATTATTATTTCGTAATCACATAACCCATAAATTAAACAATATTGATCACCGCCTAGTTACCATCATCTGGGTACCACCACCGAAATAAGCTGCCTGAGTACCACCTGGGTACCACTACCTGGGTGCCTTTTTCCTGGGTAACATGCAGATCTAATTAATTATCTACCAAACAATAACAGTCAGAGCTATTTTTTGACGTAACTAAACAATACATAAGTATTGTATAAATAAAAACAATTTTGTGTAACATTTTAAAACCGCAGCTATTTTTTGACAGAACCGGATAAAAACGAAAACATATTTAAATATAAATATTTTTGTCCTAACAGGGAGAGCCACTTTTTTTTTTGCCGCAAATATACCTTTTTTTGCCGCAAATTCACTTTTTTCTGCCGCAAATATACTTTTTTTTGCCGCAAATTTACTTTTTTTTGCCGCAAATTTTACTTTTTTTGCCGCAAATTTAATCTTTTCTGCCGCAAATATTGATTTTACAGTTGCCAAATGCCTTTACTTTAAGTCTGTCTTTTTTTAGGGATATGGGTGAAAGTTTGGGTTTTTCATTGGTCTTTAGCCATATACACACCTTTTACAGCTTATTTTCAGGTAGATGTCGCAGACTTCACTGGAAGGACTTTTAAAACTTTATATTTGTGATTATAGGTTAGTTAGGAAGGTAAATTTTGATTTTTCACACGTATAGCAATGCGACTTCACGCGGCTGGACAAGTTCATGACTAGTGTAACGTCACGTCAATTTTTTTTGAATATGTGTCAACAGTTGATTTTGTCGAGCTGTATGTTGTCGAAATGCGACTCTCTATGTGCCTTCGTGCTCCACTCCCAGACAGTATGGCTAGGCCGTTGTAACATAACTGTCGGGGCACGTTAACTTCAAGAGGCTGCCTAGCGAGAGTTAGGCTCTTCTAAGATTTACTTCACTCATTTTCAGATTTTCTTGGAAATTCCACATCCGATCACCGACACGAAAGCGTTCGTTCTAGAAGAAAAGTACTATGAGGACACGATGGACTGCGAACTCAAAGCTGAACTTGATCCATTGATTTATGGTTGGTCGCAGACACCTGTAGATAATAAATCTGTTAATTACGATAAGACCTATAAATAAGTGAAGTAAATCTTAGAAGAGCCTAACTCTCGCTAGGCAGCCTCTTGAAGTTAACGTGCCCGACAGTTATGTTACAATGGCCTAGCCATACTGTCTGGGAGTGGAGCACGAAGGCACATAGAGAGTCGCATTTCGACAAAATACAGCCCGACAAAATCAAAAGTTAACAAATATTCAAAAAATTGACGTGACGTTACACTAGTTCATGAACTTGTCCAGCCGCATGAAGTCGCATTGCTATACGTGTGAAAAATCAAAATTTACCTTCCTAGCTAACCTAAAATCACAAATATAAAGTTTTGAAAGTCCTTCCAGTGAAGTCTGCGACATCTACCTGAAATAAGCTGTAAAAGGTGTGTATATTGGCTAAAGACCAATGAAAAACCCAAACTTTCACCCATATCCCTAAAAAAAGACAGACTTAAAGTAAAGGCATTTGGCAACTAAAATCTATATTTGCGGCAGAAAAAAGCAGATTTGCGGCAAAAAAAGTAAATTTGCGGCAAAAAAAGTAAATTTGCGGCAAAAAAAAGTATCGCCCTTCTCAAAAGTCTTTTTAAAGAAACTTTTAATAAAATACTTTATTAAGTACAGTCAACTCCCGATTTAGTGTACACCCTGGGGACGGCTCCAGGTGTACACTAAATTGAATGTACACTAAATCGAGGGTTCATTCTAGTCATTTAATTAACCGCCGCCAAAATGATTTGATCCAGGTGTACACTAAACCGAGGTGTACACTAAATCCGGTGTACACTAAATCGGGAGTTGACTGTAGTAAAAAATCTGTATTCTACTTCTCACGTGTCCAAGTTAGGCAAAACTGTACACAAATATTTTATTGAGACACAAAAAACGTAAAATACATCAAAATATATATGTAAAATTCCACCATTCTTGCCACATACCTATCCTACTTGGTGCTTACCTACCATGATGCAAATGACAAGAAAGTTTGTCATATGATAATTATCAATGAAAAATTATCATTTCAAAAATGTCATATGACAATTGTCATATGATAATTTTTTAAAAAATTGTCATATGACAATTGTCATTATGACAAAATTGTCATATGACAATGTCATTATGATAAATTGTCATTTTGTCATCTGACAAAATGACAAAATGATAATTATCATTGTCATTTTGCAATCACTGTTACCTACTTACCTGACTGATAGCGATTTGGGGTACGGGAGTAATACCCCTACCCTCTACCCTTTACCCCTTACCCCCTTCATTAACCCGTAGCGAATAATGGTAGCGAATAGTTGGGTGGTAGCGAATAGTCTCTACCCCTATTACCTTTACCCCTACCCCCTGATTTTGGTAGCGAATACCACGGGGTAGAGGGTAAAGGGTAGGGTATTACCCTAACCCTACCCCCTACCCCTCGGTAGCGAATAGTTCTACCCCCAACTATTCGCTACCAACTCTACCCTTTACCCCGGGTACACTTTTTGACCTAAAATCTCTACCCTTGCAGGGGGTGGTTAAGATTCTACCCCTCAAACTTTTTCTGTATTTCTTTGTTTTAAATGACTGTTTAGAGCTACTATTTGCTCAAAATCATGAAAAACGTATTATTTCGGCATTTTTGACCGAATTCTCGTTTTTCTATTCGTTTCATTGTTCCTTGCTTTGAACGAGTTGCCTCTCGTTTTTCTTGATTCTTGTTGTTGTTCTTAATGGATTTTGTGCCTGCTTTTCACTATTTTTACGTTTAGATGGCTGCTTCATGCAAATTCGAGTTCCGAGGAGAATTGAGCGACAGAAGCGTGAATCCGGTCGATGAATTGGTGATGATGAGCTCGTTCGCCGCTACCGATTTGATCGTGAAGGAATCAGGGGTTGGTTGACTAACTTTCTCTTCTATTTTTTATATTTTTATTTCAGTACATTGCAAGCTGGGGACGGTCATCTGCAGGAGATGTTCGCAACGGTGGCAAATTCCGACGGAGGTTCAAGTCTGCATCGCCCTTCATATATCGCCTCGAATACCTTCCAGCTGCACATCGCAAGGGCCTTCCGAGTTGCTCAAATTCAGTTTCAATGGCAATCAAGAGGGTGACAAATGCTTTGGCTTCTCGAGCGAATGAATTCATCTACATGTCGAGTACGGTGGAGGTAAATTGTGCTTAATAAATATTCTCTCCGATTATTTGCCGTCGCTTAGGAGTATCAACGTAATGCTCGTGCTTCCAATCTATTGCTGAATTTCCGAGGGTGGTTGTCTCATAGATGGCACCCATGTTCACATTGTCTCTCCTCCGCAAGAAATCGAGATGGATTACGTCAATCGCAAGAACAGGTTCTCCTCCAACAGAAGGCAAATCAAGAGTTGTGTCCGCCCTATTGCACGAGTAAGTGATATCTATTGCTCTGTTCAATGCTTATCTTACATGCTCTACATTTCAGATTTCAATCGCTGTCGAGGCCATGACGCAATTTTCATGAGTCAGCTGAGTGAGTCCAGAAAAGCACCATACTGAAACCAGTCGTTGAGCCTGCCATCCAACTTGTGCCGGAAATCAAAGAAGAGATCATAATCCTGCGAAGCGATCCGTCTCCAAGCCGATGGTTATCAAGAAAGAGCGGAAGAATTTCAGATGATGACGTTGATCTGATTGGATTTGATATGTATGGGTGCTCGTGAATTTCGTTTTGTTGGCTTTGTTGAATAAAAGAGTGAGTGTCGTAATTAATGTAGACTTGATGATAGTTTTGTCGAATTGTTTTGCCTGCGCCCTTTGACCTTGCTTTAACTTTCAAGTAGCAGAAAGGGTTATACCCACATAGACGGTGTTGCCGTGGATGGTTGTCATGTTTGTCAAAAACGATTAGTTTTGGTTTGGGTGAATTGTACAATGACCACCCTGATTTTACCCCCTTGTAATCAATAGTTCTACCCTTTACTCCCTACTTCCATTTTGTTAATCAATAGTTCTACCCTTTACTCCCACCCTACCTTATCGGTAGCGAATAGTTGTACCTCTTACCCTTTACCCTACCTTTACCCTCTACCTCGTAGCAAATAGTCGTTGATTACCCCTTACCCTTACCCTTGCAAATTCGCTATGGGTTATGGGTAGGGGTACGTACCCCTTCTTCTCTACCCTCTACCCTTTAACCGTAGCGACTTTGGTCGTAGCGAATATGAAGGGGGTAAAGGGTAGGGATTACTCCGTACCCCCAAATTCGCTTATCAGTCCTGGGCACTTTTTACCGTACTTGGTGCCTTCCATACCTGGCTATCTACCCACTTTACTTGGTGCCTACCTACTAGACCGAATCACCTACCCACCTACTTGGTGCCTACCTACCTACCTGGTCACCTAACTACCCTGCTTGGTGCCGTAACTCAAAAGTAACTCAAAAATTACAACCTTTATCGTGCTACCTGCCCTACTCGGTGCCTACCATACCTGGCAGTCTACCTACTTTAATTGGTGCCTACTCACTCTGCCTTGTCACCTAACTACCCTACTTGGTGCCTACCTACTCTACCTGGTCAACTACCCACCCTACTTGGTGCTTTTTAATGCCTAACCACCCTACTTCATGCCTTACAACCTTTTTCGGTGCCTACCCACCCTACTTGGTGCTCACAACTTTTTCAGTACCTGCCTCCCCACACTTAGTGAATACCATATCTGAGCATCTACCCACCCTAGTTGATCTTACCTTACCTACCCTAGCCCTGGCCTACCAGGCACTGGATGGAGACGATCACTTTGAGGCTAAAGGGCGAAACTGCACCCAAAAACTTTATTGAACACATGGCAAAGCTACATTTATCAAAGAGTCCCTTAATTTGCGAATCATTTCGCAAATTTTACAAGTTACAGACTCCATATAAACGACACTCGCATCCGGTGCCAACTCGGTACACAGTTGAAAAGCACAAAAAACGTTTAAAAATTATGAATTCACGCTTTTCAACATATTACTAGAGCTGTGCATCGGGATTTCGGGATTTGACTTCGAATGCGTTTTCGACCTACTTTTTGACGGAAATTGATGGCTGAAAATTTCAGACGCTATATGCTACTTTTTTTCCTCTATCGATTGTTCTTTTACTTTTTGTATTGCATTCAAAAATTTTCGATCTGCAACCATGAATCCCGAAATTGAGGATTTCGGATCCCGATTTGTCGATTTCGGGATTCAGGTTGCAGATCGAAATTTTTGAATGCAATACAAAAGTAAAAGAACCATCGATAGAGGAACAATAAGTAGCATAAAGCGTCTGAAATTTCAGCCATCAATTTCCGTCAAAAAGTAGGTCGAAAACGCATTCGAAGTTAAATCCCGAAATCCCGATGCACAGCTCTAGTAATATGTTGAAAAAGCGTGAATTCATAATTTTAAACGTTTTTTGTGCTTTTCAACTGTGTACCGAGTTGGCACCGGATGCGAGTGTCGTTTATATTGGAGTCTGTAACTTGTAACTTGCGAAATGATTCGCAAATTAAGGAACTCTTGATTAATGTAGCTACAGTAGTTTTTCATTTAATTTTATTCCAGCTTCAAAATGCAGAAATTGATAGCTATTATTGCGACAACTTCCGGAGCATCCTTTCTGATCGGTTTGCATTCCTGCCTATTTCTAATTTTGTAATATGTATACAGGTTCTCATTCTCGCAACCATGGAACAGCTCAGACTACAAAGCTTTTCCCTTTAAAGTTGCAAATGCGGACTCTGTATTGGTTTCTCAGCAGCCGAAAATGCCGGAAAACTTGAGGGATGGAATTGAAACACCCCTGCCAAGAAGACAACAATCAAGGTTGAAGTGGATAACGATGAATTTTGGAAACAGCCATCCAGAGCGGCGGAATTATGAAGTTCGTCTAATCTGTTGTTTTTTCCTTCAACATCACTAATAAGAAAAAGTTCAGGTTCGGGTATCCTGGCTTTGACAATCTGCGGTAGTTTACGAATTAATATCGTGGATCAGATTTTTTTCTTTTAGTACGTATGAAGATTTTGTACTATCTTATGACCGAAGAACAAGGACTGCACATTGGGTATATGGTTTTTTTAAGTGCCAATAATCTGGTCTATGTTTTATATTAGGTGGTCGAACATTTGACGCCGGATCGTCTGGTGTATGATCCATCTGTCGACCGATCCAAGTCAACCTTTAAGCCTGATACGTCCATCCATACATTCTTCCAGAGTCAGAACTCCGATTACCTCGTATGTATTTTGCAATTAATTTCTAAACATGGTTTAATCAAAAATTTAGCGAAGTGGCTACGGTAAAAAAAATATTGTAACGGTTGCTTAATATATTTATTTGATAGTTGCAAGCTTTAGATAGAGGACATCTGGCAGCGGCTGGCAACATCGAAAGTCGCAGAATTCAATTGATCAGACTTTCTTCCTAACAAACATGTCTCCTCAAGTAGGCAGAGGTTTCAATCGTGACAAGTGGAATGATGTCGAAATACATGTAAGGTAACGGAATGCTATTTTTGATTTTGTCAGCTTGATTTTTTTTTTCGTTTTCAGGCGTCTTGCAAGAAGAATAGGAATGTCTACATTTGCACAGGACCGTTGTACTTGCCGCAGAAGGAAAGTGATGGAAACTTCTACGTAAGATACAGGGATGGTATTGTATTTCTGATGTTTTTCAAAATTGTTAACACGGGAACGGCTGTACGTCCTGATGTATATCGGTTGTGCAGATTTTACGCTGAGCACGATGGTCAAGGAAAATGGAAGAAAAATTACTCTACGGTAGTCAGCGCCTTTGTGAACCATCTATGTCACGATTTTTGCCTATATCACTTTAAAGAGGTAAAACATGCCGCTGTTTCAAATATTTATTATATATCATTTGCAAAAAAAGCGCGCAGATTGCGAGCTTTCAAATGACATATCGTGGAGGTATTATTGACAATCATTTAAAAAAATTTCTGGCTCACAGGAACCATTGTATTTTTTTCAAAAATGTTGTCATACAAAAAATATTACAAAAAAGTTTAAAACGCCGTTTTTTTAGTTAGTGGTGATACTATTCGACAGGAGCATGAAAAATTGCACCAGATAGTGATTTATAGCAATGTGCAACCAGGCTTTTTGAGTGCTTAGCAAACGTTCAAAGTACATACCAAAAGGCATCTTGACCTGAAACTTCGATTTCGCTACAAAATCTGACTTATAACACCTGATTCTGTTCAGCATTGTCGATTTACTTGAGAAACTGTCCTTTGATTAACACATCACTGTCAAATTCGAATTCCGCTCGAGACAAAATCATTTTGAAATTTGAAAAATTTGAATTTAAATAGCTTTTGGGGAAAAAACAATGCTTTCTGTGAGCCAAAAATTTTTTATATGATTGTCATAAATACCTCCACAATATGTCATTTGCTCTCTATTAGTTCCACATGTGGGATAATTTTCAATCGTCCGAAAATCGGAAAATTTGGTTGATCTTGAGATTTTCGGGTGCTCAACGAAATCTAAAAAGTGGGATCAGTAGAGCTCGTGGGAGTTAAGAAAATGCAATAAAACAACTTGTTAATGTCTTTCTGAGTTGAGATACAGGTCCTCAAAGTTTGGGGTGTGAGTTTAATTAGAGAGTGTGGAAACTAATAGAGAGAATACGGTATATTGAAACAGTGGCATGTTTTACCTCTTTGGAGTTACACAGGCAAAATCATAACATTGATGGTTCACAAAGGCCGCTGTATCTTTGGACTCTAGTGGACTCTGACCACCGTAGAGTTACTTTTTTTTCAAAATTTCCTTGACCATCGTGCTCAGCGTGAAATTCTGCACAAAGACATACATCAGGACGTACAGCCGTTCGCGCGTTAAGACTTGTCTTTTCTAGGTGATTGGCGAAAACAGGGGTATGTTTTTATTGATTAAATTAGAGTGTACTACGATCGGTTTTTTTTTTTTGAATTTTATTCACCTTTTGGAAATGGTCAAAACTTTGTAGGTGGTTTTAAAAAGGTTTGCAGTTCAGAATCTCCCCCACGGGGCTGATCAGGTGGAGGAAAACTTCATATTCGTGTTTCTCGACCCCGATTTATGAGAAAGCCGGCTGTTTTTTTGGTTCTAGAGAAAAAAAATTTTTCGAACCACAGGGGGGTCATGGTTTTTTAGTCAAAATTTGAAAAAATTTAAAATGGGCGCCTTTTGAATTTAAAGGAATAAGGGCTGTATTGGGAGGGGAAGGGAATAAAGGGGGCCACTAATCACACAGGCCCACTAACAAGAAGATGTTGAACATAGTTTTGAATACTGGGGCTACCGCATAAAATAACTCTGGTATGCATGCTTTTTCATGCATCCAGAGTCACTTTCGAGTGATTTGTGTCTAAGGTAGTGTGTGCGCGCATCTCTAACTCTCAAGCCCCTGCGCCCCCTTCGGGAACAATTTTGACTCTATATGCATCTTATGGTAAAGAGTACTTCTCGGAATCATGTTAAGGTAAGTGTGTGCGCGCATCTTAACTCTCAAGCCCCCTGCGCCCCCTTCGGGGGCGCAGGGGCTTGGAGTTGAGATGCGCACACCCACATACCTTAGACACAAATCACTCGGAAAGTGACTCTGGATGCATGAAAAAGCATGCATACCAGAGTTATTTATGTGGTAGGCCCAGTATTCAAAACTATGTTCAACATCTTTTGTTACTGGCCCTGTGTGATTAGTGGCCCCCTTTTATTCCCTTCCCTCCTACACAGCCATAATCCCTTTTAATTCAAAAGCGCCAATTAAATTTTTCAAATTTTGACTAAAAAACCATGATACCCCCTGTGGTCGAAAAAAAATTTTTCTCAGAACCAAAAAAACAGCCGGCTTTCTCATGAAATCGGGGTCGAGAAACACGAATATGAAGTTATCTCCTCCAGCTGATCAGTCCCCGTGGGGGGGATTCTGAACTCAAGCCTTTTAAATTCTGTTTTACAAATCGTTTTTTTGGACCAATATTCTTTTGGTATACTATCCTCTGCGGTTTTGGTTTGACCATCTAGAGACAATTAATCCACAGCCAGGCTCAACCAAAGACGGGACAAGCAAAAAGTCGTGTTATTGACATTATATACGAAAATATTTTAGTCGAGAAAATCGATCTGTAAAACAGAATTTTGAAAAAACCACCTATTAAAAGTTTGACCATTTCAAAAAGTGAATAAAATTTTAAAAATTAAATTGCACCGATTGGGAATCGAGCTTTCGACATGAAAAAAGAGCGTGAACCATACTACTGCGCCACACACACCTGCTAATCTGCAATAGGTCGTACGTCGAAAATTTATATTTTGAAAGCAATATCTCGGTGCATTTTAGCGCGTAGCAGATTTTGTGAACGGTTCTGGTAATCAACTTAAAAGAAAGCTATCTTTTGGTATATAATGTTATTTGATACGTGACGGGTGGTCGTGCATTTCCCCTGTAAGGTATGTGGTGCGCGCATCTCAACCTAAGCAACAAGAGGACCTAAAGGCTGACCCTGCGAGAAAAATTGAATCCGACCAGAACGCTTGATCGAGATGTATGTAGAGGTTCTTTTTGTCACGTTCCATGTTTAAAACATGGTAAAACAGTCAAAATAGCTAACTTAAAAAGTGATACTCATCATTCACACACTACAATACACCTTTTTTACCCTAAAATGCTTCTGCAGGCTATTATGGTAAAGGTAATAATTGAAAATGGTTTTTGAACACTTCTATCAAGAAGAAAAAATCGAAATTATTTTTAGCCTCCTTCCGAACAGGCTAGAAGAATCCGCGGATTTGTTTATAATATCCGCGGATGTTTTCATTATTGCTACGAAAAATATCGGCTGCCAGACAATTTTCTATATTTAGAATTTGTCGCGCGACATTTTCTAATATTATTCGGTAAATTGGTTGTTTGTCCCGAATTTACCAAAAAATATTAGAAAATGTCGCGCGACAAATTCTAAAAATATTAGAAATTGTCTGGTAGCCAAAATATCCGCGTATTGTATCCGCGGATTTTTTGTTATTGCTGCAAAATTTCTATCCGGGATTTTTCAAACTATCCGCGGATATTCCGTTATTGCTACGAGGGCAGGATTCGAGCCTGTAACCTCAAGATTTTTGCGGGTGAATTTACGTGGGTGAATTTACCGCCCCGGTAAAATCGTCCATTTGACAAATTTTATGTTTTTTTATACATCTCTCAAATAAATGTGGGTTTCAAAGCGAAGTACGTGTGAACTGGAGTGTTTCGTCCTCTTAATGTTTTTCCTTTTAAATGTGTGATTTTTCCTTGGTTCAGAGTTTGTCCGCCGCAATCAATTGTGTGATACAAGATGTCTGAAGAAAATGCTGTACATCTAATGAGCCGTGCAAGTGGTTCAGGCTTTGAATCAGTTCAAGGTTAGTAAAAGTTAGATAGCGCTGGTTTTTGTTTCTCCGTAGTCAAAACAATCTTTTAGGAGGTGCGACGAGGGTACGACTTTTTTATGGATTGCTTGGTCTAGGAAGTTTTTGCTTTTTTCAGATACCGCCATTGCCCGAAACTATCTGAATGAATCGACTGGGACTTGGAAGCTGCGATTCACCTCTACTTCCACGTAAGCTCCCAAGTATATTCCAGCATCATAACTTATAATGTATCTAGAGAACGATCCGGAGGCTATTGAGAACCAGGAACATCGAATGCAGGAATTGAGGCGTCGTCAGATCCATACGTAAGCTTTTTTGCTGCTCATGAACTCCTTTTCGCCTTGAATAAAGCTGTGAAATTCAGCAGTAATGCTTTGCTTCAGTGAGCTTTTCGCAGTTACTAAAAAGCCTAGTTATTTCAGCCGGCTTCATATACTCCTGTCACGCCTTCAGTTTCGTCTAATGGTACGGTTCGAGCTCAGCCGGTCGGTGGGTGGCTTCAGCTCGTGCGCTCTCTTTTTGCTGTCCCTATGCAATTTGTGTACTCTTCAGTGACCAAGGTGTTCCTATTCCTCTGTGAGTCAAAATTTTTCCTTGCAAATTGGAAGTCGACAGAGTGCTTAAATGTTTGTTTTTTGCAGATGTGTTGCTCTTCAATCCAAACCTGCCGGTAACTCGTCGAAGAGAAAACAGAAGACTTCAAGACAATACTGAGGCTGTAAATCCTGGATCTCCGAAATGATTCAGCAAAACAGCAGAGCTAATGCGAATGCAGGAGGAGGAATATGCCAGGTAAATGGTCTTTTTTACATTGTATCACCTATCTACCAATTTAGATCTCTTGCCGCCGATAAAGCCAAGCGTGAAGAGCGACTTCGTGCTGAGTTGGTTTTCAAAGAGGAGGAACAGCGTGCTAAAGATCAGGCTGAGAAGGCTGAAAATAAGAGGGTTGGTTTGAGATTTTTTCATTATTCTTTATCATAATAGTTTCAGCGGTCGTTTGCTGCAAAAGCGTGATGAAGTTCGCTATCAAATGAAGGAGGAGCCAAAGAATGCGATGACATTGTTTGCATAAAAGTGAAGTTCTCAGAGGGCTCAGTCTTCAGTCGAAGGTTCAGAGCCAATCACAGTGTAGAGGTGAAATTTGATGCACTCCCTAAACATCGACTGCTGAGACATTTTGGTTGTGATTAATGAAATAGGAATTTCAGGAGCTGTTCAATTCAGTTTTGCTGCACGAAAAATGCCGGACGACTTTCTCTTCTCAGTGGGTTACCCAGCGGTTTGTTTTGCGATTTATTGGGATAATTCTGAAACAGTTAACCTTTGGGGTTGAATTTCGGAGTGGCATTTTCTACAGTCTGTACCGTTTTCGGGTGATTCGGGTGATTTACGGCTCAACTGACTGCTAGACCTTAAACAGCCTAAATAAATGTGACGTAGGCTGCGATATAGACTATAAGGAATAGCTAAAAAAAACGATTTAAAAAAATCAGAGTGATACTTAAAATTTGGCCACATCTGTTATATGTTCTCTGAGAATGATTAATTCAGGCCTCGTGTAAGATTTTGTCATACTGCAATTTAGACTGCTTTGAACTGTGTGCTGCATGGTATGAAGAATTCGGACCTCATGGTATCCAGGATCCTGAAAGATTCCAACATTTGCTGATGCTGGCTTTGAGAAAACTGCGGTTATATTGGTCCGTGATAATGATGCTTAGAAATCAGGGTGGTCTAGTTCAAAAAATATAAGAAAATCTAGTTGACAGTTATGTTTTCGATGGACATTCCTTCTCCGTAATTATTACCATCTAGAAATGTGTGTATGTATTGGGATGCGAATAAATATTATATTGGAAATGAATTGTTGAAACTTTTGTGTAGATAGCATGCCTGCTATATGCAAGCGCTGAGATACATTGAGAACCCGACTTTTTGATATCATTGAGATGTCTATTTAGACATTGTTGATTTGTCTCTGAAGCCAGAGAAGTGAATAAAGTAAATTAGAGTTACGCGAGTTTAACTAGTTGCTTTAAACCGTAAGTTTGGTGTATTGACGTTATGTGCTACGGTACCGGACCATTATTTCGCCGACATTATTTCGCCGACAATATTTCGCCGCGACAAAATTTGTCGACATAATTTCGCGGACCATTATGTCGCCGCGACAAAATTTCGCCGATATTCTAAGTGTCGTTTTTTTTCTAATTCGCGCTTTTTTCTGGCTGATTTTACGGCACGAATCTTTACAACCATCTGCAAAAAGAGTAATTATTCGACCGTTTATGGCTCAGATACGCAGTTTTCTCATGAGGTACTTTTACTTCAGCTATATTTTCCTAATTTGGACGATTTTAGTGCCGAAAGATCGTGACGTTGGCATGTATTCCAATCAGAAACCTTGACACATTGATTGTTTGGAAATAAATATAGGTAAAGTTTAGCGTCTATGAAATGTTTTTAGCTGGTTCAAAGAGGAATTATCGGTGTCTACAACGAAATGGCCCTTTGTACTAATCTCCAAGAAGAGAAGGAAGTACCTCCTTGCTGACGAGCGAATAAAACGACTGGTGAGAAAAGCAGTGAACAATCGGCAGAAATCATTCCTATCGAATATCTCGGTGCGATCGCTTCAACTTCAGATGGCTCAGGGTACTACCGTATTAATTCTAATAGAGCACCAGTCTCTAACAGAGCACCACCTCTTAAGGCAATACTACGGGGTAAACCATGTTTTATTGCATTTTTAACACGAAGTCAAAAAATTTTGGAGGTTGAAAAATAGAGCACTATGGTGTTCTATTAGAACAAATATCGTACATTAAGCCGGCGGGCCAGAATTCTCTGATGAAGAAATTTCGGATCTGGATGGAGAATAATAGGAATGTTTGATTCTTTTTGTTATTTGCTTCTCTTATTCGTTTATTTGGTTCTCTGATTGTTGTTGTTATGACTTGAGTCAATAAAACTTTGTGTTGGATTCACTCGGAAATACCTGGCATGTAATCAATGAAATTAGTAAAATGAATAATGGCGGCGAAATTTTGTCGCGGCGAAATGATGATCCGCGAAATAATGTCGCGCGAAATAATTGTCGGCGAAATAATTGTAGCGAAATAATGTCGGCGAAAAAAATCGTCGGCGAAATATTGTCATGTACCCTCACTAAATGAGAATTTTCTTACTTTAAAGACTTGAGCTCTCTTAACACTCGCCGTCCCAAGCGTAGTAAGTGTTGCGTTAAACTCAGAATTTCACGACAACACGATGGTGCAAAAAAATTGAAAAAGGTCGGTATGAGATGGTGAAAACCTCCTGAAAGTAGGCTGTTTTTGGTCACCTTCAACCACTTGAAATTTTGATAAATTAGCGGAAAGCCGAAAATTTTCGGCTTTCGGCTCGGCTCAGCGCGCCGAAAATTTTCGGCGCGCGACAACCTACAAATGACAGTGAAATATACACCAATCAAAGCTGTGAGAAGAACCCAAAATGATGGATTTTCGGATAAAAGGAAGGCCTAAGCGAGGTCATCGCTTGTAAGTAAGCTCCAGTAACTTATGAAACTCTGTGCTGATGGTTAGTTGGATATCCAAGAGCCTGAGCAACCTTTTTATAACAAAATTGTGCAAAACATGAAAATGGAGTAAAAATAGGGTGTGAACCTAGGGGGAATTGAACCCGAGAGTTCAAAATATGATTGGTATCCCTTCTCTCTTTAACTGTATGATAATCCTCGCTAAAACAAACAATACAAGCATAAAATAAGCAGATTTTCATTTAAAAATAGCTGAAAAAAGGCTTTTAGCTGCAGAAAAAAGTCGATTAGCTGCAAATAAAAGTCGATTAGCTGCAAAAAAGTCTTTTAGCTGCAGAAAAAAGTCCTTTAGCTGCAAAAAAGTCTTTTAGATGCAAAAAAAAAGTTTTTTAGCTGCAAAAAAATTAGATGCAAAAAAAGTCTTTTAGATGCAAAAAAAGCTTTGTCCGTCTTGAACACCACAAATTCAGAAAAAGTGTGACGGACAGACACCCCCTTCCCCGACCCAAATACTATATAGAGATTGGGTTTTGAAATGATCGATAATATTGTATTGGGGTATTGGGTTTGAGCAAATCTACGTCTCTAATAGGAAGTTACCCCTTCCCATTAAAAAAATAATTGAAATTTTTAATTTGGCATAAAAGCCTTCTACAAAAAATTAATTTCAACGCAAACTTTTGGTTCGCATATTCTGAAAGCCCTGTGATTCCTCTACCAGATGGCTCAAAAAATCTGTAAAAAGGGTGACTCCAACAAATTAGACTCTATTTTATGAACATAATCGTTCAAAATTTATATGATGACAGTGATATTTTTGCCTATTTCTAACCCATTTCGCATTGTGCATGCTCCAAATGATACATTATTCGACGCGGGAGACAAAGCTCTTTTTGTTGACAGTAAAGGTTTTTTAAAAAAGCCTACAATATTTCGATAAAAAAGCATTTTAAGACAAAACAGTCTTTTTTGGACGTAAAAGTTTTGATTTCTTTCGTCATTTTTCGAAAATAATGAATCTCGGGCAAACTTTCTGCTTGCACCTTCAGAAAGCCCAGAAAGCGAAATTTCACTGCCATATTCAAACTCCATTCGAGACAATTAACATTCGAATAAATAAATACTGATCCACTCGCCACCCCCCCTTCTTAAGTGGACGACCACGTGGTCAGGTGCGAGCATGGATTCTCAGGGGGTGTGTAGAGGTTGCTGGTTCGAATCCACCTAGCTGCACACTTCATTTTTAACCCCGTTTTTTGTGTGAAACGTGGCACCTTAAACTCCATTTTCAGGCCATCCAGGTAGACATCTGACTAGGAGGTACCTACCCAGAAAGCGGGGTTAGGGTGAGTCAATTTTTGAGCCCTGGTTCGATGTGGTTTAGACACAGCCTAAAAATTTGTGGAAAAATGCAAAAATACTAATTATGTTATTAAAGTACAGAAAAAACCAGAATAAAAGTCTAATAAAATATAATTCAAAGCACGAAATTGAAATTTGGATATCCATCAAAAAATTTCTTCTGTTTTTACAAATCAAATTTTGAATGTGGAACCCATCTATCAATTTTTAGGCGTAGGTATTTTTGTCCCCTTTTTCCATTTATGGAAAAAAGGGGACAAACGAATTACGTAATTCGTTTGTCCCTTTTTTCCACTTTTTGAATTCGCGGTTTTTTTGGCTTCAAATTTCTGAATTAAATTATTTGTATTGTAAAGAACTCATATTATTTTTAAATGTTTTGCTATAATCAAACCTCAGTTCTACTGGGTGATCCATGCACCAAACCAAGTGGTCGTCCAATTGGATAAACATTTTTTTTGAAAGTTTTCGAGTTCCAAAACAATTTTTCTAGACTAATACGAGCATGCTGAAAATGTTTTGACAGTGGTAAAATCGTGTTTTGTAGAGAAATTTTTGAGTTATCGTAAATTCATGATTTTGATTGTTGATTGATTGTAATTGTAATTTGATTGTAACTAATTTCACCCGTCAAATTACTGATTTATCCCGTCAAATTGTTTTTTTACCCCGTCGAGTTTGAATTTTGAGCAAAATAATCATTTACCGTCAAATTTGAATTTTCGGTAAAATACTGCAGTAAATTTTGCGGGAATCCGAATTTTATAGTCAAAAACGACTTGGATCGCTCAAAATCCACCCCAGAGTGGCCAGGAGCCCCTGAAAGTTGGTTTTTGGGGGTTGACTGAAGGAAAACTGAATGGTAAACTTTTTGCGAAATTCGATCGGGAGGATCAGTCCGGTCCCATCGGCTGAATCGCTCAGAATTTCACCCTGAACCATTCTCAACCATCTTAAACAACCCTAAACCATCCCAAACTGCTCCAGACCAGTATTTAACTACCCTAAATCAACGCTGAGGGGGTTTAAGATGCTTGAGAATGGTTCAGGGTGAAATTCTGAGCGATTCAGCCGATGGAACCGGAATTCCGATCCGCCCGATCAAATTTTCGCAAAAAGTTCACCCCCCCCCTTCAGTCAACCCCCGAAATTAAATACCACGCATCAATAGTTCGCAATAACTCAAAAATTTCTCGATAAAATGTGATTTTAGTACTGTCAACCGTCTCAGCATGCTTGAATCAGTGCAGAAAACATGTTTTGGAACCCGAAAACCTTAAAAGAAATTTCCACGTGGACGAGGTCATTTGGGTGGAGATATCCAGGTGGATATCACCTGACGGGAGGTACCACCTTAAGTATTGAAGTTATGATGGATAAAATCGCTATTTTGGACTTGACAAACCCAATTCCAAACACAACTTTAAGTTGAAAAAAGTGGTTTATTTTTAAAAAATTTTAATTTTTTATGCATTCAGATGGATATCTATCTGAACAAGAGACACCTACCCCATCTATTGGAGTTTGGATGGTTAAAGTTGGTTGAGAATGGAATGGCAGTGGCTTACCCTGCGCTTAAGGGTTCGAGTAAAAGTAAAAAACGTTAAAGAAAAATAAAACAGCACCAAATAAATAAAATGAAAAAGGCGCGAATTCAAAAAGTGGAAAAAAGGGACAAACGAATTACGTAATTCGTTTGTCTCCTTTTTTCCATAAATGGAAAAAAGGGACAAAAAGCTACGACCTAATTTTGAATGGGCGATACTTTTTGGCTCTCCCTTGTTAGGGCAAAATGTTTATAATTAAATATGTTTTCGTTTTTATCCGCTTCTGTCAAAAATAGCTGCGGTTTTAAACTGTTTAATTTTGAATTTGTTTGTAATACAAATATTTGATATGGTTCATTTTGTTCAAAATTGTTGTATTCATAATTGGTTAAAAATTATTATTTTGGAAGGCGTAACTGTCTTCTCTCACCTTTTCTTCGATGCCGATCATAGCTCAGTATCCTTCTAGGTTATATATTGATCTCTTTAAGATAAAAAAATGGAAATAATCGATGATTAATACTCGAGTCCTGAAGAAGACACTGATTCCGAAGTGTGTAGTGAATGGAGAAATCAGAACGAAAATATTTCTTTGCTTCGGAAGACGATGTTGAACCACAGCTGCACCTCGCGGTCGGCCGAAAAAGCGCATCGCATCTGTGCAAGACGATGTTCATCTGGAGTTCATTATAAGCAAATATGGGAATCCTATGGTTGTTATGGAAGGTTAGTTGAAATCGCTTTGTGTTAGCGAAGGTCAGTTTGAAATTGCTTTAGGAGAAATCTACAAGTTTCAAAGCAAAGACAAAAATGGAACCACTCACTGGGGGTGCATTAAGTCTAATGAAGGCTGCAAAACTTGTCTAGAGACCAACTCAAGCAATCAGTGTGTCGGAATAAGCGAAGGAAGACACAATCATTGCACAGACAAGGTCGAAATCGAAGTGAGGAAATCAAGTCGAAAGTTCGTGTTTTGGCTTGCCAAGATCAGGTATTTGCGTTATCTTCTTTTTTCAACTATCTAAATTGTCGCTTTAGTCGACTCCTCGTCAAATCTATGCCAATGTTATGGAAAATGCTTCACAAGCCGCTGCTGCAAGGTTGGATTTCAACGATATTTCGCAAATAGTATACTATCATCGACAGGTAGCTTCATTCTGCTTGATCCGATATTCTGTAAAAACGAAAGTCAGGACGAAGATCCAAAGTTACCATGTAATCCTGCAATAATGATCATTCCAAACGAATTGATGATGTATAAAAATGAAATTTTTGTTCTACATGATACTGGCCCTTCTACTCGCCGAATGATTGTTTTTTCGACACCGAAAGAGGTTTTTTGGCTTTGTACTCCCGAAAAATGGAAATTTTATGTTTCTCAAATTATAGTTGCTTGAGGAATCAGAATATTGGGGACTCGATGGTACATTTGATTTGGTGCCAAAGGGCTTCAAGCAACTGCTCTCTATCCACGCTAAAGTTGGGGAAACCTTTGTTCCGTGTATCCATGGTTTACTACCCAAGAAATCTTCTGGCACATACAACAGATTCTTTGCCGTTCTGAAGCAGTCTGTGCCGCACTCACAAGTCCGTCATTCACATGTGGATTACGAACGCTCACTTATGAACTCTTTCAACAATGCCTTTCCAGGTCTGTATTCCTTGTTCGAAAACAAAAAGATAATCATTCCTTTAAGTTGTTGATCTACATGGTTGCTTCTTCCATTTTGCTCAATGCCTGTCTCGAAAAGTGCAAAAGTTTGGCCTGATTCGGCATTACAAAGAAGGGGTCAATTGTGCTGCTAGTCAAGATGCTGAAGTCGCTTGTTTATGTTCCAGTTGATGATGTGAAGGATACTTTGCGTTTTTATACTCTCATAGTGCAGACATGGATAGGTTGGACTAACGGGAGGCCTCTTTTTGCTGTGAAACTGTGGAATTGCTTCGAACTAACAAAAGAAGGCAAGTCAAAAACGACCAACTCACTCGAAGCCTGGCACAATTTCCTTCACTATGCTCTGGCTACTCAAGATGGGAAGAAACCTAAGTTCTGGAAATGGCTGAGACAAATGAAGAAGGAGTGTAGTCTGCAGGAGGCCAAGCTTGCATCTCTGAGGGCGGGAAAATTCCAAAGCTAAAAACTGCAGATAAGAAAAGGGTGAATCAAAGGATGGAGATTGCAAAGAAATACACGAAAGAGAAATTATTTGATTATGTTAAAAACTTGGTCTTGTAACTGTTTTGGAAGAGCGTTAGGATTTATTGTGAACCTTGGTTGGTTGAATAAAGTTAACTTGTCAACGATCTGAATTTGGTGAGTATGTTTTGATCTAAGCCGGACACGAATCTAAGATTAGATCGTTGTGACTTTGGAATAGGCTTTTGATAGATACTTCGCTTGCAGTCTGCTCTCGATATAGTGTGACCCCATCGGGAGTTAACTTAGAGGTCACTATATTTAAGGGGTCACTATATCGGCAGTGGACCCTCAGGTGATGTAAGATTATTATTTCGTAATCACATAACCATAAATTAAACAATATTGATCACCGCCTAGTTACCATCATCTGGTACCACCACCGAAATAAGCTGCCTGAGTACCACCTGGGTACCACTACCTGGGTGCCTTTTTCCTGGGTAACATGCAGATCTAATTAATTATCTACCAAACAATAACAGTCAGAGCTATTTTTTGACGTAACTAAAACAATACATAAGTATTGTATAAATAAAAACAATTTTGTGTAACATTTTAAAACCGCAGCTATTTTTTGACAGAACCGGATAAAAACGAAAACATATTTAAATATAAATATTTTTGTCCTAACAAGGGAGAGCCCTTTTTTTTTGCCGCAAATATACCTTTTTTTGCCGCAAATTCACTTTTTTTCTGCCGCAAATATACTTTTTTTGCCGCAAATTTACTTTTTTTTGCCGCAAATTTACTTTTTTTGCCGCAAATTTAATCTTTTCTGCCGCAAATATTGATTTTACAGTTGCCAAATGCCTTTACTTTAAGTCTGTCTTTTTTTAGGGATATGGGTGAAAGTTTGGGTTTTTCATTGGTCTTTAGCCAATATACACACCTTTTACAGCTTATTTTCAGGTAGATGTCGCAGACTTCACTGGAAGGACTTTTAAAACTTTATATTTGTGATTATAGGTTAGTTAGGAAGGTAAATTTTGATTTTTCACACGTATAGCAATGCGACTTCACGCGGCTGGACAAGTTCATGAACTAGTGTAACGTCACGTCAATTTTTTTTGAATATGTGTCAACAGTTGATTTTGTCGAGCTGTATGTTGTCGAAATGCGACTCTCTATGTGCCTTCGTGCTCCACTCCCAGACAGTATGGCTAGGCCGTTGTAACATAACTGTCGGGGCACGTTAACTTCAAGAGGCTGCCTAGCGAGAGTTAGGCTCTTCTAAGATTTACTTCACTCATTTTCAGATTTTCTTGGAAATTCCACATCCGATCACCGACACGAAAGCGTTCGTTCTAGAAGAAAAGTACTATGAGGCACGATGGACTGCGAACTCAAAGCTGAACTTGATCCATTGATTTATGGTTGGTCGCAGACACCTGTAGATAATAAATCTGTTAATTACGATAAGACCTATAAATAAGTGAAGTAAATCTTAGAAGAGCCTAACTCTCGCTAGGCAGCCTCTTGAAGTTAACGTGCCCGACAGTTATGTTACAATGGCCTAGCCATACTGTCTGGGAGTGGAGCACGAAGGCACATAGAGAGTCGCATTTCGACAAAATACAGCCCGACAAAATCAAAAGTTAACAAATATTCAAAAAAATTGACGTGACGTTACACTAGTTCATGAACTTGTCCAGCCGCATGAAGTCGCATTGCTATACGTGTGAAAAATCAAAATTTACCTTCCTAGCTAACCTAAAAATCACAAAAATAAAGTTTTTGAAAGTCCTTCCAGTGAAGTCTGCGACATCTACCTGAAAATAAGCTGTAAAAGGTGTGTATATTGGCTAAAGACCAATGAAAAACCAAACTTTCACCCATATCCCTAAAAAAAGACAGACTTAAAGTAAAGGCATTTGGCAACTGTAAAATCTATATTTGCGGCAGAAAAAAGCAGATTTGCGGCAAAAAAAGTAAATTTGCGGCAAAAAAAGTAAATTTGCGGCAAAAAAAAGTATCGCCCTTCTCAAAGTCTTTTTAAAGAAACTTTTAATAAAATAACTTTATTAAGTACAGTCAACTCCCGATTTAGTGTACACCCTGGGACCGGCTCCAGGTGTACACTAAATTGAATGTACACTAAATCGAGGGTTCATTCTAGTCATTTTAATTAACCGCCGGCCAAAATGATTTGATCCAGGTGTACACTAAACCGAGGTGTACACTAAATCCGGTGTACACTAAATCGGGAGTTGACTGTAGTAAAAATCTGTATTCTACTTCTCACGTGTCCAAGTTAGGCAAAACTGTACACAAAATATTTTATTGAGACACAAAAAACGTAAAATACATCAAATATATATGTAAAATTCCCACCATTCTTGCCACATACCTATCCTACTTGGTGCTTACCTACTATACCTGGCACTTTTTTACCGTACTTGGTGCCTTCCATACCTGGCTATCTACCCACTTTACTTGGTGCCTACTACTAGACCGAATCACCTACCCACCCTACTTGGTGCCTACCTACCCTACCTGGTCACCTAACTACCTGCTTGGTGCCGTAACTCAAAAGTAACTCAAAAAATTACAACCTTTATCGGTGCCTACCTGCCCTACTCGGTGCCTACCATACCTGGCAGTCTACCTACTTTAATTGGTGCCTACTCACTCTGCCTTGTACCTAACTACCCTACTTGGTGCCTACCTACTACCTGGTCAACTACCCACCTACTTGGTGCTTTTTTAATGCCTAACACCTACTTATGCCTTACAACCTTTTTCGGTGCCTACCCACCCTACTTGGTGCTCACAACTTTTTTCAGTACCTGCCTCCCCACACTTAGTGAATACCATATCTGAGCATCTACCCACCCTAGTTGATCTTACCTTACCTACCTAGCCTGGCCTACCCAGGCACTGGATGGAGACGATCACTTTGAGGCTAAGGGCGAAACTGCACCAAAAACTTTATTGAACACATGGCAAAGCTACATTTATCAAAGAGTCCTTAATTGCGAATCATTTCGCAAATTTTACAAGTTACAGACTCCAATATAAACGACACTCGCATCCGGTGCCAACTCGGTACACAGTTGAAAGCACAAAAACGTTTAAAATTATGAATTCACGCTTTTTCAACATATTACTAGAGCTGTGCATCGGGATTTCGGGATTTGACTTCGAATGCGTTTTCGACCTACTTTTTGACGGAAATTGATGGCTGAAAATTTCAGACGCTATATGCTACTTTTTTTCCTCTATCGATTGGTTCTTTTACTTTTTGTATTGCATTCAAAATTTTCGATCTGCAACCATGAATCCCGAAATTGAGGATTTCGGGATCCCGATTTGTCGATTTCGGGATTCAGGGTTGCAGATCGAAAATTTTGAATGCAATACAAAAGTAAAGAACAATCGATAGAGGACAATAAGTAGCATAAAGCGTCTGAAATTTTCAGCCATCAATTTCCGTCAAAAAGTAGGTCGAAAACGCATTCGAAGTTAAATCCCGAAATCCCGATGCACAGCTCTAGTAATATGTTGAAAAAGCGTGAATTCATAATTTTAAACGTTTTTTGTGCTTTTCAACTGTGTACCGAGTTGGCACCGGATGCGAGTGTCGTTTATATTGGAGTCTGTAACTTGTAACTTTGCGAAATGATTCGCAAATTAAGGAACTCTTTGATTAATGTAGCTACAGTAGTTTTTCATTTAATTTTATTCCAGCTTCAAAATGCAGAAATTGATAGCTATTATTGCGACAACTTCCGGAGCATCCTTTCTGATCGGTTTGCATTCCTGCCTATTTCTAATTTTGTTAATATGTATACAGGTTCTCAATTCTCGCAACCATGGAACAGCTCAGACTACAAGCTTTTCCCTTTAAAGTTGCAAATGCGGACTCTGTATTGGTTTCTCAGCAGCCGAAAATGCCGGAAAACTTGAGGGATGGAATTGAAACACCCCCTGCCAAGAAGACAACAATCAAGGTTGAAGTGGATAACGATGAATTTTGGAAACAGCCATCCAGAGCGGCGGAATTATGAAGTTCGTCTAATCTGTTTGTTTTTTCTTCAACATCCACTAATAAGAAAAAGTTCAGGTTCGGGTATCCTGGCTTTGACAATCTGCGGTAGTTTACGAATTAATAATCGTGGATCAGATTTTTTCTTTTAGTACGTATGAAGATTTTGTACTATCTTATGACCGAAGAACAAGGACTGCACATTGGGTATATGGTTTTTTAAGTGCAATAATCTGGTCTATGTTTTATATTAGGTGGTCGAACATTTGACGCCGGATCGTCTGGTGTATGATCCATCTGTCGACCGATCCAAGTCACCTTTAAGCCTGATACGTCCATCCATACATTCTTCCAGAGTCAGAACTCCGATTACCTCGTATGTATTTTGCAATTAATTTCTAAACATGGTTCTAATCAAAAATTTAGCGAAGTGGCTACGGTAAAAAATATTGTAACGGTTGCTTAATATATTATTTGATAGTTGCAAGCTTTTAGATAGAGGACATCTGGCAGCGGCTGGCAACCATCGAAAGTCGCAGAATTCAATTGATCAGACTTTCTTCCTAACAAACATGTCTCCTCAAGTAGGCAGAGGTTTCAATCGTGACAAGTGGAATGATGTCGAAATACATGTAAGGTAACGGAATGCTATTTTTGATTTTGTCAGCTTGATTTTTTTTTCGTTTTCAGGCGTCTTGCCAAGAAGAATAGGAATGTCTACATTTGCACAGGACCGTTGTACTTGCCGCAGAAGGAAAGTGATGGAAACTTCTACGTAAGATACAGGGTATTGTATTTCTGATGTTTTTCAAAATTGTTAACACGGGAACGGCTGTACGTCCTGATGGTATATCGTTGTGCAGAATTTTACGCTGAGCACGATGGTCAAGGAAAATGGAAGAAAAATTACTCTACGGTAGTCAGCGGCCTTTGTGAACCATCTATGTCACGATTTTTGCCTATATCACTTTAAAGAGGTAAAACATGCCGCTGTTTCAATATATTTATTATATATCATTTGCAAAAAAGCGCAGATTGCGAGCTTTCAAATGACATATCGTGGAGGTATTTATGACAATCATTTAAAAAAATTTCTGGCTCACAGGAACCATTGTATTTTTTTTCAAAATGTTGTTCATACAAAAATATGTACAAAAAAGTTTTTAAAACGCCGTTTTTTAGTTAGTGGTGATACTATTCGACAGAGCATGAAAAATTGCACCAGATAGTGATTTATAGCAATGTGCACCAGGCTTTTTGAGTGCTTAGCAAACGTTCAAGTACATACCAAAAGGCATCTTGACCTGAAACTTCGATTTCGCTACATAAATCTGACTTATAACACCTGATTCGTGTTCAGCATTGTCGATTTACTTGAGAAACTGTCCTTTGATTAACACAATCACTGTCAAATTCGAATTCCGCTCGAGACAAAATCATTTGAAATTTGAAAATTTGAATTTAAATAGCTTTTGGGGAAAAAACACAATGCTTTCTGTGAGCCAAAAATTTTTTATATGATTGTCATAAATACCTCCACAATATGTCATTTGCTCTCTATTAGTTCCACATGTGGGAAATTTTTCAATCGTCCGAAAATCGGAAAATTTGGGGTTGATCTTGAGATTTTCGGGTGCTCAACCGAAATCTAAAAGTGGGATCAGTAGAGCTCGTGGAGTTAAGAAAATGCAATAAACAACTTCGTTAAATGTCTTTTCTGAGTTGAGATACAGGTCCTCAAAGTTGGGGTGTGAGTTTAATAGAGAGTGTGGAACTAATAGAGAGAATACGGTATATTGAAACAGTGGCATGTTTTACCTCTTTGGAGTTACACAGGCAAAATCATAACATTGATGGTTCACAAAGGCCGCTGTATCTTTGGACTCTAGTGGACTCTGACCACCGTAGAGTTACTTTTTTTTCAATTTTCCTTGACCATCGTGCTCAGCGTGAAATTCTGCACAAAGACATACCATCAGGACGTACAGCCGTTCGCGCGTTAAGACTTGTCTTTTCTAGGTGATTGGCGAAAACAGGGGTATGTTTTTATGATTAAATTAGAGTGTACTACGATCGGTTTTTTTGGTTCAGTCAATTTTTTAGACTTTTTGGAATTTTTTCAATTTAGAATTTTTTCTAGTTTTATTTTTCCAGGAACTGCTGTCGTAAACAAGGATTTTGTAACCTTCAGTTTTTCTAGACTGATCGGGTCGATTAACCAGGGTCGACCATCGGTTCGATTACCGTCGATTACAACACTCCAATTAAAATTCTCTTATAAATTATTTGAAGACCTTCATTTTCATCTTCTATCTTCATTTCAGTCTAGCCTTTGTGATACATAAATCTTTATTTTCTTTTTCTTTAGTGGCCGTGCCAACTCATTTTTTCAAGGGTAGATTTTTTATTCAGGTGCTAATTTAGTGTTTATATTCACTCACTGTTTAGGCTTTGGTTGAAACGGAGCCAGATAAATATTCTATGGAAGCCTATCTTCTGCCAAATCAAGCCATTCCTAATGATACTCCAATAAGTGATTTTCTTGTATCTTTGGACTCTATTGAGCGATCTGCCGGTTTCCTGATATTCGATTTGTTTACCAAGGACAAGCTGAAAATGATGATGGTCAGAAATTGGAGGCGGCATGAGCCTAGCAGGATTGTTGCGCAATTTCCTATGTTTGTAAAATGTTGTATGGTGTGTTAAGCGGACTAGGTGAATAAATTATGATTACCGCTGTTTTTTTATGGGGCCTATTGGGGAATGCATCCGAATTACCCTTTTTTATAGAATATCTTTTTTGGTAAACTTATCTTCCTAACATGATTTTTGATGTACGAGTCGACTCTCGATATAGTGACACCCCGTAGGACCGACTCTAAAGGCCATTGCCGTCCCCGACAACGGTTGTCACCCGCCAATTCAAATTTTTTTCTGAATCATTGAAATTCTGTACGATTTTTTAACTTGGTTTCTAACAAAACTATACCTAAAATTAAATTCTAGGCCTTGTTTTGTTAGAAACAAGTTGAAAAATAAGTACAGAAGTTGAATGATTAGGCACGAAAATTTGAATTGGCGGGGGACAATTCAAAACAGGTGGAAATTGCCCTTTAAGGTGTCACTATATCGAGAGTGTCCTCGTATCGATGTAATTTTATTCATCGAGTACATAACATTCGACAACAATTTAAGAACATCAAAAATCGGCGCTACTGTAATATACAGTCCGCACGCCCACACCTCAAGGTGTCACTATATGGAGGGTGTCACTATATCGAGTGTCACTATATCGGGAGTGAACTTTGTTGAGTTTCTCTGTCGGCCAACCAATTTTCTTTCAAGGTGTCACTATATCGAGAGTGTCACTATATAGAGGCGTCACTTTATCGAGAGTGGACTGTATTAATCAAAATTCAAATTTGCGCTTGGCTCCTGTGGTTTGGTTTTCCATGAATTCAGGAAGCTGCTCGACACATATTAACTGTTTTATGTTGATTAAACTAGCTGAAAAATTCTGGTGTAGGAAACAGCCAATAAATGGCATAATATGATTTGGTTCACGATGAAATATGCCACCAAAAGATTATTTCTGCTACCAAAAACGAGTTGCCACCAAAAGGATTATTTATGCCACCAAAAGATTATTTCTACCACCAAAAAGATTATTTCTGCCACCAAAAACTAAAATTGGCCATAAAAAGGCTGACTAGTACCATGTAACGTCTATAGTGTATGAGATTATGTTTTTTTCGTAGCAAAGTATGCCCGAAACGGGTTACTACTAGATGACTCGAGCGACGGTCTTTAGCTGGCATATACTTACTCATGACTTATTTTCTTTTTTTTCATGTTACAATCTCGAACTAGGTGACAAAACTTCAGAAGTAAAAGATGCAGCAAGAATGTTCGAAAATCGGGAAATAATTTGATAATTAATTTTTGCCGCGAAAAGTACTTTTCGGCACGAGCTCTGAAATCAGCCATGAATAGTTTCATTGATATCTTATAGCGACCAGGGTTGTTAACGCCAAAAAATTTTTGAAGCCTTCATCTTCAATCCTCAATAAAAAAAATTTCTCCTTCATCCTCAATCCTCAATAAAAAAATTTTCTCCTTCATCCTCATCTTCAATCTTCAATAAAATCGAAAAATAATGAAGACATTCACTTCAATAAATTTGATTGAAGATAGATTGAAGATCTTCAATCCTCAATAAAAAAAAATTCTCCTTCATCCTTAATCTTCAATCCTCAATACAAGATTTTTTCTCCTTCATCCTCATCCTCAATCTTCAATACAAGATTTTTCTCCTTCATCTCATCCTCAATAAAAAAATTCTCCTTCATCCTCGATCTTCAATCTTCAATAAAATCGAAAATAATGAAGATCTTCATCCTCATCTTCATCCTCAATGAAGATCTTCATTGAAGGGTTAACAACCCTGATAGCGACAGAATTCTCAAAACTAGCAGCTACAGTCGAGTCTAATAAAAACATATAATCTCATACACTATAGACGTTACATGGTACTAGTCAACCTTCTTATGGCCAATTTTAGTTTTTGTTGGCAGAAATAATCTTTTTGGTGGTAGAAATAATCTTTTTGGTGGCAGTCATAATCTTTTTGGTGGTAGAAATAATCTTTTTGGTGGCAGATTTCATCTTTTCGGTGAACCAAATCACTATAAGCCCCAATAAATTAGGCTAAAGTACACTATTTGGACAGAGCCAAAAGTGAGTTTTTTTGAGATCTAAGTATTTCATATGCCCTAAAAACAATAGAAACGGCAAAAAAATGTGGGAAGGCCATTTTTCGAAAAAAATTTTTTTTTTCGATTGCCTTGTGGTTTTTGCTCATTTTTTACCTTGGTCATTTTGACTTAAAAAGATGGAATTTGAACATAGTTTTGTTAACTGGGCCTACCGCACAAAAACTCTGGTATGCATGCTTTTTTATGCATCCAGAGTCACTTTCGAGTGATTTGTGTCTGAGGTATGTGGGTGTGCGCATCTCAACTCCAGGCCCCAAGCTCTCAAGCCCCCTTCGGGGGCGTAGGGGGCTTGAGAGTTAGAGATGCGCGCACTCACTTACCTTAGACATGATTCCGAGCAAGACTCATGATCAAAAATGCATAAAAGAAGCTCTTTTTGCAAAGCTCCAGTGACCAAACGGGGTAAAATACCAAAAAATGACCAAAACCATAGGAGAGACCAAAGCGAAAAATGACCAAAAACCACAGGGGGGACCAAGGCAATCGAATTTTTTTTCGAAAAATGGCCTTCCACACTTTTTTTTTGCCGTTTCTATTGTTTAAACGGCCTAAAAATACTTAGACCTTGAAAAAACGCGTTTTCGGGCTGCCCCAAATATTGTACTCCTGCCTGGATATATATAACCGTACGAACGTTTGTTTGATACGGCCCATATGAGGTGATTGGTACTTTGACCCCAATTCTTTTAATGATACGAATTATTCACCTGTAAAGTATGGATGTGAAATAAACGTGTCAAATAACGCCTCAATCTCATTCATACTTAAATCTCATGACATTTACCATGGTTTGATAAATCGATAAATTTATCGATTTCTGTTTACGTGTCAATTCAGTTCATATGTGATATTGGCAAGTCTAATTCACATCTCAAATTTAACATAGGCTTGAGTTTAGAATCCCCCCCCCCTACGCAGAGTGCTCGGATGTACAAGATAACCTCATATTCGTGTTTCTCTATAACCCCGATTTCATGAAAAAGCACGCTGTTTTTTAATTCTGAAGAAATGTTTTTGAACCACAGGGGTGTCATGGTATTCCGTAAAAACCCCCAAGTAACGCCCGCCCCCTGAAACCCTCCTGGGCCACTACCATAAGATGAAGGTTAACTTACCCGGCTCAACAAATCTCGGTAAATTACCCTAAGCTGAAGGTGAACCCGTACCGAAAGAAATTTACCCGTTAACCTCGCTTTTACCCTCAGCTGGGAGTGGACTTTCCTGATACTCGTTCTATGGTGAGGGTAAGCAAACCAGCTGTGTATTAGCTTCATATAGAATTTGTAATGCAGCGATATTCTTTCAGAGCCAAAAGTGAGTTTTTGGGGTCGAAGTTTTCATATGCCTAAAAACGATAAAAACGACAAAAAAAAGTGTGGGAAGTCCCCTGTGGTTTTTGGGTGGTATTTAAAAAAAAAGTTTCGATTGCCTTGGTTCCCCCCTGTGCTTTTGGTCATTTTTCGCCTTGGTCCGCCAGTGGTTTTTGGGTGGTATTTAATTTTGGCCAAAGAATAATGAATTTTGGCCATAGATCTGTGTTGGCCATAGATTACTGATTTTGGCTATAGAATACTGAAAAATGGCCATAGATTTCTGAAAATGGCCATAGATTTCTGGCTTTTAGCCATACTCGCTCGAAATCATGTGTCAACCACTTTTTAAGATGCTCTTGACATGAACATCCTGAAAAGGGACGATACCCACTGTCAGCCATAAATGAATTTTTTTTTCGATTTTGATTAAAAATCATCGATTTTCTAAGCAAAAAGTTTTGGAAATTCACCCTCATACTAAAATCTCTTCCTGAATCCGAATCCGTTGAGATCGGATCAAAATAATTCTTGTGCGCTGAGATATTCGTTAAAGTAGCTAAGTGGTGCGAAATTTCTGTCTCATATACTCGAAATAGCAATATCTCAGCGCACAAAATTTATTTTAATCTGATCTCAACGGATTCGGATTCAGGAAGAGATTTAGTACAAGGGGTGAATTTCCGAAAACTTTTGCTTAGAAAATCGATGATTTTAATCAAAATCGAAAAAAAAAATTCATTCATGGCTGACAGTGGGATTTTACCCTGAAAAGATGTTTAAGGGTGTCGATGACAATTTTACGAGAATTTTTTTTTGACCGAAATTTGATTTTTGCCCTGAGCGACCAATGGTCGGAAAATTACAGAAATTTTTTTCTCGGAAAAGTGTCATCGATACGCTTAAAACATCTTTTCAGGATGTTTTAGGTCCAAGAGCATCTTAAAAAGTGGTTAAAACATGATTTCGAGCGAGTATGGTTAAAATTCAGAAATCTATGGCCAATTTTCAGAAATCTATGGCCATTTTTCAGTATTCTATGGCCAAAATTCAGTATTCTATGGCCAATTTTAAATATAACCCGTGGTTTTTGGTCATTTTTGGTATTTTGCCCGTTTTGGTCACTGGAGCTTTGCAAAAAGAGCTTCTTTGTGCATTTTTGATCGTGAGTCTTGCCTGGAATCATGTCTAAGATAAGTGAGTGCGCGCATCTCTAACTCTCAAGCCCTACGCCCACGAAGGGGGCTTGGAGTTGAGATGCGCACACCCACATACCTAGACACAAATCACTCGAAAGTGACTCTGGATGCATAAAAAAGCATGCATACCAGAGTTTCTTATTCTCATGCAGTAGGCCCAGTTAACAAAACTATGTTCAAATTCTATCTTTTTAAGTCGAAAAATGACCGAAACCATAAGGGGGACCAAGGCAAAAATGACCAAAAACCACAGGGGGACCAAGGCAATCGAAATTTTTTCAAAAAATAGCATTCCCACACTCTTTTTGCCGTTTCTATCGTTTTTAGGGCATATGAAATACTTAGACTTCAAAAACTCACTTTTGGTTTTGGCCAAATAGTCTACTCCTGCCATAATAAGACTATTGAAAAATGACAAGATTTCTTAGTTTGTATGTAGATTGTTGAGGCATGCAATACAAACACATAATTTATCTAGACAGGTGAAGCTGATTATTTTTAATCCGCGGATCAGGTCTCTGGAAGCTTATAACCGCCCTTTCTGGGTAGCACTCCTCTCTCGATCATGCTGTAGGCCATTTCTATTAGTGACTTTTCTGGATTTGTGTATTCAATCTCAAGTATTCTTTGTGACTAAAATAATTTTTTTGACTAACTATATGACTAAAATAATTCAGGTATACTTTGGCGTTGTCAAACTTAATTACACGATTCAGTCGGGCTAGCACTTGTTTTGCCTCAGTGTCTATGAATGAGTAAGCCCAAACAAAGCGTGTGGCACTTGGAACCGTGGTAGCCAGTAGCCTTGACCACGAAATTCTCTAGCCAGCACTTTAGCGATATCTCTAAACCAGAAGCTGGGCTGAGAAGTTATTAGGATTCGATGACCATCTGACTCAGTATTGTCTATACAGAGAACATGGGCTTTAGCAACATCCCGCACATCAACCAAAGCAAGTTGGAGAGGTGGAGTAGCCGGCATTTCATGGTTCATGAATCTTCGAATTACTTTGCAATTTTTATACATTTTAAAAAATAGAAATAAACTAAAACCATACGGTAATGCTGGTTCCTTGAGTATCAATGAGAATAGGCCCGACAATAAATGTGGGGTTGAGGCATGTAAATTTGAAAATATTACCCTCTAAAAATTGTGTAAATATAAAAAATAAGCAATACACTAGGGCTGTCGAATATTTCAAAATTTCTAATCGGATACCCGACTTTCGGATGGCAATCTTACCTTAAGACTCAGAAATTCTGAATGGGATATTAGAATTTTGAAAAATTACGGATTTCGAGTAGAGATGGACCCAATACTATATATTGGTTGGAGCATAGGCGTACACAGGATTGCAAAATTTTTAGTGAACGTAGGGGCTGAGAGAGCTAAAAAATCCTCAGGGGAGGGGTGGCCCACCCTGGGTACGCCAACGGGTATGAGTTATTGGGTGTATTGGGTCAATTTGGGTCAAAAATATTGTATTGAAACATTGGGTAGGCCTGCTTTGAAAAATCGGGTAGTGCGATTGGGTTCTGGAAAAATTGGGTAGTAATATTGGGTCCTTAAAACAGACAGCTGTTACTAGTGATGGCACCAGTGCTATCGCTATATAGTACTTGGACTATGCTTGCCCGTTACGTTTTCGATTACCGTAATTCCTCTAATAAGCCGGCCCCCTATGATTCAAAATCGTGTTTTTGGCATTGTGTTTTTGACCCATTTTCTGAAGACTCCTCTTTGGCCACGGCCCCCTAAAATTCAAATGTTAGTGCAGTTCAAGACAAACAAAACGCCAAGAATATTTTTCTATGAAATTCAAAATTTTCAAAAAAAATTTCCATTTATTTTTTAATTTCTATTTTTTCACGGTTATGACAATTCTCCATGCATGCACAACTAACATGGCATATACATTCGACTCTCGATTTAACATACACCCTGGGGACCGACCCAGCCGAATGTTAAATCTAGTGGTAATTTGACGGAGTCTATTATTGAAGGGACCGGCCCAGCTGTATGTTAAATCGGGGGTGTATGTTAAATCGAGAGTCGGCTGTATTCGTTTTTATGTTTTGAACAGCTGTCTTGACGTAACATAAGATTTGTGGGTAAGATTCTTTCATCTAACAACAAGTTTGAGAACTCATACTAGCGGCCAATAGCATTTATCTCACAAAAAATCTAATATTAGACGCACACTTAATTATTCCACTCAAGATAACTCATAAATCCATCTTTATTTCCAAAACGATACAACGGAAACGAAAGTCCATGAAATTGGCGGTGAATAGCAACGAGAACAAAAAAGTAAAATGAGTATTTTTGAAATACCGGCGGGTCAACAACCGCCCTTCAACGGATCCTAGTTCTTCGACGAGCCATCAGCAGCAGGAGAGGAAGACCACGACCAAAACATCTTGAAGGACGACGGAGTGGAAGGAGGCTTTCCAGAAACGATCTTCATTTCCTTCACAGACGGCTTCACCGAGGTACTGACCTTGTTGTCTTCAGCAGAATCCTACAAAAAAGGATGTCAACTGGAGTGAATACTTAACCTATAAAAAGTTCAAGCCTCAGCAAAGACATCAGCAACCCAATAGACAAATTGGCATCGACTTCCTCGTAGCTCTTGCAAGTGATAAGGTCCACCTACTCAGCGATGACAGCAACTTTCTGCGCTGGCTGGAAAGGAAATAATAGAGATGGAAGAAGATAGCCAAAAAAATTGTAAGAAATCTTGTTAAGAGGAACAACCTCACGGATCCAGATCTTATACTCGCGACCATCCTTCACTTGCCGCTCAAAGCCGACGCTGAGGAACTTGCCGCCAAATTTCTTGCTCGAGTACTGCACATCCACGCACTCCACCAAAGGGCTTTTGCATAGACGAGACACTTTAGAAGACTGCAGAGCTAGTGAATGCCTGAAAGACGAAAGGTTGAATGAAGTTTGTGGTAAGAAAGAGACACTAGAAGCTGTTGAGGCAGTAACTGAGTACGAAATAGCTATCATACAAAAAACTGACCTGTTTGAGTCGTCTGTTTCAAATCTTTTTGCTCTTTTTGCATCCACAGCAGCCATTGTTGCTTCCAAATTTCTAAGCGCGACAGATTTCTTTGTTATTGCACAGGGGCCCAAAATTCAAATTCATAATCAGTTCAACTTAAACAAAACGCCAAGAATTTTTTGAATGAACTTTTTTTTTTATAATATTTTCAAAGAATTTATTTAAAAATTTAAATAAAAATTTTGCAGAAATAGGATTTTCGAAATTCTGAATACCCAGAACACTAACACTCCAATCAAAATAGGGATAGAAATACAGTCAGATAGCACATGTGAGAACATTTATTCAATAACAATGTCATGAGTATCAGAGAAACAATTTCGGATATATGATTCTTCTATGAGTCTTCTCAAGATCTTCTGCCGTCTCCAATTGAAGCAAAACGTCTTTCATCTTCGTTTACCTTTCGATGAAGAGTTTCTACTGACTGCTCAGAGATAATTGCCCAATATCAATGACAGCGAACAAAACTAACCACATGGGAGCACAACAGATGAGCTTTTGAAGTGACAGAAACATCGGGGGATGCTGTCTGAATGATCACATCGAATTAGACAAAATATAACTCGGCTTACTTTTCAAAAAAAATAATACCAAATAGAGAAAGAGCTTACTTTCAAACGGATCACCAAAGTTGAGATTTTTGTTTTCTGCAGTCGAAGGCAACATTTCACTAGAACCTCTTTGATATTCAAAAGCCACATGTAGCAGGAACCTCCAATCATCATGCTTCCTGTCTTCAATTCATCGGCAAATCCTAGGACCAACGATTAGACTTGATTGGTAGCGGCAAAAATATATTTTCCGTATTGAAAAATACGGGTGCAAATAAGCAAAGTAAACTACTTACCTTTCTAGTCGCACTCTTCAAATTTGTCCGCTCCTTTGTGGATTTCCATGGTAGTCTTAGATTTTCCAATGGCAAAAATAATAATAGATAGGAACATATAAGTAGTTAAAATACTGACTTGTCTTTTGAGCAGCCTTGACACGTTGATTCTTCTTTGCGCTGATCTTGTTCCACCTACTTGTAGCTGCTTACCTCCTTTTAGCCGACAGCACTGTTCTTGATTCGGCCTTCAGCCGTTGCTGATTAGCTTGCTTTACTGAACAAGCTCCTTAGAAACACGTACAACACGAAGAAATAGCTTACCCAGACGAGCTTTACGCATCATTCCTGCTTGTTATTCTGCTTGCTTTTTGGCTTCTATTTGCGTCTGCTTGTTCAGCCCTTTCTTTTCCCATCTTTTCTTGACTGCGGCTGCACGAATTTCGGAGAGAGACAGTCCATTTGGCTTAGCGCACATTCTTCTGGTGGAAACCATCTACAGATCTAAAATTATTTTGAATTTATTTTGTATCGAAAACACCAAATTTTGTATTTTTTTAGCATCTTTTTATACTAAAAGAAAGCTGACAATCTCTTCTATCAAATTATCAAGATAGAATTTTCAAAACCAAGAGTTTTACAAATAAGAGACCACTTGAAGCAAACAACTGCCACTTTTCCGAGTAAAATAGTGGTTTTTGCGTTTTTTTCTAACTTTTGCATAAAACACTATAAATTTGCATTTTTTGCATACGTCCTTAGTACCAAAATGTAGCAAATTTACTCCTCTATCAAGCCTTCGGTTTCGTTTGAGAAAAATATGACAAAAACACTTTCTAGGATTTCAATAAAGTCAACCAGGTAAAGAAAATTTTTAAATTTTTTTAACAGAAATTAATTGTCATTTTGAAATTCTGCAGGTTTCATGGGCAAGTGATGGCTTATTCGAAAGCCCTCGGTATGAGGAATTATTCGGTCAACAGCAATTCACAAAAAATTATAAAAAAACATATCTGAAACACAAAACAATCATGGTCCAAAATTGACCATTTTTCGAAATTTTTAATTTGGCGCCAATTTCTCCTAATGATTATGAATTCAAATTTTGGGCCCCTGTGATTGGCTGTTTTCGTACCGCAGAAGCACGTCAAGTGCGCACCATTAAACCACCTAAAAATACAAAAAATATTGGACAACATAAACGACGGACGAAAAGTGCAAAACCACGGTTTTTTTCACAATAATCTATGTACCAAAAGATAGCCCAGACATTCAGCTACTCAAAAAGTTGAGCCGATTTTCGTAAAGTTGTCGTTTTAGAAACTAGAGAACGTTTGAAGCGAACAACTGGCATTTTTCCGAGTAAAAATACGGGTTTTTGCGTTTTCCAACTAACTTTTGCATAACGGACCCTAAATTTGCATTTTTTGAATGTATCCTTGGTACAAAAATGTAGCTGATTCACTCCTCTATCGTGCCTCCGATTTTGTTTGAAAAAAAATCGACAGAAAAACTTTTTAGGAACTCAATTTAGACAACCATGTAATGCAAAATTGTTGAAATTGTATGCAGAATTCGACCCTACTATAGAATACCCCCCCCCCCAAAATCCGACCTTTTAAAACTTAAGTAAAAAGTACCCAAATTTATGTCCCAGACCCCGGAAAATGTGCGCAAACTCTTCATTAGTCACAACTTCCGTACGCTGGCCTACTTCCAAGCCTAAAGGCTAAGCCTAAACTTGTTGTTTGCAAGGGTAGTTACAGCGATTTTATACGGTCGGATTTTGGGGGGGGGGGGTATTCTATAGTAGCGCCCAGAATTCAATTGTGATTTTGATAACACCTGTATTTTTTGGGCAAGTGATGGCTTATTTGAAAGCCCTTACTACGAGGAATATTTTGGTTATAAGCACGCCAAATCCAAATAGGAAAAAATCATATCAGGCGTACGAAACAGAAAAACTCTAAAAGGGTCTAAAAATGGCCGTTTTTGAAAAAATTTCACTTGGCGCCTTTTCTCCCTAATGCACAAAGATTTTGAATTTTAGGGAGCCGTGTGGCAAGTTACCCTCAATTTGTAGCCAGTGAGATGAGCTACAAAATACATGGTGACTTGCTTAACAGTGGTCTTCAAAACATAGGTCAAAAACACAATGCCAGAAACCCGTTTCTTGAATTTAGGGGGGGGGGATTAGAGGAATTACGGTAAATTAAAAGGGCTCAAAAAAACACCCGTCAAAATCATTAAATCTCCCGTCAAATTTTTAAAAATTCTCATTCTCAGTGTATACTTTTCAATTTTTTATTTTTTTGCATTAGCATGTAGCACTGAATCTCTAGTTTCTGATAAGCTATTAACTAGGTCGATACAATTTTGAAAAACGGGAGAAAAACTGAGTTTTTCAAAACTGCACCTTTTTTTTAAATGAATTGTTCTCCACTTGTCAAAATTGTATCGACCTAGTTGAAAGCTTATCAGAAACTAGAGATTTAGGGCTACATGCTAATGCAAAAAAATAAAAAATATGAAAAGTATACACCTAGAACGAGAAGTTTTAAAAATTTGACGGAGATTTAATGATTTTGACGGGAGATTTAATGATTTTGACGGGAGATTTAATGTTTTTTCACAAAATCACTCGAAAATAACTCTGGATGGACAAAAACACTACGCATACCAGAGTTTTTTTATGCGGTAGGCCCCACCTAGCAAAACTTTGTTCAAATCCCATCTTTTAGTCTTTTCATGGGTATCCTGGCAACATATATTTTTCGATCATAAGGGTGGGTATCATGGTTTTGGTCAAAAGTTTGTCAAAAAATTTCTGCTTGGAAATGTTCTTCCCAATAGTTTTTTCGTACTTTATACCCATTTAACACCATAAAACGTTGATACAAGTTGAAAAAATGCGTTTTTGGGCCAGGGGGATGAAGAATGATAATCTAGTCGAATTTGACTAGATTCTCATTTTCATTCTGTAAATTCTTATTCTGGCATTCTCATTCTCGTTTTTGAAAACACTGTGAAGTGTCACCTGCCGAAAAATTTACTTACCCTTCAAATTATTGACAAAATTCCAGGCGGCTTTCTCTGCTTCCGCCTTGCTTCTGGCATATGGAAGCACTTTCTTGCTGTCCACCTCGCACCAATCCTCTTCGCTAAACACTCTGTTCTCATCTTCATGACCCTCTAAATGAGTGGATTTTTTGAATTTTTGAATATTTCAACATCTACCATTTATAGCAGCGCAAGAGCTAGTCATCACCACTTTCTTGACAGTAGTGCTGCTGGCGCAAGCTTTTAGCACGTTTAGAGTGCCTTCAATAGCTGTTTTTACAATATTTTCATCAGCCACGATAGGGAATGGACTGGCTACATGAAATACATACTGACATCCTTCAACCGCACTAAAAGACGGAGTAAAATGAACTTTGTTTCTAAAGAGCTACGAGGATAACGATACTACCTTCAGTGAAGGGAGTCTTGATGGTGCTTTTTACCTCTATGTATATCGACTTTACGGATCTATATGATAGCGTAGAGCAAATATTCATATATTTTGAATCCAGTCGCCACTCGATTCAACGGCCCTCGAAAAAAACGAGCCTAGATTTAAGGTTCCGTTCCAGCCGATCCCAAAGGTCGTTTAGTTAAGAGGCGATTGTATGTTGAAACCAAATAAATTTACACAATGGGTTGTTAAATGGAAACGGATCGCGGGGCGACTATAATTGCTATTTTAAAGTTTGGAGACATCTAAATGAGAATAAACAAGAAAGTTTAGATCGATGAATAAGCATGAATAATTCGGGTTTCAGAATTGAGCGAAATTTATAATATGAACAGTCAAAAATACCTTGTCCAACTATCGGCCTTGTTCAAATCAGCCTCCACCAATTCAAGTTTTCCTTCAGAATCATTTTCCGCATCTAATTGTCGAAGAGGTGAATCTTGCTTTTATTATCCAAACTGCGAACTGTGCCTCTCACTGAATAGCCATGTTTCAGCAGCTGCTGAACGCAATGAGCACCTAGGTAGCCGGATGCACCTGTGACAAGCACCACTGAAAAATATTTTTCCGATGTATCTTAATTTGGCCAAAGTGCATTGTCAGCAGTCCACCCAAATTTTCAGTGTTGTGAAACTTTTAACGGTTGCAGTTTACAATCCGCCCTCCCTCCTCCCCACCATCCCCCCCCCACGGGGAGTGACCCGATTTCATGAGAAAGCCGGCTGTTTTTTTGATCCTGAGAAAAAAAATTTCGATCGACAGGGGGGGGGGTGGGGTATCATGGTTTTTTAGTCCAAATTTGAAAATTCAAAATGACGCCTTTTAAATTTTAAAGGGAATAAGGGCTGTATTGGGAGGGAAGGGAATAAAAAGGGGCCACTTTTATGGCAGAACGTCAGAAATTCAAATGTTTGTATTCTTCGGTTGCCTCACCATGTTTTTCAACTGGGCCGTAGCAAAAAGAGACTCTATATGCATTTTTCGATCAAGAGTTCTTCTCGGAATCATGTCTAAGGTAAGTGAGTGCGCGCATCTCTAACTCTCAAGCACCCTACGCCCACGAAGGGGGCTTGGAGTTGAGATGCGCACACCCACATACCTTAGACACAAATCACTCGAAAGTGACTCTGGATGCATGAAAAAGCATGCATACCAGAGTTTCTTTATGCAGTAGGCCCAGTTAACAAAACTATGTTCAAATTCTATCTTTTTAAGTCGAAAAATAACTGAAAACCATAACCCCCCCCATGAGGAGTGATCAGGTGGAGGAGATAACTTTTTATTGTGTTTCTAGGCCCAGTATTCAAGGCCCCAGTATTCAAAACTATGTCCAACATCTTCTTGATAGTGGGCCCTGTATGATTATTGGCCCCTTTTCATTCCCTTCCCTCCCTATATAGCCCTCATTCCTTTTAAAATTCAAAAGGCGCCAATTTAAATTTTTCAAATTTTGACTAAAAACCATGATACCCCCTGTGGATCGAAAATTTGATTTCGACGCTAGTGTCATATAGCTCTTCACCATTCACCAATCCTCACTCACAATTCTCACTCGGCCGGAGTGAGAATGGTGAGTGAGAATTGTTGACTTTCTTAAGATTTTTCAATTCATATCTACTCGACTAATAGCGTTTTTGCTAGCCCTGAAAATCAGCTACGAAATAACACTAAGAATAATTATTAGAAATTTAAAAAAAAAGTTATGGCCATTTCCTGGTGAAGTTTATTGACAGTCCGCCATTGTGTTGTAGGCCTAATGGGGAAAACTTATCATTGTTGACGAAAAGCTGATTAATGCCACCGAAAGACTTTTTTCTCAACAAAAAAAGTCTTAGGGCGACAATAATCAGTTTGCCAACAACAATAATAAGTTTCCCCCGCTACTAATATCAGTTTTTTAAATTTCAAAAATAGTGGTTTTAGATATAGTCAAACCTCGATAATCCGCGACCCCGCTAAACCGCCACTCTTGATAAACCGCCACCATAAGCCCGATTTGGTTGGCCGTCAGAGAAAATCAACAAAGTTTACCCCCGCTGAAGCGCCACCTCGCTAAACCGCCACCCTCGATAATCCACCACCTCTATGTCAGTCCGCAGAAAGAAACTTTCCCTCCATAAACCGTTACCCCTAAGTCAGTCCGCACAAAGAAATTTACCTTGATTAACCGTCACTACTTATTTAAATTACCGTCTCGAAAACGCTGCTCTTTATGTTTGTTCGTCGTGTTTAAGTTTTGCTCTCTACATTTTTAACTTTTTTCAGATGAGCGCTCGAAAGCACAAGGCCGTTACGCTGGAAGTTAAGATGGCAGTCGTCAAAGCCGCAGCCAAGAACAACAACAAGTCGGATCTGGCCAAGCAATTCAACATTACAAGAACATCAATCCGCGATATTCTTAGCAGCAAGGAGGCAATTATGCAAGAAATTCTAGATGGTGGCGGTGAAAAACGTTCTCGGCTCACAGCTGGCAAGCATTCAGAGATGGAAGAAGCACTGATGGTCTGGATCAAGCAAGTCAGGAGCGAGAACATTCCAGTCACCAGTGAGATCATGAAGGTAAACTGTTTTTCCTTTTCTATCGATCCAATTGAATCGAATCATTATTTTTTAGGAAAAAGCCAAAGAAATCGCCAGTCTGAAGAACATTGAGGGGTTCGAAGCAAGCAATGGATGACTAGTGAATTTCAAGAACCGCTTCTCAATCTCTTTCCGATCCAACCAAGGAGAAGCTGGCGCAGTCGATGTGGGAACTCTGAAGGAATGGCAACAAGCTGTTTTGCGTGATGAATTGTCCAAGTTCAGTCCAAAAGATATCTTTCTCTTAAAGCTATGGAAGTCGTCCGCCGCTACACAGAAAAGAGCTTTACCGATCCAGCCATTCTCAAGCTCAGCGATGCCCTGGACGAAGCTTTGTACCAACTCCGAGCCAAGAAACAAACACAGAAGAGACTTAGCGATTATTTCTCCTAATTCTCCGCATTTTGCTGTTGTTATATGAGTTTGTGTTTTGTTATGTCTTAGAATAAATTGAAAACCTCGATAAACCACCACATTGGTCTTTATTTGAGCAAATATCTTCGATAATCCGCCCCCGCTGATTCGCCACCTCGATAATCCGCCACCCTCGGATCGGTCCCATGGGTTCGGCGGATTATCGAGGTTTGACTGTACTCCAAAAATGATTAGGGGAGGGTATACGGCAGTAGCTTTTGAGGGAGGGTGGCTATGTCACTAGTGTCAAAATTTCTAATCAATACACAAATTGATAAATTTTTCTTCATTTGTGCTGAAACATCTACCTATATCAGAATTTCTTTTCTGCAGTGATGATGACATGGGCAGATAGCTTTTATGATTTTTAAGTAGAAGAATAAAAAGAAATAAGTTGATTCTGGATGGATTAGGAGCACAAAAATTTCCCTTCTTAAACTCCAAAGCGAAATATACACCAGTGCATGTGGAAAGTGCAAATAGGTCAAAGAGCCAAAGCAAAAACACAGAGTAGTCAGAGAAAATATAATACTCACACTTTGTCGAATCGGAGTGCAAGTGTATATGCGGGCTGTGCAGATACTATCTTCTTGTATTTTTATTCTTTTTGCAAAATTATTCAATTTGTTTTCAACTTTTATTTACAACAAGGTACAAAGCACAAACGGAGATAAAAATCTAAAATATGTAAGAAATAAATAAAAAATTTGGGTGGAATACCGTATTTTCTATATAAAACGCGAATTTTTAAGATAATTTTCAAAAATTTGTTGCATTAGCATGTAGCCCTGAATATTGGCTTTCTAGCGAGTCTCTTACTTCACTGAAAGATTCCAGGAATATACCGTATTTCCTGTAATAGGACGCCCCTTGACTTTAGCGATCAATATCTCAGCCCAGAAAAATATTTTGCAAAGCTGTTCTTTTAATTATTATGAGTTATACTGAATATATAGGTTAGACACCCAAAAATTTTCACATCGAAAGTTGCATTAAGTGGGATTGGTTAGGTGACACACATACCTTTTTTGAACAATTGAACAACAAAGGGATTTTTTCATTATTTATCTTTGAGCCACAGTCTTGATAGAGTGCCTAGGGAGAGAGCGTGCCCTTCTCGGCAGTCTAGCACCCACTGAGATCTGGCGACGAGAAGTGTTGTTACCGCGCACTGAATTGTTGTTGGCTGATGACCTACGCATTCTACTAGGCAGTAGGTAGATCTCCACCAGGCTGTAAATCAAATTATTTAAACAAAATAAAAAAATTAATCTAAAATGTAGCTAACTTAGCATTTTCGTCTTGCTCCAGTTCGGTCCTCCTCAACCTGGTGGATCTCACCCCATAATACCTGAGGGATGAATCACAGTAGGCAAGTAATCGGAGAAGTGCAGCCAGAGTGTCTTCGCAAAACTTAAATTTGAGTCTCGCCAACCCAAAAAGCAGCAAAAGAAAGCCGTGAAAAGGTAGACCTGCAAAACGTATGTTTAGATGCTGACCTTGGATTGACTAAAAGGTACTCGAGCTAGCTCCATATGGCTTGTTGGTAAAATAAAAATTGATATGGGAGAATTGTTGCTCCAACTCAGCAGCAGTCAACAAGTCGGCTAGATTGCACTTTCTAAACAAAAGTTTAGAGATAAGTTGGAAGGCTTAGCGGTTGGGATGTTTGTTTTAGGTAATTGGGACCAAATAATGGATGGTTCTTATCCTTTATCCCTACCACTTTTAACTGATTCAAGTCAACTTTGGTGTTCTCTTGATGTTTTTGACTTGTAACCGGAGAACATTCGTGAGTCCATTGGATGGGATAGACTCCATCCTACACAAAATGACCTGTCTTGCGCTCAAGCACAAGCCAAAAAAGGGGATTTCGATTTTAAATTTAAAAAAGTGGGCCAGAATAAAGGATAAGAATTAATTCATTAATAGAATTTAGCAATTACCCATGCATATTCACGCGGGAATGGCTCCTCCAGGAGCCCAATTGAACCTTCAAGGACCATACTTGTTGTGGATGACAATGAGAACTTGGCAAATTGAAATGCGCGCGGGACACTTTTTTATTCCAAAAATACTTTTTGAATTATGTGTTGTTGAAATATGATTATGAAAAACAAAATTTGTTTAAGTGGCCAAGGTAGCTCAGGGGTGTAGGAGCGCAGTGCGGTGAATATTGATCTCAAGTTGGATTCCCGTGTCTGCTCAGTTATTTTTGATCATTTATTCTTAATACGTATAAATACTTAAAAATAAATTTCGGAGTGAAAAAAAGTGTCCCGCGCACATTTGAATTTTCCAAGTGCCCATTGTCATCAACAAGTATGGTCCTTTCAGGTACGCACCTTAAAAGGGTATCCAGCTCCACAATCCAAAATTTTATATATAGTCAAATCTAATTAAAAACTATTGTATCCTACACGAAATCAAGCGCCGAACATGGTTTGATAATACTAAAACATTTCCACCTGGTGTCGCCACTTGAAAACCTGTGTGCTATTACCATTTCAGCCCACTCATTTCGTCAAAAATTATTTTATCCCAATTTTTTAAAATCCAAACCTGGTTTTTAGGCGAAGCTTTAGGCTTAGAGTAGGACAGCGTATGTTAAGAAGAGGTCAAACGTGTTTTCCGACTTAATTTATAACTCAGTTCAGGCTAGATTGAGGTTTTAAGTTGGGAAAAAGTTGGAATGAAATGAGATATTGAACTAGTGAATCCAGCTTTAAGGCTTTTTAGATGAATACTCATTCAGGAATTACTCATTCAAGTCAAGTAACCTCCTCGGCACGGATGTTTTGTTAGTAAATTGTTGTTTTAATATTATAATAATATTATAAAACCATGTTCAGCGCTTGATTTTGGGCAAGCTACAATGGTTTTAAATTAGAGTTGTGGAAATAGCCGGCTATTTATTTTTCGGCTATTTAGCCGGCTATATAGCTGGCTAAATAGCCGAAAATAGCCGAAAATCGGCTATTAGCTTTATTTCGGCATAAACAACGCCAATCAATCAAACATAAACATCTCGTCAAAACTTTTGACCCAATTTTGTAAACAGACTTTCAGTCATGAAACATGCAAAAACGTAGCTCGAATTTTCAGCTATGTCTTGGCATGTAATATGCCTGTGGCCATACTCAAAACTTCGTCGAAAACGCAAAAATTAAATTTTAAAAAATTCTGGATTTTGGGTAGGGCGTTAATTAGAGGAAATACGGTAATTAAGACTTCCTGCGAATATTTTCCTCATAGCGTATTTGACTCGAAAATTTATTGTGAAAAACACAATTTGTCCCCTGTAGTTTGGGACTTGGACTGTAGATGGTCTCTGCATGGCCACGGCCCAAAACAGGGGGGACCAAGCAAAAATTGTAGTTTTCACATTATAGTACAGTCAAACCTCTCTACTATGGCACCCCAAAAGTTCGTTCCCGCCTTGGGTCCGACACTTTTTTAACCGAATTTTCAAAGTCTTTTATCCATTCTGTTTTGACAGTCTGGTCCCAAATATCGTAAGGATTCCGATTTTGCCGATCGTTTTTCAGAATTATAAAAAAATTCTTCTAAAAAAGCAAAAACTCAGTTTAAAAACAGGAAAATTCAAAATTTCTGTTTTTAAACTGAGTTTTTGCTTTTTTAGAAGAATTTTCTTTATAATTCTGAAAAACGATCGGCAAAATCGGAATCCTTACGATATTTGGGACCAGACTGTCAAAACAGAAATGGCAAAAGCCTTCAAAAATCGAGGTAAAAAAGTGTCGGACCCAAGGCGGGAACGAACTTTTGGGGTGCCATAGTAGAGAGGTTTGACTGTACAACTTTTTGACAACCTTAGCGAAAAAAACAAAAGGCACCAACTCAAATTTTGAAATTTGAAAGTAGCCGATTTTATACTAGTCGGCTATTTCGCCGGCTATTTAGCCGTTGAACAACTCTATTTAAAATCAATTTTTGCTAAATCCAATTTTTGGATTTCGGAGCTGGATACTTTTTTTAATGTGAATGCCTAGTTGTTTACCTACTAGCCCTGAGTCCTTTTTAAAATATTGAGAAATTAAAAATCACTGTAAAATAATGGCGCCCAAGTGAGGGCGCCCAAATGAGTTTCACCCAAATGAATACAAACCATCGACTCTCGATGAACCGTCAAACTTCGAATTCGTTCCTCCGTAGAATCTGACACTTTTTGAAACCGATTTCTCAAGTCTGTTGACAAGATTTTTTTCGTCAGTCTAGTCAGAAAAATCGTAAAGGTTACCATTATACCGGTCTTTTCTCAAAAAATCCAAAATTTTGCCATTAGAACCCGTACCTATGGATAAGCCATCAGCTATTTTCTCTAGGCGAGTACGAACTTGAGGCAGTGACGTTTTTTGTATATATGATTTTCTAAATTTACGGAAAAAGCCCACAGAATCTACTTTTTGGATCGATTAACCTGGCAGGAATTTCTTGTTGGCCACTAAAGAGTCAATAACTATGCACACTGCCAGTATATCATAAGTATCATAAATAGAAAGCCAAAAACTTCCAAGCAAGTGGCTGCAGTTTGGGGAAGAATGCATATTTATTTATTGGTTACCTCAAAAAGGCTTTAATTGCAGGCATTGAGATGAGCAAGGACTGTTTAACATTGGCAAACTGCATAAACAAATAGACTGCTCTGTCCAGAATCAACAAGTGTTTGCTGTTCTGACCGTATCTTCCGGGGAAAATCTTGAAAAAGGATTTATTTACGTTAAAGATCACTAGAAAACCGTAAGAGAATAACCTCTGATAAATGGGCTTTTCTTTTTGCATCTCTTGGAGCACCAGCGCTTGCCCCAACATCAGCCGTGGAGATGGACTTGTTATCTAGGTGAACGCTGCCTCGACTAAAAAAGCCAAATTTATTTAGACTAAATCTTAGTCAGGACCAGAGGCGTAGCCAGAAAAATCTGACGAGGGTTGGCTTAAGCCCCCATAGAAGTCATTTTCCCAACACCGTTTTGAGTTTTATAGTGTTTTTAATAGAGTTGGGCGAAATACCGGTATTTTGTTATCCCGGTATTCATACCGAAAACCGGTATTTTTTGGTATTTTGTTACCAAATGGTTAATAGGGGGACCAAGGCATAAAAGTGAAAAAAGTGAATTTTTTTTATTTTTTCGCGCGATACACTATTTGCGCATACTATTCGCATACTATCATATATTATCTGCGTATGCCAATAAATATCATCCAAAAAACTTGGAATTTTCGAATTTTTTTTGACTTGGTCCGCCTTCAAAAAAAAACATTTTCAACAAATATTAAAATACCGACTTTCCACATCTGGTCTTTTAATAATAAACACCGGTATTAATACCTGTATTAATGCTGGTATTAATACCATTGGCCAACCCTAGTTTTTAATTAACACTTTTTCGAAAAATCTGACGGGGGGCTATAGCCCCCTCAGCCCCCCTTGCTACGCCCACGGTCAGGTTTTTACGTGAAGTTTTGTTAGAAGAAACGATGTTGAAAATCCGAACAGAAGATTAATGACTAGGAAAATATTTTGAGGCTAAAGTACACTATTTGGCCAGAGCCAAAACCGAGTTTTTATGAGGTCTAAGCATTTCATAGGCCCTGAAAACGATAGAAACGGCAAAAAAAGTGTGGGAAGGCCATTTTTCGAAAAAAAAATTTTTTTTCGAACCACAGGGGGGTATCATGGATTTTAATCGAAATTTAGTCAAAATTTGAAAAATTTAAATTGGCGCCTTTTGAATTCTAAAGGGAAAAAGGGCTGTATAGGGAGGGGAAGGGAATAAAAGGGGGCCACTAATCACACAGGGCCCACTAACAAGAAGATGTTGGACATAGTCTTGAATACTGGTCCTACCGCATAAATAAACTCTGGTATGCATGCTTTTTCATGCCTCCAGAGTCACTTTCGAGTGATTTGTGTCTAAGGTAAGTGAGTGCGCGCATCTCTAACTCTCAAGACCCCTGCGTCTCCTTCGGGGCGCAGGGGGCTTGAAGTTGAGATGCGCACACCCACATACCTTAGACATGATTCCAAGCAAAACTCTTGATCATAAAATGCATATAGAGTCTCTTTTTGCCACTGCCCATGTTGAAAAACATGGTAATGACATCCAAAAATACATTTATTTAGTTTTTTTTTATCATTTTGCCATAAAATATACCACTTTTTCCCTTCCTCTCCCTATACAGCCTTTTTCCCTTTTAAAATTCAAAAGGCGCCAATTTGAATTTCAAATTTTGGCTAAATTTTTACTAAAAAAACCATCATACCCCCCCCCCCCCTCGTGGTTCGAAATTTTTTTTCTCGAAAAATAGCCTTCCCACACTTTTTTTGCCGTTTCTATCGTTTTCAGGGCTTATGAAATACTTAGACCTCAAAAAAACTTGGTTTGAGCTCTGGCCAAATACAGTCGAGTCTCGATTTAACGTACCCCCAATTTAACGTACCCTTCGATTTAACATATTCCTGGGTCGGTCCCTCCAATATACAAACACAATGTAGGCGCCGATACGTGCTTTTTGCTCCTAGTGGTCATTTAAATAAAAAAATGTTTAAAGTGAACGATGGAGTTTTGAAAAACGTACAGAGCTTCAGAGTCAAGCCTTGTGTTTTGATATGTTTCACGGTCTGAATGCAGCCTGTTCATGACCAATAGAAGGCAGTCATTCACCAAAGGAACTTTGATCATCTATAATACTAGGAAATATAGCCAAATTATAGCCTCGGGAGATGACCAGTTATTTGAAGAGGGTGGAGCGGGTGTGCTCAGACATATGCACTAGCCCAAATTTTTACGGCCATACCTAAATTTTGACCCTAAAACAATTTTTTTTGCCAAATTTAGCACGCATAATTTCCCTTTCCGTTAGAGATATTCCAACAATGACAGAAACAGTTTCTCTTATTTTTTTAAAATATTTTGGTGATGGCTCCTCGCTTTTTATGTATAAATTCGTGCACATGTCTGTGAGAGTTAGGTCTGCCTGGGCCAAATTATTGAGGTTAAAAAAGACCTCATCCACAATGGATCGCACTGTGATCACTTCATTGGAGTCTGTAATTTCTGTGTGATCAATGCTTAGGGAAGGCGCAGAATTGACTTCGAGCAGGAAAGGCACACCATCTCGACGCACAATCACGTCGAAGCCCATTATCTGAAGTTAGGGGTGCTTGAAATTTGGATTTTTTTTTAATTTGACACAAACTTGAAAGCACTGAGGACCAGGCATATCACAGAAATAGCTTTCATAGTTGAGCTGTAACTCAAAGATTTTTTTGTCAACAATTAGTAATTATAATAATTATAATTATTTTCGAATGGCACAAAATTTTTAAAATTAGTTAGCTTTACCCTGCCAAGGGTAGTTAGTTGGGATTGGGACATAAAAGGGTAAAGATTAGGCAAAAGTTGGAAAAACCTTACATTTACTTTGAGCCTGTGCCGAAATTTCAATTTTCGCTACTTTTTTTTTTTAATATTCGGAAAAATAGGTCAAAAATCAATTGGAAAATCATTTTGGTGCTACTCGGTTTTAATACCCCCCCCCCAACAGCTTCTCAGGAATTTATGAACTTTTTTTTTGACAATCTTTATTGCAAAACAAGCTTCTTACCATGATTTCAGGCACCTGAAATTGCAAAAATTACTTTTTTAAAGTTAATTTCCAGCCACAGCTGACCATAGCAAGCACAGTTTTGACAACAATCATCTTGATGTCGTGCCACAATCTCCTTGTTCTCACCCCTTTCCACTCCATTTGGTGGAGCACAGTGGACAAGAGTCTTTTGCTACCTTACAAGACCACTTATATAAACTGGAAATAACGAAAGCGCCAACCTTGGAGTTGGTCTTTCAAAGATTTGCTGTGCATGTAAGAGTTGTGGGCCTTGTTCAACGAGTAGTTCGTCAAATGAGCATAGAGATTGGAAAAATTTTCTGGTGTTGGCTTCACATACTTTTCTGTGCAGAAACGAGCCATTCCTATGAAAATAAATGACTTATTTTAAGACAAAAATTACCCATATTCTTATATGGGTAATATGGCTCCCAAATTTACCATGTAAAAATTTTCCTATTTGCCAGCTCGAAAATTTTTCTTCGTAAAATTTTACGGAAAATTCTTCATTCAAGAACCCTAATGGTCAGTGAATTTTTTCAAAGTTTAAAAATTAACTAACGAGAGAGCGAGTTTAGCATTTTTTTGTCAAAAAAGTTTACAGAATAAGGTTGTTTATCAATATTTTTTGAAACCCTGTAGAAAAATTTAACCTTCTCTAGCCACATATATGGACAGAGGATTAATGCTTTTGATGACTGCATACACACGAAAGTCAAATTTAAGGTCGTCCTCCAGCAGAAATGGGTCTCTGACATAAAATTACGATAATTTCGCTATTTTCATACCACTACTTTACCCCATATACTCCTGCACCAATTGTTTTTCGACAGTGTTGAGCAGCTCTTCTACCGAGCTTATTAGATAAATGCCGCTCCCTTGAGCACCTAAATTTTTTTTGTGGAATTTAATTATGCTGCCAGAATATATTATATTGCTTAATTGTTTTCAACTTGGGCAGTAGAATAAGATTTGGCAGTAGATTTTTTTGGGCAAATATTTTTCTTGCCGCAAACAGTTTGTTATTCCACAAAAGTTTTCGCCGTAGTGATAAAAGTAAAAATACTTTTTTTCCCCTCAAAAAACTTTATTCCGCATTCCAAATACTTTTTGTGGCAGGTTGGCACAAAAAAATTTACGTCAAAATTTTTTTAGACAGAAAAGTCTTATTTACAATTAAAAGAGGTTTGCCTAATTTTTTTGGCAGCAAAATAAAATATTAGCCTTTTTTTTTAAATATAAAATACTGCCATTAAAAACACTCAAGTGACTAACCATCATCAGGTTTGACGATATAGCAAGATTTTTCGCCTTTTGACTCCACCTCCATGCAATGCTGATGAAAGTCGCTGAGTTGTGCCGGAATCACCCAGCTAGAATTTTTTTGTAAAAAAAGTCGTATAAAAAAATTAAAGCTGAAAAAACCTGTTTGGGTAGAACTGATATTCAAGCGGAAACAGTTCCTAAATGCAAAGATAAAAAAGTTTTTATAAGTGTTAAATTATTACTTTCATTGAGCGAATGGCTATAACAAAATTATTTTGGAAGGCTTTAAAAACACACATTTGCAGCAAAAAAACCTTGGGTTAATGCAATTTTCTTGGCCAATTCTGTCATTCCTGCAATTTGGCTTATAATTAAATATTTTTTGGTTGTCTATCTAATTTGGTGAATTTGGCAGATTTTTCAAAAACTGATAGCTTTTGATAATTTATGATTTTTTAACGCAGTATGTCAAAAGCAGGGGCGTACACAGGAGGGGGGGGGGGCAGGTGGATCGTGCTCTTATAATCCAAATTTTGCACATGCCACTGCGCGAAAAAACAATGGTACTTCAAAATCTATCGTTTTTACCTAGGTTTTGCCTAAAAAGGGTTAAAATTTGCTAAAAAATACCCTAAAAAGACCATCTATCCCCAAGGGGTGGGTGGGAAATTTTTTTGACAACGTTTAATTTTTTTAATTACAAAGTGTTTAGAAATGCTTCTCGTATCTTGTTGTGCAGGAAAAATGAGTTCGGGGCGTGATTTTGGGTCACTTTTCAAAAAATCCAAGTATGAGGGACTATATAGGTGCCGTTTTTTTCTTATCGGTCCCCCCCCCCCGTCAAATTTTTTTTTCAAAACGGTGTAGGTAAAATGGCCTAAAAATAACCTGGTGCCCCTCCGTCAGAAATTCCTGCGTACGCACTGGTCAAAAGATATAGAATGATGAAAATTTTGTCGCGTATTGCAATTTTTGTAATGCGCGTTACACCTTAAAATGAATTTGTCACGATTGTAAAGATGGCAGGTGTTTGGATTTCTCGATAATTTCAAAATGGCCGGCTATACCCACAATCCTAGTCCTAACATAGTCTGCATATTGACGCTCAAGCAGAATCGAAAAATTGGCGAAATTAGATGCGGGATGACCGAAATTAAGATACCAGGAAACTTGTTGACCCTAGCCTCAGTACCCTTGACCACATTCTTCATATCAGTGTATATAATGTTGTGCCAGTGAATGTCACATCCTTCTTGATCATCGCGACCATCAGAATACTCAATCATACCTAGTTTTTCTGCAAATTTACACTGATTGCAACAAAAAAGATTCAACAAAACATACGAGCGCAAAAGGACACAGTCTGTGCGTTGCTCTTGGCTCTGGAGGTATCTATTGAGAAGCCGTCTAACAAATAAGAGTCGGGTAGACTAAATGAACCTAGACGTTGGGACAGGATGCTGAAAGTCTATACTTTTGAAACTAGTAAATTGATGATATTAGGGTGAGCCAGTGGCGTAGCCAGGGGGGCAGGGGGGGGGGTCACGTGCCCCCCTGTCAGATTTTTTTCCTTATCAGTGCCCTCCCCCCCGTCAGATTTTTTCAAAAACGGTGTAGGTAAAATGCCTTCGAAAATTTGAAAAACGGTGTAGGTAAAATGGCCTAAAAATTTTTGGTGCCTTGGTCCCTTCTATTTTTTTTATTGTATTTTTTTTGTCTTTGAAGAAGATCAGATTCTTTCTCAAGGAAATCTGGAAAAAGTTTGCGGACTTTTAAGAAGATTACTTTGTAAATAAATTACCGTAAAATCCCAAGTGCTCGCCGCCCCCTCCAAAGAGTATTTTTCTCTGAGCCTACCTTTTTCGGTTCCCTTGATTTTTTTCACCCCAATCCATTGCAATGTGGAGTATGTTGGTCTTTGGCGGCCAAATCCCCTTGGTATTGTCGGTGCAAAAGGTGTGAAATAGGTGAAAAATGAAAAAAATTAGCTTATAGAAAAAAACTCTTTGGAGGGACGGGCACTTGAACTGCTGTCATAAATTGCCATACAGTCGAACCTTGATATAAGGTCACCTTCAGTGATGGGGAATCTGGCAGATACGGCTCCTAGATCTATTTCACCTTTGGCTGTAAGTGATTTCCCAGCCAAATTAATGGTTTAGCTGGTCAAATTTTAATTTTCGAGCAAAAAATTATTTAGTCCGTCAAATCATTGATTCACCAAGTCAAATTTTTAAATTTCTTTTTTATTCATTTTTTGATTTTTTAAAGTAAAAAGCTAAGAAATCTCAATAATTTGAGGGGGTTAATAATCAATTAGTCGAAGTGAACCATTTGAAATTTAAACTTGCTGGGTTAAATAGTTGATTTGACGGGGTAAAACAATTTGAGCCGTTTACCTTTCTACGCTAATTCTTTGCAGAGTAATCTAATTACAAGAAGTATGTTTGGTAGAGAAAAAAAGAAATTAGTAGCTGGTCGAAAATCGGGTGCAGGATGTTTGACCACCACCATTTTGACCGCCAGCATATTTTGACCGCCACCAAATTGACCCCTCACCAATAACCCCTCACCCGCTATATTTGACCGCCATTTAAATTGACCGCTGGTATGAATTGACCGCCATCAAGTTGAAGTAAAGCCGCGGTATGTCATGAAAAAGCTGCGTCAAAAAAAAAGCCGATTTTGCTGATTGAAATCAAATTTTAAATAGCCGGGGAAAAACTTGAAAAGCCATTAGATTGCACAGATCAACCGGTGTATTTGCTGGAGGTCAATTTGGCGGCGGTCAAAATAAGCTGGCAGTCAAAATGGTGGCCAAAAAATCGCCTCTTTTGAAACATTGCTCACAATACAAAAAGTTGGAAGCTGCTTGGATATACCCACCCCAAATCAACTTTCTTGAAAAACGTTCCTGAACTCCACATAAATTTTAAAGTGACCTACGAACTTAATTTTCGATTTATCAGAACTCGAAAAAAATCTTTTTTTTTCAATATTCTGAGGGGATTTTGGGTCGTCATGTGGAAATAAATAAATAAATATCTTGGAAATAAAATTGAGTTGGGGTGGGTATATCCAAGTAGCGCCAAAAGTTGATAAAGGAATTTATGTCTCTGTTAGAGTAGCTTTTTGATACAAGCGAGAGTAAAATCGGATAAAGTCTAATTTTCAAAAATTGGCAAAAATATTTTTGAGAAATATATTACCTCATTTCCGAGGAGCTCAAACTTGGTCTTGGAGATTCAGTTGAACCTGACCTTTTCAGCCTAATCAAAGACTTTAAAATATTGAAGGCAGAAAGGCTAGTTTTGTCAGTTTTCTGATCAATACTTTTACTGGCTTCTTCCAGAAAATTAGTAGACAAAGCAATGGACGCCTTTTCCACACTATCCTGATGCTTTTTCTGGCTGTTTCCAACAGATCTGGAAGATGTGGAAGCAATAGATTTCCTCGCCTCTTTGTTTGGCTCAACTCGATTGCCACTTGCAGGCACCACTTTGTGAGGTGAAATTGAAGCAGTAGTTATTCTTGCCGGGTACTGAGCATTAGAATTCGCAAGACCGAAAACAGTTGGATTGCTCTTATTAGCATCTAATTTGGGTAATACTGCTGCCACACTACTCCGTTTTCTGAGTCGATCAGCAGCAGGTAGGTTGGATGATGATGATATTAAACAACCCATAATGAACCATTTTTGGCTAGAGCATTCTAAAATTAGAATCCTATATTTTCTGTGATAAGCCAACCGGTTGGTCTTTTTTAACTCCGTAAAAAAATCAGGAAATTTCGACTTCGTTAAGAGATTTTTTCAAATTGCTGATATTTGATTCTGCTGCAAAAATCTTTAAATTTTGCCGCCAAATATAATGTGCTGCCGAAAAATTGAATTTTCTGCTAAAATCTAAATTTTGCTGCCAACTCTGGCCTATTCCAAGCACAATTTAAAAAAGCATCAGACGGGACTCTTTTATAAAATATGTACTATTGTTCAAGACATGGAAGCTTCAGCTGTTTCGCGACATTATTTTGAATTCACGTCTTTTTTATTTTTTATATATTTTTAACCGTTTCTGCTTTTTTTTTAAATTTTTTTTACTTAAGCAAAGTCTTAGTCGTAGGGTAAGCTAAGCCTAAGCCTAAAAGTTGTGCTAATTGCAAGAAACATTAAAATTGAAAAGGCGCTAATTCAAAATGTCACAAAAACCATTAAACTTCTAAGGCCTCACACACAATGGTGGACTGTGAATCCAACAATCCTCACTCGGAAATGGCCGTAACTTTTTTTAAACTGTCCAAAATTGTTCTTTTAATGCCATTTTGTAGCTGAGATTCAGGGCTACCAGCTTCAGCTTTTGATCGAGTAGATATGAATTAAAAAATGTTAAAAAGTCAACAGTCCTCACTCACAATCCTCACTCCGGCCGAATGAGGATTGTTGACTTTTTCAACATTTTTGAATTTACAATAATTTTATTAATAGCTCATCTGGTAGCCCTGAAACTCAGCTTCAAAATGGCACCAAAAAATAATTTTTGAAAAATTAAAAAAAAGTTACGGCCATTTCCGAGTGAGGATTGTGAATTTACAGTCCACCATTGTGAACAAGGCCTAAGAGCCAGCTTTGAGACACGAAATGCAAAGCTTTGTCTGAAAATACGCATCATTTATCGCAACAATCTAATAGCAAAGGAAGTAAAAATGAAAATATTCTAACTATACAACTGGAAGAATAGCCAAACAAAATTTTTTGCATAGGAAAGGCTTTCAGGCCGTCCACTCATGTGGATAATTGGACATTGGTTTGCGTCAAAACGGGCTTCATCACTTTTTAATTGGAAGATCTGATGGGTTATGGTGGTTTATTTCTCAGCAAACCAAAAAAAAGAATGTTTGAAAGAGAGACTAAATAAGTGGACAGGTCAAATTATAATCTTCCAATTGTTTGCGTCTTGACGACCTTGATGTGGTAAAAGACCAGGCAGAACACATTTCTGCACTTATTGTTGCTAGTAGCAACACAGCAAACAGCTGGCAGTAAACAATAGTAAATTACACCAGCTTTTGAATTGTGAAAACAAAAAACACTAAATCGGTTCTGATGACAACTATTTGTATTTGAAAATGAAAAAAGTCGATTTTACTTAAAAAAAGGTGGGTTGGCGCCTTACAGGCGCCTGGTAAAAAACGTCAATTGTTGTAACTGGCCACCTAACAACCCTACCTGGCCATGAACCTACCCTGCATGTCCACCTACTTACCTTATAATACCACATAATCTAAGCGGCCACCACACACAAAAAAAATTTAAAATGGAATGATAATTTCCAATTCTTGAAATAAACTCGGAATTTTAAGAATCACATGTAAATTCTGATAAGTTTTCTGAACTTTACACCCTGGCCTAGTGACCGCACCGTCCTCCGAACCCGTCCCGTCCCAGTCTCCGTCCGGATGGCGCAGAAAAGTAAGACGGTCGGACGGCCGCCGTCCGACAAAAAAGTGGACGGCCGGCAAAAATTTTTTTTAAAAGACGGCCGGTCGGACAGCTGGTTATGAAAAGTCAAGACGGGACGGTGGACGGCCGGTAAAGAAAAAAATAAAGACGGCCGGCAGACCGGAAGGCATGGAAAAAATTAAAACACAAGTAGTATATCGCAATAACGATTTTGAAAACATCATCTTTTAATGTGAAGTTTTATTGAACAAGGCAAAGGTTTAACTGTAAAACTGGCAGAAATAAGAAAATGAAGACACACAAAGTTGAGATCTTGTAAAAGAGCTTAGAAAATAGGTCGTTTGTTGCCAGACAGTTCAGCTAGACGACGGAAGGAACAATTGAGCACTGGCCCCAGATCATGTTTTTTCGACGGTTCAACATCTAAAACGTGAAGAAAATATGTTTTTAGGGCGCGGTCGACCATTTTTGAAAAAATTGGCGCTACCGGAGCATACCGCCCTCATCCAAAGAGTATTTTTCTTTAAGCAGACTTTTTTTAATTTAAACCTAAGCCTAAGTTAGTGCGCTAAGCATTGAAAAAAGAAAAATTAAAAAAATCAAGGGAAGCCAAATTAGTACGCTTAGAGAAAATACTCTTTGGAGGGGGGCGGGCACTTGGGCTTTTACGCCTCTCAAGTTCGAACCCACATAGACGCTTTTTTATTTTTTTTGTTCTTTTTTTTTCGTTGTGTTTTTGTGATTTTCAATAATTGCATAATTTTTATATCTACTTAAACGAAATGGTGATAATGATTTTCAATGAAAAAATGAGAAAAGCACAAGGTCAGCTCACAATGAGCACCCTTTAGCTGGTCACTGGTATAGTGCAAAGCAGGGCTGTAAAAACATCCGGAAGATACATCCGGATGTGGATGTGTACATCCGAAACATCCACATCCGGCGGATGTGGATGTGGATGTCGGATGTCAAAAAATTTTGGGTCGGATGTCGAATGTCGAATGTGGATGTGGATGTCGAAAATTTTTTTGGCCGGATGTGGATGTGGATGTTGGATGTCAAAATTTTTAGATCGGATGTCAGCGGATGTCCGGATGTTTTTTCGGATGTTTTCATGGCGAATGTCAGCGAGTGTCCGGATGTTTTTCCGGATGTTTTCATGGCGGATGTCAGCGGATGTTTTTCGGATGTTTTCATGGCGGATATCAGCGGATTTCCAGATGTTTTTTTGGATGTTTTCATGGCGGACGTCAATATGCTTTTACGGATTTTTTGAGTCTGTGGTCGAGAGATACTTCTTTCCTTGTTCTAAATCTTCTTCTTTGTTGTTTCGAAAAAAACCATAGGCCAAAATCCGCAAAAATGAATAATCTAAAATCTCGCAAAACTCAGAAAGATTTTCTTTTCTTCTTTCCGTCTCATCGTTGGTCCTATTCCTTTAATTCCAAATCTACAATTTCCAATAGCCCATTCACTCCTGAAGAATTCCTAACTAAAATTGAGGAAAAGGTGTAAAATTGAGGATGATGGCAAAACCGTAGTTGGATAACCCTCTCAAATTTCCCGTCGTCAAAACGAAGAGTCGCCCGCTAAAAATTTTCACTCAATTAGTCGCAACCTCTACTATGCCGGTGAATTCTAATATTTCCAATATAACCAAGCACCAAAGCGAGGTTTCTCCCGTTTGTAGATTAACTCTGTTGGTATCAAGGGCTGCTCGTTTGAGGAGTTCCTTCAAAGGAAAGTGCTCCTGGGATTCAATTTGGGTCTGATGAATGTTTTATTTGTTTCACCTAAGTGTCTCGGTTTGACGTCGAAATAAAACTTTACCATCGTTGTGCGCATGTATTGTCACCGTATCTTCTTTGTATCTCTTGCCGAATTAGGCCATTGTACCCATACTATTAATTAAAAGTGAATATCAGCAAATTTTTGACATCTACATCCCGCCGGAGGTGGATGTAAACATCCAGATATCACTTGGAAATCCGGATGTCAAAAATTTTGACATCCGGATGTCATTCGGATGTCAGGATGTCAAAAAAAATTGACATCCGGATGGATGTGGATGTCAAACTTTTTTAGGCCGGATGTCGGATGTGGATGTTGGATGTCAAAAATTTTTGGGTCGGATGTCGGATGTGGATGTCGAAAATTTTTTTGGCCGGATGTGGATGTTGATGTAGGATGTCAAAAATAAAAAATTTACAGCCCTGGTGCAGAGCTGTTCTTGTACTTTTCTCATTTTTTGATTGAAAATCATTATCACCATATCGTTTAAGAAGATATAAAAATTATGCAATCATTAAAAAGCATAAAAACACAAAAAAATAAATAGAACAAAAAAAATAAAAAAGCGTCTATGCGGATTTGAACTCGAGAGGGTACTAGAGCACAGATAGATTGACGATGCGATTTGGAAAAGCCCTATATACCATTCGATGGAGAATCGAAAATGCTTATTTGACATAAAGATTTTGTCAAATTTATCAGGTTTATGTTTTTAAAGGAAAGTGGTCAATACGAAATGGATGACCTACACTTAGAATCGAAAAGCAGAATAAGATCATTGATATCAGATCGACCACTTTACTACAAAATATCGAGACCTATACAGTCAAGTCTCTCATTAACATTAACATACGCCCGAAAAATTCGTGCATAATTCGTGCATTCATGAATAGTAATGATAAAAAAACATCCTTTGAACAGCACCAGTTGCCACCGAAATCAGAAGGACGTCAAGGGCAAGTTTTTTGATGGGCCTGCTTTTTTAAAATAGTATTCTTATAGTTCCTTTTGTTGCAACTTAAAATCTTGACCTCATTTCTCCAGAATTCTGCAGCCGTTTGCTTATCACTGAAAGAGCGCAACTTTGAATGACCTTATCAACAGGATCAATTGTTTTGCGGTCCGTGACAATTCGTCACCTCGGTCGATTCGTCAATCGGGACGATTCGTCACCTCCTACTAAAATGGAACAATTCGTCACCTATCAATAAAACCGGACGATTCGTCACCTGTTTCTAATTAGCCTAATAACTGTGCAATTTACAACCGTTACACATTAATAATAGTTTAATAGATGTTCATCGTTTAAAATTGCCACCGAGGGCTTTTATTTGTCAAAAATATAACAACAAAAACTAAACATCAAACAAATCCATAAAAAAGTTATAGGCCAATCCTCGAAGATATTCCATGAGTACTTATTTCGTTTCTTTTCAGGCTGAAGTCCTGCCAAGTAATGTTCGTAGTGCATGTCGTGGAGCTGGATAATAGCCCTTCGGTAGACTTGGCCGAGACCACTGCCTTTAGTGGTTTCACCCCAGTAGAGTTGAGAGAATGGAGTAATGGCCCTTCGGTGGTTTGAACTATATGACTAGTGAATACTAGATGGTTCGATCGATCTTTCACCCCCATACCTAATAAAGAGCCTGGGTACTTGGCTATCTCATTTTTCATCTTGATCACACTAAATACGTCATTTGCCACTGAATCTATATGACTAGTCGATACTAGATGGTCCGACCAGTCTTTCGCTCTTATTTCTAATTAAGACCCTTGGTATTTAACTACCTTACATTTTACCTTATTCACCAAGGTTCGACTACCACTGGCTGCAGACCTTATTTTTTTTGCGATCTCGTGAAGCTTCTATAAAAAAATTTCCGTGTATTGTTGTAGAGCGTGTCCAAATCCCCTGTGAATTTGGCTCTCGAGCTTTGAAGGCCAAAAGAAAATAGAGCAATGACATGAGTCAGTAAGAAAAAAACCATGATATGGTACCGAGACGTTTTCAAAAGTTTTGAGCGCCAGTCATACTAATTTTAGTGGACTTTCGTATCTTCGGAGCCAAATTTATCAAAAACTTGAGTCTGGTATTTAAGAATATGTCAAAAACAATTTTTCATCGATTTCTCCTAGGTTACAGTCAGGATGCCTTCCTTGTAAATTTTCGCGCCTAATTTCAATTGCTCTTGAAAACTCCAGGTCAAATTTATCCAGTTTTTGTTTTTAAAGGAAAGTGGTCAATACGAAATGAATGACCTACACTTAGAATCGAAAAGCAGAATAAGATCATTGATATCAGATCGACCACTTTACTACAGAAATATCGAGACCTATACAGTCAAGTCTCTCATTAACATACGCCCCAAAAATTCGTTCCTGTCTATGGTCCGACACTTTTTTAGCCCCATTTTTTCAAATTTTAAAAGGCCCGAGCTGAACACTTTTTGTTTAAGCTCTGGCCGTAAAAACCTGGGCCAAGCCGGCGTGTCTGGATGAATCAAGGTCACGTTTCCAAAAAAATCGGCTTTGAGACTCTCACTTTCAAAAGCAAACGTACTACCAATAATACGCGATGTATTATACACCGCAAAAAGGAATTAACAGTTCCTACCAAAAAATTTAGGAAGCCGTGTCCAGCCAGAAGTTCTTTTTTGCAATTTCTAAAGTAAAAAACTCACTTTTTCATTTCTAAGTTGCCTTAATCTATATATTTTCTATCAATCTAATCTAAAAGATTTAATAAATTGCTGCTCTCAAATAAATTGTGTTTTCAAAAGCAGTGAGTGTGAATATAGTTGGCGTTTTTTAGTGTTGCCTCCTACAATTACGATTTTCAAATAAAAGGTTAGTGCGACGTGTTCTCTTGGATATATATTGCACAAACACTATCCCACCCACCATGTTCTATCATTTGTCGCTAGAGCATGAGATCTGTCTGCACCCCAAGTATTTTGGGCCCGCTCTCATGGAGACTGTCAAACAGAAGCTATTCAGTGAGGTGGAAGGTACCTGTACTGGCAAATACGGATTTGTAATTGCTGTAACTACTATTGGTAGGATTTGGAGTGGTGGTAAAATGATAGTAATCTGTTTTTGATTGGTTTTAGATACCATTGGACATGGAATTATCCAACCAGGTATGGACAATTTAAAATTTTGTTTATGGGAGTTGGTTAAGATTTTCAGGTTTGATCACAAAATATTTCGATTTTTTCTAGTAAAACTATGTATTTATATAAAAAGAACAAGTATAAATTTTTAGTTTGGGTCTATTGCTGTCCAAAAGCCACCAAACGTAGTGTCAAAACTTGATTTAACGAAACTCTGTTTAACGAAAAACTCGATTTAACGAAACTCAAGTATCGATTTCGTTGGATTTGACTAAATTAGAGTAAAATAAAACTCGATACAACGGAACTCGATTTAACGAAACGTTTTGGCGGTCCCTACTGGAAAAGTAGACACTCGATTTAGCGAAAATCCACAAAATCGTCTAAAAATTCATGACCGAAACTGAAAAATGCCGTTTTTTTCGAAAATTGATGTCTTTTTCTGAAAATGACGTTTCGTTTCTAAAATCTGCAGTCCTTTTTCAAATTTCGAATTCGCGATATTACGCTGTGCCATTTTGAGCAAGACTAAGATATTTAGGATTTGAACGAACCCACATTGAAAGAAGGGTGCAGCGATTCCCAAGATCGCTCAGCATGAGTTAGATCTTCGCCCGAGCCACCTTATTTACCCACTGACGCAAACACTGACTGCTATTTGAAACGCTCTCTCAAAAACTGGCCGGTGGATAAAATTTTCGAACGCCGTCAGGAGATGAAAGTTATTAATTTTGATCTGAGTATTGTGAGGTTCATTTCCAGGTGTTTGTTGGATCTGATTATTTGTCGATATATAATTTAATAAATAAAAAAGTTGCAAAAACTCGATTTAACGAAAATTTTAAAAACTTAAGAAAGCGAAACTCGATTAAAAAAAACTTTTTGGCCGGTCCCTTGAAATTCGTTAAATCTAGTTTCAACTATAACACATCTTGAACTAATAGTCATGAGCATAGTTGTACCTCCGCTAAAAACAGTCCCGCCGCCAGCGCTGGACATTTTCAAAATCTCCGCCTGCGTTGTGAAATTTCAGTCAGGAGAAGCAAAGGAGTGGCTTAATAGGCCGTAGCACACGTATTCATTCAAAGGTGTAGCTGAACATCTTGCCAATCCCGCTATCAGAACTGGCTAGCTCTTTTTTTGATTTGGAACGCACATTTCAGTCAGTTCTCGCATAGCTAGTCCTAACATACGCTAATGTACCTTGTGGTTAGGTTTTTGAAAACTTGTTGATAAGTTCCAAAATTGTACACATTTTCAAAAACCAACTCCTGTCTAAAATTGGCACTTATGCCGTTGGGCCCCCCCCTCTAAATTTTCGAAAAGTAACCCAAAAAACCTTCTAAACTGGTTTTTTTCTGTTCAATACGATAAAAAAACATTTTTAACCAGTTTCTAATCAAAAGAACTAATTTTTTTTCTAAAACATTGACTTCAACTCGTCAAAGGTAGATGGTCTTTTTAGGGTATTTTTGGGTAATTTTTAGGCTCAGGAATTTAGGCTTATGCCAGGGTAGGCCAGCGTATGTTAGGACGGGCTCAAAAATGCTTTTCAAATACTAAAGAAGAAAGAAAACATGTTTGAGTATGTCCTAACATACCGTATTTAGTGTATTAACTCCCCACCCTCTAATAAGTCCCCACCCTACGGACCTTATATCTCAGCCTAGAGCGAACATTTCGCAAATCTGTTTTCTGTGTTTTCTTAGTTGCCGCGAGTTTACCTGATTACACTTTTCAGATTTTGGTTGAGCACCCAAAAATCTCAAAATCGACCTCAAAATTTTTCGATTTTTTAGAGGTTGAAAAATAACTCCTCATGGGAACTTAATACAGTAAATACGGTACGCTGGTCTATCCTTGCCTAAAGCCTAAGCTTAATCTATTGCGACCAAAGATTAGTCAAAAATACCATGAAAAGACCATGGTGCCTTAGACGACTTTAAGTCAATTTTTTCTGAAAAAAGAGTTCGTTTTATTGATCAGAAACTGATTAGGAATGTTTCTTTTATCGTATTGAACAGAAAAATCCAATTTAGAAGGTGTTTCTGGTTACTTTTCGAAAATTTAGAGGGTGGCCCCAACGGCATAAGTGCCCTAAAATTCACATGTTTTTCGATAGTTGTTTCGATGGTTGTCCATCCGAATAAGTACCAGTCAGCCTACTGAAAAATCTGAAAATTTACTGAAAAAATAACTAAATTCAAACCCCGTTATAACGATTGTCAAAAAGTTCGTCTCCACCTAGGGCCAGACATTTTTTTACACCAGTTTTCGAAAGCTTATCCCAATTCCATTCTGACGTATGATGGGTCTTATAATGGGGTTCTGTTTATTAGAGGCTGTATGTGAACTCCGGCAAATGTGTAAAGCTTTTATTCTTAGTAATTTTCTTGTAAATTTTAATTTTTTTTCAACCAGCACCTATCCCAGGATTTCAGCTTTCTGACAAGCTATCAACTGACCAAATGTGCTCTGAAAAAGTTGGAAGAAAAGGTCTTTAAATGGAACAAATTTTCGAAAAATTTGCCCTATTGAAACACATTTTCCTCCAACTATTTCAGAGCACATGTGGTCAGTTCATAGCTTGTTAAAAAGCTGAGATCCTGCGCTAGGTGCTGGTTGAAAAAAATTAAAATTTATAATAAACCACTAAGAATAAAAGCTTTACGAATTTGCCGGGAAATTTCACACATTTGCCGGGAGTTTTCAATTTGATCCTTTATTAGACGGTGAACTTGCAGGATTCTAAAAAAACGATCCACGAAATCGTAATCCTTGCAAATTTTAGGACCAGACTGTCAAAACGGAATTGGGATAAGCTTTCGAAATTAGAAAAAAGGCGGTCCTTATAACGGGTTCGACTGTAATAGGTGAAAATTTCGAATGCACTGTTTTGAATTTTGCCTTGGCCTGAAGTCCTCATATTTCACACGAAAAAAGTTTAGGAAGAGGATTTGTGATCTACCCAGTCAAATACAAGGCCATAGTCTACAGACCTTTCAAAGGTAACCTGATTCACCCTATATCGTTTTGGCAAAACCATCATGAGTTAAGGGCAAGTAATGGATGCTGTAGTCAACCAGGTGAACAAAGTGGGCATTTTCTGTGATATTGGCCCGCTGTCTTGCTTTATCTCTAGACATTGCATCCCTCCAGACATGGAGTTCGAGCCCAACAACATGCCTCCCTGCTACAAAACACAAGACGAGTCCATTATAATCAAGCAAGATGATGAGATACGTGTCAAACTAATCGGTTGGTTTAGTTCGTTATACCTATTGCCGTTTTTTTAAAGAATTTTGGTTTTTATTTTAAAATACCTAAATTAAATTTTATTCTGGACACCCAAATGAGAAAAATTTTCTGAAAAATACGCAAATTTTTCCTGAGCTTCGGGACCTTGGACACCTAGAAGTCTAGATGGTGTTGGCTTAAACTTCACGGAAAACCAAAAATACCGTATTTTCTCTAATAGCTCACTCCTCTCTATTTTCTATAACTTACCCCCTCTACTTTGAGGACCTATATCTCAACCAAAAGCATATATTCTACGTCGCTATTTATTGTGTTTTCTTAACTCCTACGAGCTCTATCGTTTCCACTTTTTATATTTTGGTTGAGCACCCAAAAATCTCGAGATCTTGAAAAATAACTCACCCGGGTGAGCTATTAGAGAAAATACGGTAAGTCAAACCTCGATTATCCGGCACCCCAAAAAGTAGTTCCCGTCTCGGGTCCGACACTTTTTTAACCCAATTTTTTTCTCCACCTTCCCCAACAGAAAACTTTTGCCAGTCCTGTTTTCACAGTCTGGTCGGAAATATCGTCAGGATTCCGATTTCGCCAGTCGTTTTTTTAAAATCCTGCAATTTTATTATTAAAAAAAAGCAAAGACCCGGTTATCCGGCACCCTTTTCAAAAAAAGGGTGCCGGATATGAAATTGTAGGATTTTTAAAAAACGATCGGCAAAATCGGAATCCTGACGATATTTTCGACCAGACTGTAAAAACAGAACGGGCGAAAATTTTCAAAAATCGGGTTAAAAAAGTGTTAGACCCAAGGCGGGTACTAATTTTTGAGGGTGCCGGATAAATGAGGTGGGACTGTTGTTTACAAAAACGGGATCGAGAGATTGAATGCAAAACACCAATTTTTTTTGTGTACTAAATTTTCAATAAGACCGAGCTTCATTTATCGATTGGAAACACGTATACATCATGATTTTTTTTTCAAACAGTCTGTATTTGCAGGTACTAGAGTGGATGCTAACGACATCTTTGCCATCGGCACCCTTATGGATGATTTTCTCGGCTTGTGCACTTCTGAATGAGCTTTTTGCTTCAATTGTTATACTGTTTTGTTTCACATGATCTCCCTGTCCTTGTTTTTTTTCAATAAAAAATTTATTATGCCTTACTTTGAAATTTTAATAACCTTGGCTAGTAATTGACTAGAAAATCAATATATATTTACGAAATTTTAATTACAAAATCTTTTTTGTTGCAAATTGTTTTTAGAATGGGAATCTTTGATTATGCGATTTTTGACGAAGTGCGGCGGATGAATGGTCGCCAATTGGTGTACCAGTTCCTCAACTTTGCCATGATTGTTAGTTCAGCCCTGATGATCTGGAAGGGTTTGATGGTGGTGACTGGCTCAGAAAGTCCTATTGTGGTGGTATTGTCAGGATCTATGGAACCAGCGTTTTTCCGGGGTGATTTATTAGTGCTCACCAACGATGTTGAAGATCCAATCAGAGCTGGAGACATCACCGTCTTCAAAATTGAAGGCAGGGACATTCCCATTGTCCATCGGGTTGGTATTAGATATACATGTAAATACGGATTTTCAAAAAATATAAGAACTTTGAGTCACCTTATTTTCTTTAATAGAAGCCAAGGAAGGTGTTTTTTCGGGATTAATACTAGAGGGGGCATAGGCTTGTGCTTTTTAATATTTTGAAGGAAATGTTGAAAAATTCGTCTTTTTTTTTTGAATAAAATACCTCTAAGGTGCGTTGGAGTGTAAAATTCGACTCGAAGCACTGAACGGCTTCGGAGTCAGCCAACTCACCTAACTTACCTAAGAGGTTAGCCGAGCAAAATGTGCCACAAAGCGGCATTTTTGCTCTTAAAGGTCTTGAGAAAATATACAGAAGCCTGAAACTTTATAATACTTTATATTTATTGAACAAAAATCAATAATAATGCGTTTTTTTCCAGCTTATGAGGTGATTTCTGGCTTATATGTGGTATATGGGAATGTTTTTAAAAAAGTGGATTTTGACCGGGGAGAATATTTCTTTGTTTTATTATGGTTTGAACTAGGGATATGTAATGGCTAATTACCTGATTGCTGGTAATTACCCGTTATTAGAAGAAATACGGTAACAGCTTTTGAGCAATTATGATAATTAACCAATAACACTTTCTCGGGTAATTATTATATAGCTCTCATTAGATCTAGAAGTTCAGACGGTTACAGGCCAAATTACAGGGGACCAGGGAAAATTTTCAAGATGGCATGCAAAAATAATTTTGGTTTCAAGGAAAATTATTTGTCAAAAAATCAGGAAAAAGTTTTGGCCGTTTGAAATCAGGTAAATTTCTCGCCGGACCCTGTATTGCAATTCTCTCTGTTCCAAAATTTAACTTGACCTTCAACTTCCTAGCCATTACTCCCTCTATATTGTTTCAGGTGATCAAAGTGCACGAGAAGGGCACTGACAATACCAAATTCCTAACCAAAGGCGACCACAACCTGGTCGATGATCGTGGACTGTATGCTCCTGGTCAGTACTGGCTGGAGCGCAAGGATGTGGTTGGACGTGCCAGAGGCTTATACCATATGTATCTTTTTCTACTTTTTCTTAGTGACCTATTAATATATTTGCAGGTGGGCATGGTGACCATCCTGATGAACGACTACCCCAAGCTCAAATACACTGTGTTGGCCCTGTTGGGTCTGTTTGTGTTGGTGCACAGAGAGTGAGCGCATCAGCTATTGTTCTGCAGTTATTATCCCTCCTGGTTTTCTGTCTATTTTCGGATATTTTTTTTGTTTCGGATTGAGTTTTAAGTTATTATTTTTGCTGTAAGTGTTCTTTGTTATATTCTCTGCCTGCATCCTGGTTATATAAAATGGTTGTCTCAAAAAGGTCTGGTTGTTAGTGAGATACAAGAGAATTATTTACCGTATTTCCTGTAATAAACGCCCCCCCCCTCGTTCAAAATCGTGTTCTTGGCATTGTGTTTTTGACCCACTTTTTGGATACTTCTTGTTGTGTCCTGTGTTCGAACCGTCATTTGTCTCGTAGCGGTTCGACGCTCTTTGTCTCCTTGTTAGTATATAAGGATCTGAACGTCTGTGTTCAGATCAGTTGTTGTGTGAATAAAGCTATAAGCAAGTCGTGTGCTCTCTCTCTCTGTTCTCTTCTTCTGCTGTGTTCCAATCTCTCTCCTTCCTCCTTACCGCTAGGATACAACACTTCTCTTAGGCAAATTATCCTCATTTTGTAGCCAGTGAGATGAGCTACAAAATGAGGGGTAATTTGCTTGAGAGAAGTAATCAAAAGTGGGTCAAAAACACAACGCCAAGAACCAGATTTTGAACGAGGGGGGGGGCGTTTATTACAGGAAATACGGTAGATACAGTCGACTCTGTCAATAACCCACGCCCAAAAAGTTCGTTCCTGCCTAGGGTTCGACACTTTTTTCACCCTAAATTTCGGAGCTATTTGCTGAATGTAATTCGCAAGCCTAGTGCAAAAAACCGCAAGGATTCCGATTTCGCCGACGGTTTTGTGAAACACTGTAGTTTTATCCTTTAAACCCGCAACTCTTCCAATAGCGCACACACGTTTCCTGAATAGGTGTGCACTATTGGAGAGTTGAGGGTCTAAATGATGAAACCATGGTGTTTTTTCACAAAAAACGATCGGTAAAATCGGAACCCTTGCGATTTTTCGCACTAAGCTTGCGGATTGCATTCAGCAAATAGCTCTGAAATTTAGGGTTAAAAAAGTGTCGGACCCTATGCGGGAACGAATTTTTTGGACGTGCTTTATTGACAGAGTCGACTGTGCAAGCTTTGAGGGGTCACTGGGGGTCAATATTTGCCAAAATTAATAGATCTCAAATTTCTGTTAAAGCCATCTTATAAAGCTCAAAATTTGCAGGAGCGTGGGAAGGGGATGAGGTGATGGTCACAAATATCAGATTTGGCACTTTCTCCTAAAAAATCTTGAGATGAGAAAAAGGCAGTTTGCTCCGAAACTTTTATTTGATACTTTGTTTTTTATTTTTTTAAAACTAAAAGTGCCATTTTCCCTGAATTTTTTTTGAAGGCCTTGCCTTTTATCCGAAGTTTGGGATGGGATCCCTGCCCTAGGGTCCTCAACGCGGTTATAATTACAGCCAATGCCTGAATACAGCGTTTTTAAATTTTCCAACAAGCCTTTGGTCTGGGTTTTCTCGATTGAGAGTTTCTTGCCTACACTGTTATTAATTGACACGCTGACAGTTTAGAAGATAGCCATTTAGACACAAACAAAATATATGCAAAAATATTTTATTAAAAATTATCCAATCAAAAACACGAATAAAAAAATATGGCAGTTAAGAGATTAGAATTTTTTAAGGTGTCAAAGCAGCATGAAAATTAGAGATGAAATTTTCCCCTTAATTAAGGTGATTTAAGGGGGAAAAGACACCTAAATTCTCCTATTTTAGACTTCTTACTAGATTAGGTGGCCCGCCTAAAATAAGCGACCCGCCTAATTTAGGCGGCTTTTTTCAATAATTAAAATAAGACATCACAGGGAGGATCAAGGCAAATTTTTTACTTTTTTCTCACCATCACAACCTAAAAATCTGAAACCAGATTCGTGTTTAGCATAGTCTATTTGAATGGGAAAGTGCTCTTGAGCGTCAAAAAAACCACCATGTTTCAAATTTAACTCGATACAACAAACATTTAAGGCGCATTCACAATGAGGAGGCTGTTTGCGGATGCTAAAAAGATGGTGCATAGACGTTTGGCGAATATGAAACTTTTTCAAATTCGCCAAACGTTTCGCGAATTTGAAAAAAGTTTCATATTCGCCAAACGTCTATACCCCAAAAAGATTACTCACTAAGAATCTTCGAAACAGAATCTTCGCTTTTCGATTTTTTTTCAAAAAATCGTTCAGTTGGTGTGGTTTTTTTATTTTCCAGTCGCTTATGTATCTTCTCACATCATATAGTTGAGCTGTATGGCCACCAAATGAGCTATTGATTGAGTAAATATTGCTTCAAAAATTCAGATAAAATCTTAAGAAGCCGCCCAAGAATCTTAACTCGAATTTAAGTGCGGATGCTTGGGCGTATTCTTTCTTTTTAAACTCAATTGGCTAAAGTACACAATTGTGAAGTGTCCCAAAGTGGCCCAAAATGGTGTTATTTCAACGCTATAGCATCTGAAACGTGCTTTAAACGTGTTTTTAGGGCGCGGTCTACACTTTTCAAAAAATTTTTTTTTGCCGAAAAATACACTGTTTGTCTTGGTCACCCCTGTAGTCCAAAAAATGCATATTTATAGATTTGTACAACAAGACCTAAAAAGATAGAATTTGAACATAGTTGTAATAACTGGGACCTACCGCGTAAAGAAACTCTGGTTTGCATATGGTTTTTATGCATCCAGAGTCATTTTCGAGTGTTTGGTCTCTAAGGTATGTGTGTGTGTGTGCGCATCTCAACTCCAAGCCCCCAAGCCCCATGAGCCCCCTTCGGGGGCGCAGGGGTCTGGAGATTTAGAGATGCGCGCACTCACTTACCTTAGACATGAATCCGGCCAGATTCGTAAGATATAAATGCAATTAGAAGCTATTTTTGCCTAGTCCAGTAAGAAAAACAAGGTAAAAATAAAAATAAGGGTATCAAGGTACTCGTTTTTTTGGGAAAGAAGTCCAATTTTTCGTAAAAAAAAGTTTCCCGAAAATGTCTTTCCGCGCCCTAAAAACATTTTTTAGGAATGTTTTAGACCTTAAAACGTAATAAAAACATGTTAATTTGCAATTTTAGAGCACTTCACAATTGTGTACTCCAGCCGTCAATTTTTTCAACGACATCTAATTTATCGATAGCTCATCTGGTAGCCCTGAATCTGAACTAGAAGATGGCACCAACAGAATAGTTTTTTTTAAAAATACCGTATTTCCTCTAATTGCCGCCCCTCTAATTGCCGCGCTGGGGCGTTAGAGGGGGGCGGCAATTAGAGGAAATACGGTAAGTTATGGCGATTTCCGTGTGACAAATCTGATTTCGCAACCGCAAACTACCTCCCATTGTGTTTTCGCCTTCAAACAGAGATTTTTCTGTAAATTTTTTTTGATGTCGTGAGTGAAATTTTAAATTTGTCATTGATTACCGAGTTGTAAAAGCAGTTTCCCATGCAAATCGACTATGCTAAACGCAAATCCGGTTTAAGATTTTTAGGTTGTGATGGTGAGAAAAAAGTAAAGGATTTGCCTTGTTCCTTGTGGTTTCTTATTTAAATTATTTAAACAAGCCGCATAAATTAGGCGGTCGCCTATTTTAGGCGGGTCACCTAATTTAGGAGGAAGTCTAAAATAGGAGGATTTAGGCGTCTTTTCCCCCTTAAATTCCGCCTATCATCATAAGGAATAGGCGGAAAATCTCATCCCTAATAAAAATGGCACAAATTTGTTTTAATAAACAAACAGGTAGTTAGACTGGTAGCCAGATGATGATTATACTAAAATAAAAAGGAATAAATACTTAAAACGTTTTCATCACATCCTCAGTTTCCAGGTTGACAAGGTTGAGACACTTTTCAGGAATGGTGTCCCGGATGTTTTCCAGATTAATAAGCTGGCTGTGCAAGTCCCTAATCTGTGCCACTACATCATCTCTGTGGATGTCCTTATCTCGCTGCTTGCCCTCCTTGATGATTTCTTCAATATTGGAATTTGCATAGCTCTTTTCCAGAGCAGTCAGTACTGTCTCCAACTCGTCTAATTCCTCATCCTGGACTGGCTCTACCGAGTCTAAAATGATATTGTTTTAGGAAAAGTTGTTTTGCTTTTTGCTGCAAAAGCAAAAAGGTAGCGAAAAGTTTTTACATTTTCGGACTTGACCCTCCTGTTTGATTTTTTTTTAATTTTGTAAAAAAATTAAACTTGCCAGAAAAAAGCCCGATGTGTAAATCTTAGATTTAACTTCTTAATTTTTTGGCATATACTTAGGGTTGTCGAGGCCTCGATATTTTCGAGGACTCGATTGGACTCGAAAATTTTCGAGTTTTCAAGTCCAAAACTTGAAATCGAGGCCTCGACAACCCTACATATGCTTGTATAGCGTCGAAAAGTATTAGGAGAATGTGCTGCTTATAGCTGCTATTTACTTTCATTTTTAGGAGAATTCGGTGGAATGACTTTTCCGAAATTTCAAAAAAAAACATAATACTGTGATTGTTAGTGCGAGAACACATTTTTGATTTACATATCTAAGCCTAAGCGAAAATGACCGGCCCCATCGTTCTAAGCGTCCAATCCTCTACCATTAGAGATGTGATAGGGCAGTTCACTTCGAAATTAGAAACGCACCAACAACTACGATACGGGACCATGGATTTTTTTACACTTTGGAAGGGTCGATCTACCCGATTCTCTTAAAGTTGAATACAAATTGGAGCTATAAGCCGCATATTCTTACACCTTTTTTGATCTTTTACAAAAATATGCCAAAAAAGTTGGGTCAATGTATCTAAAATTTACACATTAGGCACTTACCTGGTTAATAGATAACAACAAACTTACTAAGGCGCTCATTGACCACATTCAGCAAATCCATGCTTTCCTGAGCACTTCTATTGGCATTCTGAGCATTCTGATTGGCCAAGGCTGCATTTTTTAATACTGCTTCCATCCTCTCACGGTTTAAACTGTTTTCCTGGACTTGCTGGTGGGACTTGTCCTCCGCCTTTTGGATAGACTTTTCCAATTTCTCCAGTTGGGTCAGCATCTCGTCCACAGTGCTCTTCAACTGATCGGTACTACTTACAAGCTCTTGGAATTGCTGTAAGTAATGATAAGAGGGGCTTTAGGATGTGTTTACGCAAAACAAATCACCTGAGCATACAATTCAGCCTCTTTTTTGGCCTCTTTGGCCATTTTCAGAGCAGCATGTGCTTTTTGTTCAGCGTTGCCCAATGACTCCTTAGCCTTGGTGGACATCTTCTCGGCTGCTTTGATGTTCTTTTGGGTATTAGGCACTTCTTCCATAGAAGTTCGCAACTTCTCCACGTAGTTTTCTTTGTTTTCGTCAAAGTCTAGGAAAATATTGAGTTTGGCGTGGAAATTTATTTTTGACTAGTAATATGCTACTATCATTTTTAAAAATCTCGATTTTTAGACATTGATGGGAAAAAGCTTCAACTCAGCCTTCAGACTCTGTAATACATTTGAATCTCGACTTTTACGGCACCTCCATTTAGTGGCACTATGTGGATTAATTTGGATATGTAATACATACCCCTGGCTTTACGGCACCTTCGATTTTGGGGTGATGTAAAATCCAGCCTTAACTGTGTCATTTTGCAAATACTATATTTAGATATTGAAAAAATGGACCTGAAACTGTCAAAGTTTGTAAAACTTTGGTGTTTGACAACCGTATAAAAATTTTAAATCATTAGTTTGTGTGAAAAAAACTCATGATCGAGGTCTCATGAGTTGAAGCAGAAAATATATTTGACGTAGAAAATGCATTACATTCAAAGCAGAAAATACGGAACTTATGAAAAAATTTTAAACTGCGATAAATGTTTCAAATCTAGGGCTTTGTATATTTACTGGTCGGAAATACAAGACTAAACTTTCGGTCAGAATTTGAAACTAGACTGAAATACCGTCCGATATGCGCCTCTACCACCGAATAAGAAATTTACGCAGTAGGTTTTTGCATAACTTTAAAAATTCATTCTCCAAAACTGAAACCTGTGAGTGTCTTTAGCATTTGTTGAGCATCAGTGCGGACTTCGTCAGCAGTGTTCCAGGCATTCCGAGCTCTAGTCTGAGCTTTTTCCACCTCCTCCAGCAAATCTTCAGTGATCTGAAAGAACAGTACAGATAAATTCAAGCTTACAAAGTCAAAAAATGTCCACCTGGAACTGCTCTTTGGCCAGAAGTAGCTTTTCCTCGGTGTGTGCAATCTCTTCTTGTGCGCTTTTAATGGTTCGGGTGTTGGTAAATGCTTGGATTTCTGCATTCTTGAGAGTTTCTTTTAGTTCAGTGCCCAACTTAGTGCTTTTTCCAGCACTTAAAAAAGAAATATCTAACACGGGAAAGGCACGACCCGGGTGTGGCCTATTAAAAAACGTTATATACCAAAATGTAGCCCTAATTGAGCTAGTTAAGGAACCGTTCGCAGAATCTGCTATGGATCAATCTACGCTGAGAAATAATCTTTTTAAAATTACAAAAAAATTGTGTTGACATATAAGTCAAGAACAACCCTTTTCAAACATGTGAGTTGGTGGCCGAGTGGATGAGTGGTGCGGCGCCGAACCTGTTTCTTTTTTTCGGGAAAGGTTCGACTCCAGTCGCGTGCACGTCTTTTTTATTTTCGGTTTTTTTAAAGCTTCACTTTCCTACACAAAATGACACGGGGAGAACAATAAAAATATTTTTAACGTCGTCGGATTTGTAATACACATTGTGAACGGTATATATTATATATATTATATATATACGGTATAATCATTGTCATTAATTGTTCGTTATTCGTAAATGAAATATATACCGTTCACAATGTGTATTACAAATCCGACGACGTTAAAAATATTTTTATTGTTCTCCCCGTGTCATTTTCTGTAGGAAAGTGAAGCTTTAAAAAACCGAAAATAAAAAAGACGTGCACGCGACTGGAGTCGAACCTTTCCCGAAAAAAAAGAAGTAGGTTCGGCGCCGCACCACTCATCCACTCGGCCACCAACTCACATGTTTGAAAAGGGTTGTTCTTGACTTATATGTCAACACAATTTTTTTGTAATTTTAAAAAGATTATTTCTCAGCGTAGATTGATCCATAGCAGATTCTGCGAACGGTTCCTTAACTAGCTCAATTAGGGCTACATTTTGGTATATAACGTTTTTAATAGGCCACACCCGGGTCGTGCCTTTCCCGTGTAAGTAGGAACACACAAATTTGGGAGACTTTCTTCTGCACATTAACTTTTTCTAGCCCGGATTTTTAAGGTCTGTTTTAAGGGATCGATTAAGCTTGCGATAAGAATTCTTTTGATATATAATGTTGGTATATAGTGTCAAATTTCTGTTGGCTCCCACGGCGTGTCAAACACGTCAAAAGACCAAATCGACATGTTCGTATAGAGACAAATTCGTTTTAAAAAACATTTAAATTTCAATTTTTTTTGTTTATTCGAGCCGTTTCTGTTTTTGCTCATAGCTAGAGATGTAGATTTGCCTTTACCCAATACGAATATTTTTTGGCCCCCTCCAGACCCAATACCAATATTTCAAAGTTGTGGACCCCAATATATTGCCCAATACCAATATTTTTTCAAAAGTCTACTCAAAAAAGCCACCAAAACATTGAATAGGTTCCTAATTCAGTCTAGTTTCGATTTAGTAACACAGTGGAACTGATTTTTTTGCTTAAAGAAACAGAAATTGATCCATTTCGGTCTTTATTAGGACCACAAAATCAAAATTAAAATGTGCTCGGAAATCGCAGTTTTCAATCTAAAGTTTGTACGAATTAAATTTCGGACGATGTGAATTTCGGACTAATTGACGATGGGCGAAATAATTTTGGACGAAATATCATTGCACCAGCTGTTGAATGTGGATAAACAACTCGAAAGAAATCTTGTTATGATGTTGCACAATTATGTAAAAGGAAACTCGATTCTGTCAAAAAAATCACTTCTGAGTGAGAAAAACTAACACTATTTTCATGTTTACGAAATTTTTTGGGTATATGAAAAAAACTTTTCGTTAAGTTTTTTCTTTAAAATAAGACAGTTTGAGTAAATCAACGAAAAAATAATATATAAAATTTGTTTAAAAAATGAAGAAATATGAGTAAAATTTAAAATTTCTATTGGAAAAAATTCATTATTTCGCGCCCAATATCTTGTCAAAACCCAATAACCATGTTTTTGAAGATCACCAACAACATCTTAATACCAAAAGGATCTGCAGGCGCCTATCGGTGCCTATGCCGTTCAGGAACATTAGTGGTTCGGGCACTATTCCTGTGGTTCGGGAACATTAGTGGTTGATGTACATTAGTAGTTCGGGTAGATTAATCTTTCGAGTGCATTAATGGTCAGGATGGATCATCTACCCTACTTGTTAACCCACCTCCTCTACTTCGCCTACCCCCACCTACCCTCGCCTATCCTCGCCTAACCTCGCCTTTCCTCGCTTTTCCTCGCCTACCCTTGATTTTCCTCGCCTACCCTTGCTTACGATACGGACGATACGGAAAAATGCCCGCGTTTGGGGAAAAAGTGCCCGCGTTATGTGAAAATGTCCGCGTTTTGTGGAAATGTGCGCGCTTTTTCAAAAAAGTGCCCGCTTTTCGTGAAAAAATGCCCGCTTCTGGATTAACCTGTTATATTCATTATGCTTTATATGAGCGCAATTCTTGAAGCTGAAACTGCAGTATTTTGCAGTAAATGGATGGTATAGCATACGGTTGCTAAAATATGCAGACTCAGTCCTTGTCATAAAGGGGTTTCACAAAAAAGCGGGCACATTTTCACAAAACGCGGGCACATTTTCACAAAAAGCGGGCACTTTTTCACCTTTTTGACTAGAGCGAAAAAACGCGGGCACTTTTTCACATAACGCGGGCACTTTTTCCCCAAACGCGGGTATTTTTCCGTTTTGTCCATTTACTTTTTGGTAAGCTTTTTTACTTTTAGGGCCGAAGATTGTAACCATTTACAGCACTGCTATGCTGTCATCAACTGCCTCAATTTTGCGATTTTTGGTAAATGACCACCAAAATTGGAGGAAACCAGCCAAAATGATGCGTAATTATCTAAGAAAAAAGCACTGTTGAGAAGTAGCTTTTCAGTATTATTTAGGAACTGACCTTTTTGCAATTTTAATTTAGATGATCATTTACAACCATATACTGAAAATGAAGCCAAGAAGCAGGGCTACATTTTGAGCACAAAGTTGTAAATAAATGTTGTGAATTAAAATTGCAAAAAAACACCAGTTCCAAAACAATACCGAAAATTTCGGGGACAGCCCTGGGATGCAGTGCATGGAACTGGACATCGTTGGATGTTTTCTAACTTTATACTAATTTTTGATCTGTATGATAGCTCAAATGAACGCATAGAACGTTGGCACTATTCTTATATGGCATTAGGTGAATTGCCCTACAGTAAATTCCCCCACGGTAAATTCCCCCACGGTAAATCCCCCACAGTAAATTCCCCTACATGGTAAATTCCCCCACAGGTAAATTCCCCTACATTTTGTATTGAAATGAGTTCACTTATTTAACAGCTAGGATTCTTAATACCTGACAAAGGACCTACTCTTAAGAGGTATCTACCTCCATTACTCATCATTTTGATTACAACAGAAAAGGTGGCCCAAATACACCTCAGGTGATTTGCCTTGTCTTCAGGTGGTTATTCCCACTTCGGATGGCCTATAGATTCTATAAGTGGTTAACTTACCCACCCTACGGTTTACTTACCATATACGTTGTTTATCTTTCTAATCTTGGGTTATAAAAACCCTTGTAGTGTTGTATCCACCCATACGGTGGTTTTATTATTTAATTAGTACATACCCTTTACATACCCATCTAGTGATTTTTTATCTACTGCTTTGATGTTTTCAATGTTTACAATTTCTTAGCTATGATATTTTTAAATAAATCACATATTAGATAATGGACTCATGCTTTTTCGACTTGGTGTAATTATGATGAAGTAAGTGAAATTTTAATGATGGCCGGACATCAAAAAATTAGCCGGATTGCGGCCAAGGCTTTGCAAAAGTGCACCAAAATATTACTTGGATTACTGAAAACATTTTTTACAAAACCAATCATCTCCAAAAACTGTTTACTGTACAAATTACAGAATTCTAGCACCCTTGGTACAGCTGAACAGTGCAGTGAATTAGGGTATTCAGCTAGTTCAGATTTTTTTATGGTTTTCATTTCGAAATAACGATTGAACGTAATGACGAAAACTCAAAACATAACGTTTTGCCCATCTCAACTTCTTTTTACATGTTTTAACTATTACAGTCGACCCCGCAATCGGATAACTACTTGGCTTGGTCGGTTCATAAATTATCTAGCAGAATTGAGGATGATTGATAGTGAAATAATTAAAACCGTCTGGGCTATTTACAAAACAAAAATATGTAAAATCTTCTCAAGACAAAATGTAGGGGAATTTACCTGTGGGGAATTTACCTGTAGGGGAATTTACTGTGGGGGAATTTACCGTGGGGAATTTACTGTAGGGCAATTTACCGTCGCCCTTCTTATATATATATACTTGTAAATTAAAGGAGAAAAAAATAAGGTTACCAGCCAGTGGTAGTCGAACCCGTCACTTAGGGCGATGGTTATATAAAGTTCACATTCCCCCCCCCCCCGGCCCCTTTAAAGGGCCATGGTTTTTGCGCGCAGTGGAATGTGCAAAATTTGAATTGGCGTGGGACACTCCTCTTTCGTCTATCAGTGTACTCTTTCGAGTAATTCGAAACGACTCGAAAGAGTACACTGATAGATGAAAGAGAAGTGTCCCCCGCCAATTCAAATTTTCCACATGCCACTGCGCGCAAAGACCATGGTTCTTCAAAGGGATCGGGCAATTTGTTTGACTAGAATTTTTTTTTGATATAGCGGTTGTTTGCCCAAAATAGTGCGCAGGTTCCACCTCACTCGGGTAAGGCTTATTGTTTTGGCTTGTTTGACCAATATCTAGGGGTAATTGAGGTCGTTTTTTCGAATGCCATCAAAAAGTCAAATAACTTTAAAGAATATGCCAAACAAGCTGAAATAAGTAGAATGCCCCAAGGGGGGTCGAACCAGCGAACCATTTAGTCCCGACAAACACTAATGCTTATCCACTGCGCCATGCAACAAAGAAATTTGCAGTCACACAAGTTTCCCGCTCTCTTCAAATCCGAAAAAGGGGCCTTGAGATATATTCAAATATAAGGGCTCTTTTTACAGAAAAATCCAGGCTATTCAGGCGGTTATGTGTGAAGCAAAAAGTTCTAACCAAATCTCCTATATAGTATATAACATAATCGACAACCCACCTGTGAGACTGCTTCCCTTGGCAACTTAATGCCGTCTGCAGTGCTCAGACTGAGTGCCGCTTTATTATGAACCACCTCTACTTCCTGCTCAACCCTTGGACAATACTACTGTCCGATTCAGAAGGAGTTCAGTGGCAGAAGTGGATTGGGTTAAGTCTTCAACTGCCTTTGCGAATTTGGGTCCTGCAAAAATTTGGACCTGTTACGGCTTAGGGGGACACCCATTTTTATTATATTGTTTTTTGTTGATCTATTTTTTTTTGTTTTTTTTTTATATTTTTTTTTGTTGGGTTAATTATGGTGATGAAGGTGACGATTATCACCTTGATCAACATAATTGCTTATTTAACTATTTATATGGGCTACTGAAATCAGCATGATTACCATAACCACCTAAAAAATTAAAATTAATTATAGTAAAAATGGGTGCCCCCTTTATCGAAACAGGTCCAAAATTTAAATAAATGGCATGCTGAAAAACTAAAACCTAGTAGAGCCAAAAAAAACCGACCGAGAACTAGCCTACTAAAATCTACCTTCATAAACAGTCTCTTGAGCTTGAGCAAGGGCTTCCTGATTGAGAGCAATGATTTTCTCGCCGATCCGCTTGATCTCAACTGCCTTTTCTCCTTGGACATCTGCCAGTTGTTTTGCCTCATCCGCCATGCGGGTCAACTATTTTTTGAGAATTTTAAAGAAAAATAAGTCAAAAATTTTGTCCTTGCCTGAGTGTCTGCATTGCCGTGCTGCTGAACAGCTTTCTCGGCATTGCTCAAAACATGTCTACCCTTATGCTCCAAATCCTTCAGTGAGTTCTCTAGTTGTTTGCCTATGGAACCTAAAATTTGTTATTTTCGAGTTTACACAGTTCAGGAAGCGATCTAAGCGTATATATCTGGGTCAAGGCTAGTAGTCAATTTTACTCGTCTGTTCAAATGGGAGACTTGAGCAAACTATTTTGTATCTGTTTTGTAATATCTATTTTGGCTAGTCATAGTCAACGCGCTACATTCTTACGCATTTTACACATTTTTCGAAGGTTTTCATCCAAGAAACGTTACCTTGTCTTCGACTGCCAGATCGTCAGGGCTAACCAGCTAAACAATTAAATCCAAACCCGGACTAAGATGCACAGTTATACACGCTTCACTATATGGTCTAGCCTACCTCTCTCGTGATTCCACTTCTCGAGGCCATCTTCCACCTGATCCATCTGCTCGTCCAAAGCACCAAGTTTTTTAGTCGCCTCAGTAAGAGTAGATGAAGCCTGGCTTAATTGGTATTTCACACTGACATAATCGGCAGTCAATAGGGTGTTGTCGCTGTTCTCTGGAATTATGTTTGTAAATGATTTTTGGAGGGAACAAATCTGCTCACCAAGTTTTGTTTTTGCTCGCAAATGCAGTTCATCGACTTGGGTCGACACTAGGTTGACAGAGTCATGGAAATCAGTGTCATTGATCTGGACAATAAAAAGTTATAAACCAAATGGGGTAAGTCAACGAGTATCGTTTTATCTGAAGCATAATCACCACTCATAAAATTTATTTTATCAGCGAATTCTCGTTCAAAAAAGAGTTGATTTTCGGGAGCAAATTAATCGATTTTATAAGCAGCATCATTATCTAGATTTTCTAAAATTGCATTCGTTGATTTTTGGTGTTCCAGAAGTGGCTCGTAATTTGGAATTGAAACTACAGTGCACGCTCGATATAACATAATTCAAGGGACCGCCAAAAAATTATGTTATAGCGAGATTATTTTATATCGAGATTGTGCTATTCGAGGTAAAATTTAAAAAATATATATTATATCGAGATTTATGCTATATCGAGTTATGTTATATCGAGCGTGCACTGTAGTTTTTTTAGCTCCAAAAGTTATGGCTCAAATAAGAAATGACTCCGATAAAAACAACCAAAGTCTCCTAGTTAAAGGGGAGGAAACTTCATATACGCATCGCCCAGGGTCGAAGGTTCAAATCCCTCTGGGTGCACGCACTAGTTATTTTCCTCTTTTTTCAGTAATTTCACTGACTTCGGTAATTTTCATAGAGTAAAGCTGTACTGGAAATAGTTGCAATCGATTGCTCGATGGTTTTTGCCCCTTGAAGTCAGTGAACTTACCATATTTTCTCTAATAGGAGCAATACTTTTGATCGAAATGTATATAGAGGCCCTTTTTTGCCTCGGCGCATGATCAAAAACATGGTAAAACAGTCAAAATTGGTGAAATAAAAAAGGGTCCGTATTATCCCACACCACTTCCAATACAGCTTTTTTCACCTCTGAAATACTTTTTGCAGGCTTATTATGGCAAAAAAATACTTAAAAAATGGTTTCGAAAACTTCTAATAATGAAGAAAAAATCGAAATCATTTTTCTAGCCTCCTACCGAGCAGGCTAGAAAAAATCCGCGGATTTGTTTAAGAAATCCGCGGACTTTTCGTTATTGCTACGGGGATCTATACAAATTTTTGTACATTTTCCTCACCATGATTGGAAGGGGAAGGGAACAAAAAGGGGCCACTTTTATGGCAAAATGTTAGAAAATTAAATGCTTGTATTATTTGACTGTCTTACCATGTTTTTCAACTGGGCCGTGTCAAAAAGAGACTCTATACGCATTTTTGATCAACAGTACTTCTCGGAATCATGTCTGAGGTAAGTGAGTGCGCGCATCTCCAACTCTCAAGCCCCCTGCGCCCGCTTCGGGGGCGCAGGGGGCTTGGGGGCTTGGAGTTGAGATGCGCACACCCACATACCTTAGACACAAATCACTCGAAAGTGACTCTGGATGCATCAAAAAGCATACATACCAGAGTTTATTTATGCGGCAGCGTTGCATGTTGCCATTGAAGTCTCAATTCTTGCCCCTTTTATTATTTCTTGCCCCTTTTTCAAAATTCAAATAAAAAACTGAAATGTTGTTTTTTTCTCATGAAATCGGGGTCGAGAAACACAAGTATGAGGTTATCTCACCTATCCGAGTATTCCCCGTGGGGAGGGGGGGGGGGGATTCTATAGTCAAGCCGTATAATTAAGTCTAGATACGGTGCTTGTAAAAGAAAATAAACATAAAAAAATTCACCTCGTCCTAAGCGATGTTTTTCAATTCAAATTGAAAACATATACCCGGACATCCACCTTGGCTCAATTCCGCCTTTTTATGAACAATATGTCAAATCTTTTTTACAGATGTTTTTAAAATTGAATTTTACCTGGAATTTCATTCTACAGAATTGTGATGCAAAATATAAAAAGGGTCTAATCAGCCGAGGGTGATGTCGCGGTGCAGGTGCGGATCGAGGTATAGGTATAGGTTTCTGTGAGAACACACCTGCTGTTATATTTTATTCCAAAATGGTATATCGAAAATTTCGGAAAACCCACCGAAACAGGGCCGCTCTTGAAATCATCCATGATTTGGCGGAGATGGCTCATGGTGCTGTTGACCACATTCTTCCTGGTCTGGATGAGAGTATAGCAGTCGTCGCATGGCAAACATCCATCACTCAGACTGTAGAAGTTCTCCGCACACTGGTCACATGAACGGCCTTCTACATTTTCGTAGCATAGACATTGCCCTTAAAGGTTGTTTATGATTATGATAATTCCAGATTTAGGAACAACCATTTCGGTAATCACAGTCCAACACTTCAGAGCCAATGACATTACAGTCGCACTCCTTACAACCATCGGCACCAAAAGCAAAATGACGGATAGCACATTCGTCGCATCTGAGGTGGAATTTTCGAATTTTTTCATTTATTTTAATTTTATCTCAAACAAGCAGTAACCTAAAGCCAGTGACTCCTGGTTTGCATCTGCATTTACCGGTTACAGCATCACAACTTCCATTGTCCTCACTTCCCAATTGGTCACAATTGCACTGCTGGCAGCCAGTGCCAGAGGTTAGGTTAAAGTATCTAGCCTGAAACAAGATCTACGTCAGAATCGCCTTTCTATAAGAAATTTCTGTTTAGTCTACGCTCAATGCAAAGAACTCTCGATATAACAAAACATTTTGCTTTTTTCTTGAGCCTTTACTGCTTTATACAAAAATGTAAAATTTAAATAGAAAAGCCGATAAAACTCGAGAAAAACAGCAACAAAATTAGCTTGGATGACCAAAGGGACCAAACTGACTAGGGTGGGTGTTCCGAAACTGCTCCATACAAATTTATGAAACAAATTTTGACACTACTGGAAGAATATTTTTTAAAAAATAATAAGACCTTATCTCAAAGTGTTCCAAATATTTAATATCTTTCCAAAAACAAACCTCGCATTGGTTGCACTGCAATCCCTGAACATGGGCAGACAGTTGCACTGGCCATTGGTCTGAGCACACTCCAGCAACATGTCATAGTCGGAGGGTCGGGAAGTGCCAGGAGTGTAGCAGTTGCAAGCCTTGCAGTCTCCCTTAGGCTCTGCCAGTGCATCTCCCAATACCCAGCTGCACACTGTTCACAGTTGAAGCCTGAGGTGTGCATAATGCACTTTTTGCATTCTCCAGTCACTCTATCACAGTTGTTGATGGCGTTTAGATCGATGTTGCCGCTGCACACACACTTTTGACAGGGCACTCCTTGTTCTGGATCGCCAAAATACTCTGAGGCACAATATTCACACCTAAAAAGGTGAATTTTTTCCAGGTAAATATTGATTTGTTAGCAGACTCACTTCTGACCAGCATATCCTTCAGGGCATTCAGTGCAGACAGTCTGTTTGGAGTCTCCTTCTAACAATACACAGGCTCCATTGTCGGGACAGTCACACTTGTGACAATCCTCCTGAGTGCCATTGAGAGCATCGCCGTAGTAGCCGCGGGCACATCGCTCGCAGGTGTCTCCAGCAGTGTTGTCCTGGCAAATACAGGCGCCTTAAATGAAACAAAGAAACAACTTTTGCAGCTAAATAATTCAAAAATATATACCAGACTCCGAATCACAACCCTCAGCATGTCCATGACACTCGCACTTGACACATCCACTCAACCTGCCTCCATACTTGAATGCCCGTCTATAGCCTGCGGCGCATGACTCACAGAACTGACCGGTGAAGCCTTGAGTGCATCTGCAGGTCTCTACCCAATCAGCATGCTGTCTAGGTATACCTAGCTCAGGGTTAAGCCCTTCACTGGCTGAGCCTATAGAAAAGTGGTAGAGGTAGCCGACATCTGTAAAAATGAAGATAAGGATATTCACTCGCATACCCATTTTCTTTTGGTTACTCAGCTTAGGTACTTGAAAATTTCAGGCACCTGATAAACCCAACTATAAATAAACGTGGGTCAACTGCCGACCAAACCAACTGCTGGCCACCCCCAAACGCCGACAAAATTAATATCTGAAAAAATATTTATTTGAGTCCGTTTAACGTTCGCTTTCCAGAAAAACGCAAGCAGTTGAGGCAATCGGTAATGGCTTATCGGTTTTCGACATTTCCCGTTTCAAAATGCGCGAGTTTCAAAAATGTCCGTTTTCATCTTTTCCTGTTTTCGTCATTTGCTGCTTTGAGTGATATTAGTTGAACTTTTACCGTTTTGGTACAAATGCCGAAAACGGCAAATGACGAAAACAGGAAAAGACGAAAACGGGAAATATCGAAAACCGATAAGCCGTCGGTAATTGTCTTTTCAACCATCACCTTTAAATAATATTAAAAAAAAACTCCGTCTGACCTCCTTTAGAGTAGGTTCCTCTCAGTTTGATATCAGTCACATTAGAAAGCACTCCCAAGAAGTCAACTTCCCGTAGTCGAGGGCTCCATTCCAACAATGCGTCTGAGTGAATCCGGAAATGGTAATTTTGTGGATTTGTGGATGGATTGGGATTGTTCTGGGCAGTTATTGTGATAGTCAGCTCTCGACCATTAGCTCCAACAATCACCAGATCTCTCAAAAAGGTGGGATCAAATGGTCCAAATTATAATTTGAACCATCACCCACTTATTGCCTCCAGCAGCAAAATCCTGTTGAACTCGAAGAGTAAAAGAGATCAGCTGGTTGAAAGCGAAACGCTGGTCGCCCAAAAATTTGGAAGGAGCCAAGAAGTAGACAGGATAATAGTCGATCTGGGAAATAGCTATGGCCTGCTCATTGTTAGTCCACTGGACATCTTCCGGTGACACATCTGAGCCGGCTCTCCAGTCTTCCACCTCTGAAAATCAATATGTATGGCTAATAGAAACCGATCAAATCGGTACCATTCAAAAAGTTGGAGGTGAGATTTAAGGCATAGTAGCCATCAGCGGAGGAGCAGACTGAAGAGTGGCCGAAACAGAAGCAAGGAGTGCAGCCAAACTGGTTGTCAGTTGCCAAATGGAAATAACCAGGTTTGCACTTGTCACACCTCTGGCCCTCCACATTCACTTTGCATTGGCAAGCACCGTCGGTTGGCGAGCAGTTGGGCATGTTGTTGAATGAACCAGTCACCAAGCAGTGGCAATCTCTACAAGCACGATGGTTTAAGAAATGAATGAATAAAAAGTGGTGGTCAAAGCTCTTTTACCAACCTGCATCCATTATTGCTAAAGTCATAGTAACCAGGCAAACATTGGTCACAAAAACGACCACCGACTCCTGGTTTACAAGCACACTGCCCATCCAGACCACATTGCTTTTTTACAGAGCCAATATCGCTGCACTGACAGGCTATGCAGTAGGTGTCCCCAACCTTTCGATAATGGTTTTCCACACATTGCTCACAGTGAACACCCTGAATAAATTTTAAGTTTTCTGATACTCTCTCGTGAACGCGGGTAGTGAAGTCAGACGTGGACTTCGAGTTCATAACTCGCACTTCTACTTCGCAATAATGACTTGGTCCAAAAATTGCCTTGGTCCACGATTGTAGTCAAAAAACAAAAATTAAGTCAATTGATGGCTTAGGTTTAGGCTCAGGGCCTATACATTACTAACAAGGGCTTTTGTACAAACTTTTTATAAAAATGGTGGTTAAATATTATTGGGGAGGGTATGTTCCAGTAGCTTTTTTGGGCGGGTATATTACAGTAGCGTCAGTATATCTATTTCTGATTCGAGAAGTTCCGTCTAAGTTCAGGTCCATAGACGTTTTGAGAAACACTTACAGTTGAAACTCGATTTAACGAAATTCAAGGGACCGGCCAAGTGACCGCATTCGACACTTTTTTTACACCAATTTTTTCAAGCTTTTGCCAGTTCTGTCTTGACAGTCTGGTACTAATATTTGCAAGGATTCCAATTTTGCCGATCATTTTTTTTGGAAATCCAACTTTTAAAAAAAACCAAAAACTCGATGAAAAAACAGGTTTTTCGTTTAACCCAAATTTGTTAAATCGAGTTTTTGCTTTTTTAGAGAAAGATATTTTGGATTTCCGAAAAATGATCGGCAAAATCGGAATCCCTGCGATATTTGGGACAAGACTGTAAAAACAGAACTGGCTAAATTTTTTGAAAATGAAGATAAAAAAAGTGTCGGACCCTAGGTGGGAACGAACTTCCGACCTCAAATATTCGTTGTATCGAGTTTTAACTGTATGCAAAAAATGTCTATAAAAAATTGGGAATTGTAAAATTCTTGAAACCACGTTAGATATATTTGCCCCTAAAGTTTTGAAAAATTTCCTATTCACACATGATAATCATTCCTAGCTAAAAATACTAACCTTGGTGTTTCCAGCACAATCAATGCAGTGTCCTCCATGACCAGTGCTCTCAAACAATTTTTCATCGAAGAAGCATCTGTTGGATAGGTTGTTGCAATTACAGGCTGAAAAGTAAATTAGAGCTTAGAACATTGTTTAGTTATTGATGTAAATGACTTACGCAGACATTCGTTGGCTTCAGTGGAAGTAGCTGGTCTCCAAGGTCTGTCCACAAAGAAGGGCTCACACTGATGACAGTCCACTCCATTGGTGTGGTGTTTGCAGTCACATACTAATTGTTGCTGGTTTTGGCCTGTGGACTTGACACACTGGCTGGCATGTCCATTGCACTTACATCTGCCACCCACTGCAAAGTCGGAAATGGCAAAGTAGTAGGAGCGTAGCACTCGAGGGTCTCCGAATATCTCGTCTCCAAAGGTGTTCATGCGGTCCAGGCTGATTTTAATTTCTGTGGCTGTCACCCAGTTCTGCAAAATATTGTAAATTATCTTCTAGTAATAGGCTATCTTTGAGGCTGGCCCGAAGGTGGGCTTTTAACAAAGACATCTACAGTGAACCCTCGATTTAACAGCCCCCTTGGGACCGACCCTTGAAGGTCGTTAAATCGAGTTTTTCGTTACAAAAATGTTTGAGGGGCCGTTAAATCGAGGGTTTACTATAAGCAGGTCGAAAATCAACGGAAAAGCTAATTTACTTTAAAGGGATGTGCCCGTCGTCGATGGGAATATTCTGAAAAGCGGGTACCAGTGAAATTCAAACGAAAATTATTTTGACGCAATGTGTTAAATGTTGAGGAAAAATTGTATCTCCAGTGAGAATCGAACCAACACCTACTTTCACACAACGCCGCTGCTTTACAACTAGGCCACCGATGCTATTGAAAAAGGGAAGTGTATTTGATTACTTATTATCCGTGGTTCTACCCCGTTTGCGCCCAAATTGTTTGCGCCAAAAATCGTTAGAGCCAAAACCGTTACATTTTTGATTAATTAGCTTGCTACATATGGTTTTTCTAAGTGATTTCATGGATATTCCCATTTACAAGTTTATACTCAAGTTGATGCCAGAGAGAAGGGCTACATTTTGAGCATAAAGTTGTAAATGACCATGTTTGCAAAATTTACTAAAAACCCCAAAGGTTCTCAAAAAAGTCCAGCATTCCGGAAATTTAGGGGTTTTTAGTGAATTTTACAAGTATGGTCATTTACAACCTTATGCTCAAAATGTAGCCCTTCTCTCTAGCATCAACTTGAGTATAAAATTGTAAATGGGAATATCCATGAAATCACTTAGAAAAACCATATGTAGCAAGCTAATTAATTAAAAATGCAACGGTTTTGGCTATAACGATTTTTGGCGCAAACAATTCGCAAGCAATTACCGTATATTCTCTATTAAAGGCCGCCTCTCTATTAAAAGCCCCCCCCTCGATTTTTGACCAGGATTTCAGAGTTAGAACCATTTTTGGTTTACAATTTCCGGATTTTTCGAAGGTTGAAAAATAAAGGCCCCGGGGCCTTTAATAAAGAATATACGGTAGAGCCTTATCCGTAGAGTATGTAATAAATATAGGGAAGGAGAAGAATGGGCTATTTCAATTTGGGCCATTTTCAAATTGGGCCATTTCAAATTGAGCCAATGAAAATTGCGCCATTTCAAATTGGGCCAAGTTCAAATTGTGCCAATGCAAACTGGGCCAATTTCAAATTGGGTCAATTCAAATTGCGCCAACTTATTGGCAATTTTTTAACTGTTGTTGGATTCAAAATCGGGGCCCATTTTGAAATTGGCCCAATTTGCATTGGACCAATTTGAAAATGGCCCAAATTGAATTGGCCGAATTTGAAATGGCCCATTCTTCTCCTCCCTAAATATAATTTCGAAATAATTCCTTTTCGAATTGACCTGATACCCGCCTTTCGAAGTATTCCCATCGAAAGCGGGCATGCCCCTCTGAACAACAATAACAATTCCGCTCAACAAGCGTTAATTACCACGATTTACAGTTCTTGACTACTTTTGCCCATTTTTGCATTCATTATAGATATAGTCATCACACCCCAGTCAAATTATCCATTATCCTCCTCCTCCCCTTCTCATCTGTAGGTTCTCTTATTCAAATTGAATAGGAGTGCAACGTATGATACGGTTCGTATCTCAATCTAACCGAAAAAGCATTTGACACGAATTACTGAGTACTGGTCTATTCCTATGTATTCCAATTCCATAAAAGGGGCATACCAACGCGTTACACTGCAATTAAAGCGGGGACCAGCAATTTATTTCTCTCATGACTGTCGTCTACAAGCGTTCTACCTAACCCGACGAAAGTTTTCTGCCTAATTTTTTACAAGTAGCATAATGTCATAAATATAAGAATATACATGAGACGAGTGAAAACAAGGACGACTTTTGAAAACTTCTTGGTTTAATAAACCGCGTTAATCTGCGGTGTAACGCGCTGGTATGCCCCTTTAAATCGTTAAATTGAGGGAACTTATTTACTTGGGGGGGGGGGCACCGATTTTTTCAACTTTTTCAAAAAAATTTTTAGTTTTTTTAATTGTAAAATTTCTAATTAGCAAAGTTTTTAATAAAAAATGTATTCTATAAACTCATTATATCTTAAATAAGTTTTTTTTCAGTAAACTCTTTTTTGAAAAATAAAGATATCGTAAAAAGTGTAAAAATTTTTTTGAAAAAGTTGAAAAAATCGGTGGCCCCCCAAAGTAAATAAGTTCCCCCTTCATAGTAACCACCCGCCATAGTGCACACCTGGGCCGGTCTCTTGGGTGTGCAATATGGAGGGAGTCGACTGTACCGCAAGTGTTTTGATGTAAAGGCTCCTCCCGAAAATGACAGGCTACTAAAAAAAGGTCAAATGAATAACGGCGGCTTTTTCATTAGAAAATTTACAGCATTGTCGAGACTTGACTCTAGAATCAGAACTAGAATCAGAAATCGGTCTTTTATTTTCGAACGCATCGATTTTGACAAACTTCATCCTTTAAAAGGATTATTCAATGAGTCTGAAATTTTATAATGAAAAAAACACGTCGAGCTTCTTTTTAAATTCTCAGTCCCTAAGTTCTCAAGTTCGACCTTATGAGGTCAAGACGGATTCTGATAAGGTAGGAATAACTTTTTGCGGCGGCGTAACCAGAGAAAATTCAGCAATGCGTAACTTCACAATGCAAGTAGACAAATTTTTATCGGAAAACCATGCATCGAATCCTTCAATAATGTTACTTTAACGGGACTACAAACTAGGGTTGGCCTCCCTCCCTTACCTCGCTCCCCCCTCGCCTTGGTCAAGGTTCAAGTGTAACGTTTAAAATTAATACATTAAAAAAATAAAAGGTAAAAATCAATTAATCGAAATATACCAACGCAAAACATCAAAAACTCTCTATTTACCAACAAACATATTTGCTTTCCTGGCAGACCACCTTTCTCTTCGTTGACACTTACTCACTCCTGGCACGCCTACATACTCTCCTGGAGCTTCAACCCACTCTTCTGGTCACTCTCCTACTCAACCCACCCAGTCTCCTGGCTCAGGCACCGAGTCTCCTGCCATACCCACTTAGTCTCCTGCTGGGGAACTCACCCTCTTGCCATACCCGCTCTCTTGGCTTAGGAGCCTATTAACTTGCCCTACCCACCCGTTCTCCTGGCTCGGTACTCACTCTCTTGGCTCAAGTACTTACTCTTCTGCCAAACGCACCCGCTCTCCTCATCTCTCTTATAAACCTTACACTTTTTGCAGCTCTAAAAATCAGAAGTTTTGAAAACGACAATTTTCTCATTGAACCCCGAAAATCAAAACTAAGAAAATATTAAAACCAAAATCCAAAATGGTTATTCGACCCCTGAGAACCGCAGCTTCAATTAAAAAAAATTGACCGAAAAAACAGTAACGAATATAAGTAACAAATAAGTATCAATAATATATAGGAGATATCATCAATGAACACGCCAAACCATGGCCTACAAAGCTGCCATCAGAAATCTCAATACTCTCTGTACCACTACTTACTCTCCTGGCACATTAACTCATTGTCCTGGTACCTCTATCCGCTCTCCAGGTGCTGCTACTAATTCTCCAGGTACCCTTACTAACTCTATCGGCACACCTACTTCCTCTTCTGTTAATCCTATCCACTCTCCTGACATACCTACCAACTCTCTTCTCTCACCTAGCTACTGTTCTGGTACCTCTACCCACTCTCCTGGCTCACCTACCTACTCTCATGGTGCAAATGTACCCCTAGCTACTCTCTTTTTGCAACAAAGAGTACAGACAAAAAACATCAAGCATCAAATCCCTGATAGCTCCAAGACTTTGACTCCGGGACGAAAAACCACATTTTGTTCACTAAAGCCCAAAAATTAAACTAAAAAAACTCAAAACAAAAATCTAAAACAACCATTTTACTCCTGAGATTCCAAGCTTCAATTAAAAAAAAATTTGACCAAAAAAGCAAACAAAAACATATCAAACAAACTCAAAGCATCAATTGTCCGCAGACAAACAGACAAAACATCTCAAATCCTCACCTACTCTCCTGGTATTCTTACCCACTCTCCGGGCACTCCTACTACTCCCTGGCATCTCTGCTCACTCGGCCCTATCCCTCAATGGGGGGGGGGCTTTGCCTTGGTTCCCCCTGTTGTTTTTTTTTGGGATTTTTTAGGCTTTAGGCTTGGGCAACGGTTGATCAGCGTATGTTAAGGGCTTGACTTTACTTGACGCCCCCCCCCCCCCACGGCTGACCCACTTTTGATGACAATTTTGAAAAACCGATTGCATATTCGTGTTTCTCGACCCCGATTTGAGCGCGAATTTACCAATCGTTTCCGGTAAAGTGAAAAAAAAATTTTTTTTTCAAACCACAGGGGGGGGGGGGGGTAACATGGATTTTAGTCAAAATTTGAAAATTTTGAATTCGCGCCTTTTGAATTTTGAAGGGATTAAGGGCTGTATAGGGAGGGGAAGGGAATAAAAGGGGCTACTTTATGGCAGAACGTTAGAAAAAACAGGCTTAGTAGCTTACTGAAATATGGCACACTCGAAAAAAGAAGATGTTGAACATAGTTTTGAATACTGGGCCTACCGCATAAATAACTCTGGTATGCATGCTTTTTTCATGCATCCAGAGTTTTTTTCGAGTGATTTGTGTCTAAGGTATGTGTGTGTGCGCATCTCAACTCCAAGCCCTTAAGCCCCCTGCGCCCCCGAAGGGGGCGCAGGGGGCTTGAGAGTTAGAGATGCGCGCACTCACTTACCTTAGACATGATTCCGAGAAGTACTCTTGATCATAAAATGCACATAGAGGCTCTTTTTGCCACGGCTCAGTTAAAAACATGGTAAGACAGCCAGAATATACCAATATATGTTTTTTCTAACGTTCTGCCATAAAAGTGGCCCCTTTTATTCCCTTCCCCTCCCTATACAGCCCTTAATCCCTTCAAAATTCAAAAGGCGCAAATTCAAAATTTTCAAATTTTGACTAAAATCCATGATACCCCCCCCCCCCTGTGGTTTGAAAAAAAATTTTTTTTCACTTTACCGGAAACGATTGGTAAATTCGCGCCTAAATCGGGGTCGAGAAACACGAATATGCAATCGGTTTTTCAAAATTGTCATCAAAAGTGGGTCAGCCGTGGGAGGGGTCAAGTAAAGTGTTACCATGTTAAAGGGGCATACCAGCGCGTTACACGGTCAATTTCAAATTCGCAAAAGGCGGGGACCAGCCATATTCAAACGAGAATTATTTATAAATGCAAATTTGTAATTTTATACAAAAAGCTACACCGTGTTGGAATCGAACTCGACGATTTTCGGACGACATCAGCACATTACCACTGAGCTATCAATGTTATTGGACTGATACTGCGCTTTTCATAACTCATTGCTCTTTACAGAATAACAAATTACTCTTTAGAAAAAAGGGTCAAAAGCCTTTACTTTTGAATTGTCAACTGAAGAATTGGCCCACAAAAATTAAAAAATCCAATTTATGACCTTATCCTACTTTGGTCGGTTTCCTTCTTGGAAAAATCTTAAAAGTTGGGGTTGACATCAAAAAAGTGGGTTTCTGGGCCTTTTAAAATTTTCAAATTTCGGGATTTTTGGGTATTTTGGACCATAGCGGGTCCAAAATGTGGGTGAGCGGGTCATCATTTGGGCAAAGGCACACCGCCATGATCTGGCGGTCATTTCAAGACCATATTTGTATTATAAAATATTAGCTATCTTGGCTGTAGAATTGAACAAAGGAATATAGTCAGAATTTAGGCCATTTTTTCAAAATTTTTGCTAAAAAGGGTCAGAACGCGAAAATTTGAAATGAAATCGAGAAAGTAATCTCGAGAAGGGCACACCACCAGAATGTGAGGAACATTTTGAGTATAAATGCTTTAAATAAGATATCAGCCAGTTTTGCTGTAGGCCACGACAAAGGACTAAAATTGGGGCAAAAAAAGCCAAAAATTACCAAAAATTCAAATTTTTGGAGCGAAATTCGAATTTTTCAATGTTTTGGCATTGTGTTTGAGAATGTTTTGGTATAGTTTTGAAGCGCATTCAATGCGCTACAAAAATTTTTACAGCGGGTCTAAATACTTGACCGGGTCTTGGAAAAATAGAAAAATATTATTAAAATGCTAAAAAGTCGAAATTTTACCGGGTCTTTTTTTTACCGGTCTTATACAATTCCGGGTCTGAAGGCCGCGCGCTAGCGCAAGCGTGCGAAAAGGCAAGTTAAGCGGGTCTACTGCGTTTGTCGAATCCAACAGGTCAAAAAATTTGAAAAAATTGCTTAAACTTTTAAAAAGTGTAACTTTCCCGGGTCTTTTTTTACCGGGTCTTATACACTACCGGGTCTAAAGGCCGCGCGCTAGCGCAAGCGTGAAGAAGGCAACTTTAATGAGCTAATAGAAGTCTGCCGGGTTTTAACGGTTCACCGGGTCCCAACGACCACACCGGGTCTAATCGCCGCGCGCCAGCGCGAGCGTTTGGAGAGCCTAATTCAGATTTTATTGGGTCTTAGCGGGTCTGACGCGCATTTAGCAGCGCTTTAGCGCTGCTCCTAGGCTCAGACTAAACGCGAAGCGTTTCTTAGGCGGGTCCATCACCTGAACAGTTATTTACCGGGTCCCAACCACCCTGGTCCCTAGTTACCTATATAGAAAAAAAACTCATTTAACTGCAAACCTCTTTGTTAGGTATGTTCCGGGCACTTTTTTTTGAAAAATTTTTGCACATGTCTCGAGTAACTTTTCACGGGGAGTATGGAAAATTTTTTTTAGCCTAACTTTTTTTTTCCAATTTTTCAGGGCAAAAAAAATTTTTTTTCTTTTAAATTTTGAGGGTGTTCCGAAATTTTTTCGGAGCTGAGCTGACCAAAAGGGCAAATCTACAGCATCTAAGCTATCGAAACAAAAAAAATTTGGGTCGATATGATGAGCAAAAAAGCTGTAGGTTGGATACAAGCGAGCAAATTGTGCGAAAAATGGTCTAAAATCATCCTAATTTTTGGGGTGAAAATTGGGCGATTTTTCGAAACTTTCTTTTATATTTTTACATATGAAACTTAACGAAATTGGCAGATTTTATTGCAGGCTATCTCCGATAGCCCTACCCAAATTTCAAGGGCTTCAAAACGGTAATAAATTTTGAAAATTGAGGTGTTGCCAACATTTAGAAAAATTGAGGTTTTCGCCAGAACACAGGATTTTTTTGCCAAATTTGGTCTGTGAATTGAGTTTGAAATAATCGTGGTTGGTCTCGGACGGATTTCAAAAAATATTGTTTGTATTAATAAACTAATATTGCTATTGTATGTAAAATCGTACCAGGATTCGGGTTTGTTAAGACCAAAATCGCGATTTCCCCTGCCAATATCCCGAAACCTGTGGTGGATACCACCTGACCAGGTGGATGTTCAGGTGGGCCAGCTGGAGACCAGCTGGATGGCCTAAAAATAAAAAACTTTTTAAATTTAAAAACAAACCATGCTTTCTTATGCAAAATCGTGCGGGAAATTGTGTTTCTCGAGACTAAATTCACGATTTCTCACACCAAAACCCCAAACCTGGGTAGGTAGCACCTGGCCAGGTGGGTATCCAGGTGGGTGGCCCTAAAAAATTTTTTCTAAAAATAGAAACAAACCATGCCATCGTATTTTAAAATGATGTGGGGAATTGCGTTTGTTAAGACAAATTTTACGATTTCTTACACCAAAACCCCAAAACCTGGGTAGGTAGCACCTGGCCAGGTGGGTATCTAGGTGGGTGGCCCTAAAAATTTTTTTTCAAAAAAATAGAAACAAACCATGCCGTCGTATTTAAAATCGTGTAGGGTATCGGGTTTGTTAAGACGAATTCCCAATTTTCCCCAAACAAACCCAAAATCTGGGTAGGTACACCTGGCCAAGTAGGTATCCAGGTGGATGGCCCTAAAAATAAAATTAAAAAAAAAAGAGAAACAAACCATGCCATGATATGTAAAATTGTGTCGGAATTGGATTGGGTATGATATGCCACACTGGGTTAGATGTCTTGAAAATGGGTGTAATTTCCCAGGCTGGGTTAGATGTTCTGAAAGTGGGATATACCCCAGCCTAAGTTAGATGTCCTGAAAATGGGCATGATATCCCGGGCTGGGCTGGATATCCTTGAAAACAGCATGAGATCCCGGGCTGGATTGGATGTCCTAAAAGTGGGCAGGAGATCCCGAGCTGGGTTGGATGTCCTGAAAATGGACATGAGATCCCGGGCTGGGTTAGATGTCCTTGAAAACAGCATGAGATCCGAGCTGGGTTGGATGTCCTGAAAGTGGGCATGAGATCCCGAACTGGGTTGGATGTCCTGAAAATGGGCATGAGATCCCGGGCTGGGTTGGACGTCGTAAAAGTGGGCATGAGATCCTGGACTGGGTTGGATGTCTTGCAAATGGGCATAAGATCCCGAACTGGTTGGATATCCTGAAAATGGGCATGAGATCCAGATCCAACCCGGACTGGGTTGGATGTCCTGAAATAGACATGAAATCCGGGCTCGGTTGCATGTCTTGAAAATATGCATATGATCCCAGGCTGAGTTAAATTTTTAAAGTCTCACTTCAAAATTGATGTTTGATGTACCCACGTTATCTAAGAAACTTATAATGTTGTAAAAATGTGTTTAAAACAATATTCAAATAGTACGCGGTTAATTGTTCAATAAAAAGCTTTTTTTATTGTAAAATTTTGGCCGCTTTAAGCGGCCATCTAGCACCAGTACGACGCGCGTAGCGCGTTTAAAATCCTACAAAGTTTTTAAGTTAAAATAAGTTGAATTTTTTTGTATTTTGTCAGAATATATATGCTCCTGGGCTCCCTAGTTTGCATTTAAAAATAATTCTCGTTTGAATATGGCTGGTCCCCGCCTTTTGAAAATTTGAAATTGACCGTGTAACGCGCTGGTATGCCCTTTAAGGCGGATTCAAACGTATTTTAGACTCATCTTTAAGTTCGTCCTAAGATACGCTGGCCTAGTTTTCCATGAGCTTTAGCCTAAAAACTCACAAAAAACAACAACAGGGGGGATCAATGAAACCTGAGATTCAAGCTTCAATTTAAAAAAAATTGACCGAAAAAGCAAACAAAAACATATCAAACAAACTCAAAGCATCAATCGTCCGCAGAAAAACAAACAGCTCTAATACTTGTATAGGAGATGCCGATCGTACAATCATCATGTCGATTAACAATTGTAAAACCTGAAAATGGGTGATACCCACTCTACAGGCAAGTCTATTCTATTCCCCTCTCCGATCTACTTGCTCTATAGACAAACTTACAGACAAAAAATCAAACAAAATGACAAAAAATAAAAGAAAACCATACAATAAATTTTTCTCTCAAGACAAAAAAATTAATTCAAAGTAGGCCAAATTTGAAATTCTCGCCGCTTGACCACCTCCTAAAAGCGTCCGTATTCCCGGGTTCCGGTCGTCATTTCAAACCGATTATTTTCAAAGAAAGCTGACATTCTGGGCAATATTTTAAGCGTGGCACAAAAAATTCCACTGATGACAGCTCTAAGATTTTGACTCTCGAACAAAAAAAACCACAATTTGTTCACTAAAATACAAAAATTGAAACCAAAAAAAAAACTCAAAACCAAAATCCAAAACAACCATTTCACTCCTAAGATTCCAAGTTTCAATTAAAAAATTGACCAAAAACCAAACAAAAACATATCAAACAAACTCAAAGCATCAAAAGTGGACATACAAAACAGCTCTAATATTATATAGGAGATAATATTTTTTCAGTTTTCAATATTGATATAGCGTTCGTTAGAGCATTGTCGGGGCTACAAAATGACACATCGTTGGCAACAAAGTCAGAATTTAAACTGGTCTCACGGCGCCGTCGAAATTCACAGGGTTTTTTCGGTTCGCCCTGTACAACGATTTTTAATTACTTTCAGCTAAATCCAAAATTTCGGAGTCTGGAGGTAGATATTTGATCAGGGGAGGTACCAGGTGGGTCTCCTACCCACCCTCAGGTTTACTGGTCTTAAGAAAACTTTGTGTTTGTGACTCTGATTCAAGAAAAAACTGTTTAGAAGTACCCACATTTATTGAAACACCCTGTAGGTCATATTTTTTCTATAAGCTGGTGAATAATATACCTGGAGCACTTCACTCTCCTCAAAGTTTTCAGCGGATGGCCTGCCCTCAAGAGTGGGGAACGCAATATTGCCTCCAGTCAACGGAGAAATATCTGAGAAGTCTTTATTGCACTGAGCCACAGCCTCATTCCCAGGCAGAATCGGTGCTTTCTCCGGCAACTTGTAGGTGGACCGACATGACCCACTGAAAATGCCGAATCAGCTGTGGAAACACAACAACAACTGTAGCCACCTGTAATATTGCCAAGGGGTCCAGTTCTCTTCTGCGTGTGCCTTTTTGAATATGCGGAAGCTTTCTGGCCGGGGACTAACAAACTTGACTCGCACATAGGTGATGTCAAAGGCTTTTCCTGTATGAGCATAAATATTAGGTTACCCGGAAAGACTTTGAATTTTGTTGAAATCGAATGAGGTGGCGTAAAAATGAGAGTAGCACAGCTTCCCAAAACGCGAAAAAAAATCACATTAAAGCTATTTCTGTGTTTGCATGGCGCAGCGGTGAATTTCGCACCACAGTATTTCACATAGCAGAAAGGCGATTTTCCTTGATGTCAGGAGATTAGGCCCACATTCGAACTTCTTTGCTTTTTTCTAGTTTTTTGCAATTTTTATGAGTGATATTTAATTTTGCATACCAATCTGTTAAAATTTACATTTATCTTTGAATTTTTGTGTTAATTTTTATTTTTTTTGCATCATAGTTTGCTCACAGCCTTTCAAAATTGCCTGTAGGTGAAAACACTGTCAAAATGTGTAAATCTCCCGTCAAATTTTTAAAACCTCTTGTTCTCGGTGTTTATTTTCCAAATTTCAATTTTTTGCACCAGCATGTAGCCCTGAATCTCTAATTTTTAATGAGCTAGTAGCTGGCTGACTACAATATTGAAAAGTGGGAGAAACAATTCATTTTGAAAAAAATGTAGTTTCAAAAATTATAATTGTTCTTCTACTTATCAATATTGTAGTCAGATAATTGATAGCTTATTAAAAACTAGAGATTCCCCTGAATGGGCTATATTCTGGTGCAAAAAAATAATAAAATGGAAAGTTGTCACCGAGAACAATAAGTTTTAAAAATTTGACGGGATATTTACATATTTTGACGAGAGATTCACACATTTTGACGGGTGTTTTTCAATTTTAACCTTCAAAATTTGAATCTTAGTGTATTATGGCTCATTTATAAACGTTGTCGTTGTCGTCGTCGATGTCGTTGGAAAAAATGTTTTATAAAGGCACTTTTGCGCCAACGACAACGCCAACGACGACGACAACGACGACCTATTATAAAAAATCCAACGATAACGACAACGACGACGCCAACGACAACAAAATATTATATTCCAAATTAGACAAATTTTGCATTTTAAGTCAGAATTTCAAGGATTAACTATATTCTCCATAGGTTTTCACTCGAAAGCTCGACTAAAAATGCGAAGTTTGTCCATTTTTGAATAAAAAATTTCGTTGTCCTTGGCGTCGTCGTTGTCGCTGTCGTCGTCGTTGGCGAAAAAAAGGGTTTTAAAATATATCAACGACAACGACGACAACGACAACGTTTATAAATGAGCCATTAGGGAAATTGTCGCCGAATGAAAAATTGACGAAAATGGTCGATTTGAAGCCCTTTTTTGTTTCATGCTTCTCACCTGGGTTTTTCTTCTTGTTTTTCGCATGCTTATAGCCGAAATATTTCTCACAGAAGAGCTATCGAATGAGCCATCACTTGCCGAAAAACAGTTGAAATTTCAAAACCAGAACTAATTTCTGTGAAATCTTCAAACAAATTTTTTCGCCTTATTGAAATGATTGAGATCCTACCAAGTTTTTGCGACCAAATTTTTCTAACAAACTGGAGACTCGATAGAGGAGTAAATTTGCTACATGTTTGTTCCAAGGACGTACGCAAAAAATGCAAATTCAGGGTATATAATGCAAAAGTTAGGTGGAAAACGCGAAAACCCTATTTTTACTCGAAAAATGCTACTTGTTTGTTTTAAACAGTCTTTAGTTTTACAAATTCTGACTTTACAAAAATCGTTCTGACTTTTCTGGTACCTGAATGTACAAGCTACATTTCGTTGTGTAAGACGTCCTAAAAACGACGACTTTTCTGGATTTTTTGACGGACTGATTTTTAGTGTAATTTCCAGATATTATGAAGACTCGCAACTCAAGCTACAAAAGAGGTGAAAAGCAAGACTGCGATCAAGAAAAGTCAGTCAACCAGTCAAAAGGCAGCAATTTTCAGCTAGAGAAACACTAAGCCATGTTATGGAGAAGCAAAAGCAATCAAAAACAGAGGCTGCAAACCGAGCTAAGGCTGAATGAAGAGTCCGCCTTCGTAAGCCCTTCAAGCTTGTCTTGTATACCACTGTCGGTACCTTTGGAATTTTAATGACATCATTTACACGTTCTATCTCATAGCCTGAAAATAATCGCTGGAAAAGGGAAAATGTCGATGCTGTGCAGCACACTTCAAGAAGGTTTGTTGCAATGAGTCATTCAGCCTACCCTCCGTCGTGATTCTAAGCGCCGTCGTTGCAATGACAATTTGGAAGTTAGTTTGATTCAGAAGACTTATACGGCTTGGGAAAACCACTTGCTAAAGTGTGAACTTAATCTTCTCGTTTTATTCTACGAGTGGCGCTATTGGCCTTCTGTCTGATGGCTCCTGTATTTGCATTCGGAATACTGGGGAAACAGTTTGCGCTCTTGGAAGATTGAAGATCCCCAGCACTGCTGTTATAAAAGAGGTCTCCTGGTGCAGGATCAAAATACCCAAAGACAAAATACCCAATATGCATATTGTCTAAGGTTTTAAGACTTATTTGTGCTTTTTCTGCTCGATGATGTCTATGGTGCATATTATATGCTGTGTATATTGTGATAATAGCATATAGTGCACATTATCTGCACAATATGCATATTGGGTATTTTGTGTTTGGGTATTCTGTCTTTGGGTATTTTGACCATTGGATATTTTGTATTTGGATATTTTGTCTTTGGGTATTTTGACCATTGGATATTTTGTATTTGGATATTTTGTATTTGGGTATTTTGACCATTGGATATTTTGTATTCGGGTATTTTGTATTTGGGTATTTTGTATTTGGGTATTTTGTCTTTGGTTATTTTGATCCTGCACCGGTCTCTTATCTGTTCCGCGAAAATCAGACAATTGGACCGAGTGAGACTTTAGGGGTGTTTTTATGTTTTTCATTTCATGTTTTACCGTGAGATTTAATTGCCAGGTTTAATTGAACGGCGCTAATCTTATGGATAAATTTGAGCCGCACTTATCGATGAAGAAACAAATCAAGCCCATAGATGTTGCAATTAAAGCCTTGCTGCAGAACGTTGATGATGTGGTGGCGGCCTGGCCTGACTGCATCCCTGAGCACCAAGTAGAAGAGAACGAAGAGAATGCTTGAGATTGCCTTATTGTTTATGGGCCTTTGGCTTCAGATTTAGTTTCGTTTCTGATAAATTGTTAAAAACTTGACGTTAGAAATTAAGTTTTTGGAATTGTTTCCATTCTTATTTGTTTTCATGGCAAAAGGGGTTTCTAATCGGGTCGCACGCGGTCGGTTAACCGAAACCGAAAACCGGGTTTCGAAAAACCGGGAAAACCGAAAACCGGGTTTAGCAAAATACCGGTTTATTTACGTCAAAAATTAACCGAAAACCGGGTACGGTTCGGTTAACCGACCGAAATTTGTTGAAAAAACCGGAACCGGAAACCGGCTTTGAAAAAACCGGTTTTAAAAACCGACCGATCTCAAAAAACTCGGAACCGTACGACCCTAGTTTCTAATCTTGAAGACGGTCCGTGACGTTTGGCCCCCGCGACCGCTTGGCCCCTCAGGACGTTTTGCTCCCTCGTATGAAAAAGGGACGTTTGGCCCCGTCAAGACGTAAAATAATCAAATTATTGTCAATATTATCAATATATTAATCCGTCCACCGTTGACACTCATTTGGGCACCTTCATTTGGGCATCAATTTCAAATATGCTTGATTCTCAAACTTAAAGGTGCGGCTCTTCAGATTTTATTTGTAAAGTAGTTTTCAGATGATTAGCAGTCTATAAAACCTGCACGTCACCATCCGAAGATGCCTCCTTCCAGAAAAAAACTCGCATTACAGGGAAAGTGTGTTCTGAAACCGGCGATGAAGCAAAATTGGTACCCTAAACACGGTTTGATAATACCAAAATAGCGATTTTGCTATACGGAATCAGCTATTCGGAAAAATACCTTAACCACCTGATGGTACCCCAACAAGCATGTAAGTATCTTAACCGGTGCTGGCAGCAAACACCAATTTTTCTAACCAAACAGCTTCAAAATTTCTATTTTGGTTACTTTAGCATAGCAACAACCTATAATTCAAGTTCCCCAAGAATTGGTAGTAAGGGATCCTGGTAGTTGTACTGAAATAGTAAACAGGTGGTGGTACGTGGGTGGTAGTGCTACTTCCAGTACTACCTCGGCAGTGGTACTCACCTAGTAAAATCCAGTTATCAGGTATCCAGGTGGCGTTACCTAGTTGGTTAGGGTATCTACATAGGAATCTTTTGGGCATTGCGAGTTAAATAAATAATAAATAAATTTAGGTATTGTGAGTTAACTAATGACTACACTACAATCTCCAGGTAAAAAGATCATTACCTCGTTTCAGCTCTTGGGGTTTCGGCTCTTAAAATCGACGTCTTTAACTATTAAACTGTGTTCATGAAATGATTTTGGGCAGGAAACCGTGGTTTTAAAATACATTTGCCTAAATCTTTTGATTTCAAAGGTGATACTCTTCCCCGCTGAGTACATGGTGGTTTTGCTATCCCCTCTGAGACCTAATAATCCTTTAAAATCAAGTTACGATTACAACCACAGTTTTGAATTGGAAAAAATAATATTTTGAAATTATTGCCCAAATCATAGTGCCCAAATGAGATTGAGGTGGCTTAACGCCCCTTATTTATTTGAAGGGGCCAAACATCCCGAGGGGCAAACGGTCGCGGGGGCCAAACGTCCGAGTCCGCCTTGAAGAATACTATGTGCGAAATGTATTATTTGAACGCAAAATTAATTTGGAAGTTGAATATGAATAAATTTACTTTTGTATTTTCGTTTATTGCTAATTTTTAAGGGAAATCAGTCGGATCTTGAAATAAACGTCTGATTTTCGAGTGACTAAAGCGACGAAAGTTTAAAAAAGCACGTAAAGCCTGCAATTAAATTGTTGGCGTTTTGTTTAGGTTGAACTACAAGGAAATAAAAATTTTGAAAGGCTGTGTGCTTAAGATCTCAGCTTTCTATCGCGCTATTAAAATCTATTCTTTCTCTACAGATTTGAAACTTTTAAGATTAAGACAGGGCTTGGAACTTAAAATTTTATAACGGAATAAGGATATTTCTGTCAAATATAAAATATTTGGTCATTTTTCGTCAAAAATTTGCCATCGGCAGTGCTTATTGATTTTTTCGAGCACCGAAAATCAACAATTTTGGAGTAAAATGTCGAAAATTCTAAAGAGTTCAGGTCTTAAATAAAGGACAAATCTTTAAATAAAGGACGGTTTCAAGCCCTGGGTTAAGATGTTTTTTGAAAAAACATTTAATATTTTTTCAAACCTCTAAACCTCTACATTTTTGAAATTTTTTATGAAGTTCAATAGCTCGTTAGAAAACGCAGATCCTGGGCGTCGCGATAAAAATTGACTGTGAATTCATAAAATTTTGGCCATGTACCAAAATGTGGTCCTAGATATATTTTACAAGTTTGAAGCAACTCGGAGAGCAACCTCGACCGTCGACCATCTATGGAAACTAGAAGTAACTTGGAATCCAAAACTGGTTTTTCTGCAATCGAATAAAAGAATTTTTTTGATTTCTCGCAGAATATTTTCTATAAAGCAAAGTAAACACTTTTTACTTTTTAAAAAGCTAATTCAAACCTAAGCGAAGGGTGAGATTGACGCTATTGGGATACTTGATTCCCTCCAACATAGTCTGTGACTGCCACCAAGTCTCATTGTTGCCTTCGTGCAGATCGGTCAAGTAACTGGCTGGATGTGTGAGATACTAAATGATTTAAAATTATCTCTAGACTCAACAAGTCGGCCCTATGAACCTTTAGGGCATTATGTTCAGCTTGGTCCCGTGTTGTCTTTTTCTTAAAAACTGACTTGGTCCCCCTTGTCTATAATAATTATGTTGATAGTGTGATTATGGTGATCAGGTTGATTACGGTTAACACGACCATCTTAACTATGATCACCTTTAAAACAACAGGGGACCAAGGCATTTTTTAATAAAAAGACGACAGGGGGATCAAGCTAAAAATAATGCCCTCTAAAGGTTAATAGGGCCAAAATATCTCTAGGCTCAACAAGCCTTCTGGCAAAAGACCTACGGGAATCCGAGAGTCACAGATTTCACATGATGATCTTCTATGAGTAGATGAAGTGTGATATGTCTGGACACAGTAACTAAGATAGATTTGCGAATAATAACTTTTACTAAAAAACAAAACAAAAACAGTACTTGGTCGGACCGTTCAATCCACAACCTGAAATTGGAACAATCATGAACTCGAATTAACGCACAGGAACAATACGTAAGTTCCAATTTCCAACATTTGTTTCATTTTTGTGCTCATTCTGTTTGTACCCCCCCCCTCACCTCGAAGCCAATTTTGTGAAATTTTTTCTAAAAAAAATTTAGTCTTCTATAATAAAACCTTTTAAAAATACTAAAACTATATTGTACTCAATTTTATGAACCGCATTTTTAAACCTACTGGTTTGAAAAATATCCGATCCTGCTCCAGCGGAAACTTTAGAAAACTCAATCAATCACATATATATCACGAAAAAAAATTTAGACTATATTTGGAATTTGGTACTTATCCTGTTTACCACCTTCAACCCCATTCACCACCCCCCCCCCCAGTTTTAAAAAGTGACACCGAAACACGTCCTTAGCTACTATTTTCTGCTTAGTACAATACAAGAAACATTTCAAAACAGTTTCCGATTTTAACATTAATAATTTTTTCAAAATTTTTTGACTTGAACTCATGAAGGCCAGGTGGTCTTTCAAGGTCATTTTTGACTAAATTTTGGTCAAATATAATAAAAAAGTAAAATTTTTGACGCTACTGTCATATATCCCCCCCCCCCAAAAGCTACTGAAATATATACCAGCCCCCCCCCCCGATAATTTTTCAGGTACCCCAAAAACCATACTTTTTTTTGAAAAGTGGTGAAATTATTACGTGTTTTCCCTGAGCCTAATGCCTAAGGCCCAAAGCCTAAGCCTAAGGGAGAAATCCATTTTCGTTTCAAATTTGCAAATTTTTGACGTTTTGAACACCAAATTAGTCCGAAAAACTTCTGTAACTTAGGTGGCCTCTAAAAGTCTGAGTTTTACTAGCTAATTACTGAGTTCTCATAACAAATTTTATAGTGGCAGTTTTCTACAAAGTTTCTTTTGTAATTTTTTCAATCTTTTGAATTCAATTCCCCAGGATCTTACTTTTCTAACGAGCCACCAAACTCTATTTCAAAAGTGAGGAACATATATAGATTTGGAGGGTTTAAAAAAGCGTCATTTTATTCAGATAAATCTTATATCTGCCTTACTTTGGCTGAAAAGTACCTCGTTTTGGCTGAAAAGTGCGTTGTTTTTTAGAGTTTTAGTCAAATAGGTGAATATAAACAATTTTTTTAAAATGATAACACTATTAGATATTCCCAAGTTTTTAAATTCTAATTATGTATTATTTGTTGCAGCATCTTTGCAAAACATAGCGCCAAAACGTCGAAGTATGAAGCAAGTTGGAAAAATAATTTGATTCACACTTTTACCTTTTTGGGCTTCATTTTGTAAAGATATTGGACGCTACTCGGTTATACCCCCCCCCCCAATCCTAGGAGCTACTCGGTTATACCCCCCCCCCAAAATCAAGATTTTTAGGAGTGGTCAAAACACATTTTAAGCAATAATTTTGCCATAAAAGGACCAGAAAAGTAATTAAAATAGGGTTCAAGGGCTGTATTGGGAGGGGAAGGGACAAAACAGGGGCCACTTCTATAGTGCCTATAAGTACATAGGAGTATTGGATAACGCCCGAAGTACCTGCGGCCATAGAACTACCATCAGGTACCCACGTGGATACACCCGAAGTACGTGCGGTCATATAACTACCATCGAGTACCACGTGGATAAAGGCGATTCACCGGCGGGCATAGAACCACCAGTGGGTACCCACGTGGATGAAGCCGATCCACTACCGGCGGGCAACCATGTGGAAACACACCGACCAGCAGCGGGTATCCGAGCCGAAATATCGAGCTACCAGCATACGCTCCAACGCACTTTCAACACCAACGAACAGCGGCATTTGCCGCTGCGGCGGTTCTAGTCCCCCTTTACCATAGCGCTGGATTCTGTCTGTCTGTCTGTTGTTGTGCGTCACAAAAAAGGAGTATCATAGGAGTATCATTTCTCTAAGCGTTGAAGGCACTTACAAATCCAGCCCCTTGTGGTGGACGTAAAAGTATAAGTACTCGACCTGATCAGACTGATCAGCCGGGTGGATCTCGAGGGTTGTCGTTTAATTTTTGGATGGCTGAGCCTCTGGCTCGTAGCCTCAGGCCGGAAAATGGGGGAGACCCTTTTCGGCCGAAAAATTAAAGATGTTGAACATAGTTTTGAATACTAGGGCCTACCGCATGAATAACTCTGGTATGCATGTTTATTCATGCATGCAGAGTCACTTTCGAGTGATTTGTGTCTAAGGTATGTGTGTGTATTTTTTTAAATGTCGTTTTTTTGGGCAGCCGACGATTGCGCCATTTCAAATTGCGCCAATTCAGATTGCGCCACATTCAAATTGCGCCAATGCAGATTGCGCCACTGCGAATTGCGCCAAAATCAGATTGCGCCACTGCAAATTGCGCCAAAATCAAATTGCGCCATTACATACTCTAATCAAAGTCAGGCAAATGCTTTTTTTAATCTGATCTCAACAAATTTTGTTCCCTTCTACTATTAGGGCTGACTGTTTTCATGTCCTTCAATGACCACTTTCAGTAAAATGACCAGAAATTTGCAGGGTTGTAATGGCGCAATGTGCAGTGGCGCAATTCGATTTTGGCGCAATTTGCAGTGGCGCAATCTGCATTGGCGCAATTTGAATGTGGCGCAATCTGAATTGGCGCAATTTGAAATGGCGCAATCGTCGGCTGCCCGTTTTTTTCTCTAACTCTCATCTCTAACTCTCAAGCCCTTCGGGGCTTGAGAGTTAGAGATGCGCGCACGCACTTACCTTAGACATGATTCCGAGAAGTACACTCGATCATAAAATGCATATAGAGTCTATTTTTGCCACGGCCCGAGTTGAAAAACATGGTAAATCAGCTAAAAAAAAGTGGCCCTGTATTATTCCCTTCCCCTCCCAATACAGCCCGCAATCCCATTTAAATTGCTTTTCTGGACCTTTTATGGCGAAATTATTGCTAAAAATGTGTTTTGACCACTCCTAAAAATCTTGATTTTTTGGGAGGGGGGGGGGTATAACCGAGTACGTCCGATTTTGGGGGGGGGGAGGTTTATTCCGAGTAGCTTTTTGGGGGGGGGGGTATTACGAGTAGCGTCATATATTGCAACACAAATCAATAACTAGAGTCGCAGAGCTACCTGATAGTGTCATCACTTAACACGCCAAGGTTTGACTGTGAGACCGGTTGGTGTTGGTGCAGAATTTCATGGAGAATCCAAATCTGCAAACCGTTTTTCAAAAAAGCCGGCTTAGCTCGAGATTTTGCCAATTTCTAACTGGATTCAAATGGGACTTGCCTATGTTCAAAAACTCAGCTTGTAATCAAATTTTTTATGTACACACGCATGACATTCATAGCTCAGAATAAAGAGCAGAGTCTCAGCTTTCTAACGACATATTGTTGAAGGGTTTACGATAACTAAATGTAAAATATTTGGCTCAAGGAAACAGTTGTGTCATTTTTCGATAACACTTTTTTTGACATATATATTCAAAATTAGGTGGTATACAGATGTTTTTTTAGCAAACCCTACATATCATTTGAAAAAGCAATTTTAACTGCACCAATAAGTGTTTTAAAATATAAGAAAACCAAGTCTTTATAGGGTTAAGCGATTGTTTCAAAATATCAACAGATATCTGGAAAAGCATTTTGACCAAAACTTTATCATCTCATGACTAACCTTGAATTCTGACACCGGATTCGTGTTCAGCATGATCGATTTGCTCACAAAACTGCTTTTTAAAATTAAAAGTCCTCGTCAAAATTTGAATGCTTCTCTAGACAAAAAAACATTTAAACTAGTGAAAAATTCGATGTTTGAATAATTTTTGTCTTGAGAGGAATTTGAATTTTGACAATAACTTTTAAATTTCAAGATCAGTTTTTAACTTTTAAATTTATTACTATATAATTCACGAATAAACTTAATAGAGTGGACGACCACTTGGTGAATTTGGGTGTCCATTTGGGGCAATTTTTTTGTTTTTTTGGCTTTTATAGTCATTTTTGTGCGCTAACCACGACATTTCAAATTTTCCGTAAGTAGCAGGTTGTCATATGAGCGGAATCACGAAAACTTGAAAAATACCATTTTTTTCTTACCATCCTTAGAATGACCAAATTAGTACAGAAAACAAATTTGGAACCTGAAACCCACCAAAAAGGTATTTGAACCAAGTGGATGACCACCTGGTTTTATTGATGCCTGGAGCATTAAGTTGGTCTATCATGAGTCTTTTTATTAACAAGAATAATATTCGAGACAAAAGTATGGAAAAAATAATAATCTGAAGAAACCGGTAAGAACTGTCCACTGAAAAACCGATGCGAACTGTCCTATGTCCTAAAAATAACGGTCCTTGAGATAAAGATAAAAAGTGTATCGAGTTGGTGTATCGAGTTGTCAATGTACCGAGTCGGTGTATCGAGTTGTCAATGTACCGAGTCGGTGTATCGAGTTAGTTTTGTATCGAGTTGGATGTATACCCCCGACTGGACCGCGTCCCGTTTCTGTCTCTATTGTCCATACAGATTTAGGTTTGACCAAAACTTCAAACCGTTTGGTTTAAACGATTTGATCAGAAGATTTGAAGCAAATATACAAACACGAATTCAGTCGGGTTGTTACGAGTTTTGTGTAGTATAATTTTGAAAGTATTTGTGCCATGAGTGATTGTCAATCACCCGTTGAAGTTATTTTCGTATACGATTCTGGTCGGTTTAAAAATACTTCATCGATAAATAAAGAAGCCTATCGAAGCCTAAGTTTTTACATGTTTTTCGGAAATGTAATATTTTCTGGAAATGTATTTTTTAATTGGATTGTCGGCCGGTCGAAATTTTCGGCTAACCGGGCTGAGCCGAAAACCGAAAAAATGTCGGTTTTCACGTTTGGTCGGTTCATTGGCCGGCCGGCTGACAGTCTTAGTTTTGAGGGTTTTACAGCATTGATTATTTAATTTTGAATGCAATGCTAGAATCCAAAACACACTAGTCGCCAATGATAATGAAAGCTACAAAGAAGACTCTGAGCTGTCGAATAGACACACAATTGCTTTTAAAAAATATGGATCTCAGACGGCTTTTTGTTTTTTGTGAAAGTATCTCTTCGAGGGCAATAAGTAGGTTTCCATTTTTTCCAGATTGATCGATGAATAAATAAATATATTTTAATTTTTATGCTAATTGATAGAAATTGGAATAATCTGAGAACGGAACTTTTTCGGGAAAGGCGCCACATTTTTTTCGCTATATATTTTTTTAATTTTCAAAGCCGACAATCATCATGATTACCACAATCAACCTTAAAAAATAACGAAAAATAAGTGGGGCAAAAATGTGGCCCCCTTGCCGAATAAGTTCCCTGAGAACCTCAAAGGAAACTATTGGAATAAATGTTAAAGATATTTTGGCCCTATCCAACAAAGGGGGAGGGGTTTGCCTTGGTCCCCCTGCTGTTTTTTGTTACATTTTAGGCTTTAGGCTTAGGCAAAGGTAGGCCAGCGTATGTTAGGACGGAGTCAAAGGTATTTTAGACTTATCTTTGATTCTAACATACACTGGCCTGTCTTTGCCTGAGCTCAAGCCTCAAAAATAAGGAAAAAATTTAACAGGGGGACCAAGGCAAACCCCCCCCCCTTTGTTGGACAGGGCCGATATTTTGATCTGTACAGGCAATGAAGAATAGGCTTGAAATACTCTTTTCTTATGTTTGTTTAATAAAAGGCAAAATATCCACTGGATATCCAGTGGCATTCCAGTGGTAAATAAGTAGTTTCCAGTTAATTGCCACTAACTTTCATTGAAAGACATTGTTTCTACTGGAAATCCAGTGGCAAATTGGTGGATTCCACCTCTTTACCGCTAAATTTGGTGGCATTTCAGTGAATCCACCATTTTGCCACTGGAATGCCAAGGGAAATTCACTGGATGTCAAGACTTAGTGGATTTCCAGTGGCAGTTCGAAGGCAATCCACTGGAATTAAATTACCTGTGTTTGATGCTATACCTTCATAGACATTCCCGACAAAAGCTGGTTTATCAACAAGACAATGCGGGACTTCATGTCAGCAAGAACCGTCGACCCAGTGATCCTCAGTTTTTTCTCATGATGGAATGGTCTCAAGAGCAAGGAATTGAGCTTCTTGAGTGGCCCAACGTTTCTCCGGACCTAAACCTTATGGAGAACATCTGGGGGATCATGGTTCGTCGAACCCCAAAAAGTGGTTTGCACCCATAATTTTGCAACAGACTGTATACGCTGGCCAGCCCTTGCCTAAGCCTAATCCTAAAAGATGTGAAAATAATCGAAAAATGACCCTAAAATACCCCAAAAACCATCTAGCTCCCAAGATTTGAAGCCAAATTTTTTTGAGAAATTTTTTCTTTTTACAACAGGAAATGTTAGAAAATTATTCTCTTATCATGTTCAGCAGAAAAATGTATCTAAGAACGTGTTCCGGTTCACTTTTCAAAAATTCAGGGTGGGGGTGAGATAAACGGGATAAGTACCATAGTCTATACAGTCGAAGCTCTCTATAACGACTCTCAAGGGACCGGCTAAACCGAGTCGTTATAGAGAACGTCGTTATAAAGAGCGTCGTTTTGACTTGAATGACTCAGCTCAAAACCAAATAGTTTTTTCGATATTTTTTCTGCAAGCATCCTCTCTTTTTCAGCCCTCAGTTTAACTTTTTTTACTTTTTTCCTTTTTTTACTTTTTTCGGATCGTTATAGAGAGCGTCGACTGTATTTAAGATTTTATATTTTACACTAGAAAAATATTTTACACTATGTTTTGTTATTATCGTAAAAGAACCAACTGTCAGTGACTTCAACAGGCCTAAACCCAAAATTTTGCACAACTTTCTGTACTCCTGCATACAAAGACATACTGTTGGAAAGCAACGTTAATGAAGTCGGGTACACACCTTTGGGCGATCTCCCTCCAAATTCGTCATCTACATAGCAAGCACCTGTGGTAGCTGCAAATTAAAAATTTTTATTATCATAAAACGTATCATTGCTTCTGAATAGCCTAATTGCCTCAAATGAAAGATCCTATACATTCTACAGGGTGGCCCGAAAAAAATCGGATATTATTGAAAAATTTGCGTAGGTAGCTCCTCGTCCCTTCGATTCCTTAGAAAATTAATAACAGTGAATAAGCTAACTAGGAGCCCTTCAACAAGAAATACAAAAGATGCTCATAAAAACAATGAGAATAAGTTTATAGGAATAACTTAAGTATAAATAATTTAATGAAAAAATTCTTAAAATTTTTCGAATTTTTTGGGCCACCCTGTATAGGGCGCATTATAGATTTAAATTAGTCATCATGAGTGTCCAAAAAATTATGATACAGTCGAGTCCCGCTATAGTGCGACTCTGAGGACCGGAAAGTAGTCGCACTATAGCGGGAGTCGCACTTTATTGGGATCGCACTATAGCGGGTTTCTTTCACCAAACTTTTGTGTTATACGCACTATAGAAGGATCTAGAAGGATACACGAATTTCGCATGTCTGAAACAATTGGCAATAGTTTCCGGCTTCACTTCATTCCTAGCTTTTCGAAGGAGATGCAGAGCCCAAGCAGATTCACGAGTATGTCGTTGTTCTCATGGTTCATTGTTCTCAAAAACAAGCGGAGAAGCAGCGGAAAATAAATTTAAACTGCTTCAAAACAAATAAATAACTTCTTTCGTTGCAAGACATTAAATTTCAAATAATTTTTTTTAATTCGCATTATACCGGGATGAAATTTCTAACAGGAGACCGGCCACAGTGTCGCACTATAGCGGGTGTCGCACTGTAGCGGGTCGCACTATATTGGGAGTAAATTTTGTGGGGTTCAAATCAGTCTCAGGGTCGCACTATAGCGGGAGTCGCACTATAGTGGGATCGCACTATAGTGGGACTCGACTGTAGTAACATCAGGATCCACGGATTTGACTGCAAATGTTTTTGTATAGCTTACAATTTCAAGCGAAACCCACCAAAAAGTCTGTAAAATTTTTGTTTAGGAAGGAGATAGTTGGATGGATGGGTGGCATATTTGGTATTCAAATACCTCAAAATTTTCGGGACAAAAAGCCGGGAATTCTTGAATGAAACTCGCCTCGGTGCCCAATACTTGGTTAAACTTACATGGTTGATGGTGATTGGGATCTGTGATTGGAAACCGTTGAAATGGTTGAGCCGCCGAAGAGATGACAAGACATGATACGGACAGCCACAATCCAAATAGCAGTCCCATCTAAACCACAGAAAAGTACGATTTCCCAAAATTTACGTGAAAATTTACGTACTAAAAAAAGGTGACAGAATATTTTGGAAAGGTGGCATTGTAAGCAGTTATTTTTTTTTAAAAGTGGCATTATGAAAAAAGTGACGAAAATGCCACCTTTCATTTTTTTAAAAGGTGGCAAAGTTTTTAAAAACGTGGCAAATCCAACCTGAAGGTGGCAAGTTGGTCACCCTGGGTGTACCTTTCACACTTAAAAGTCGGTTTGTGCTAATTGGTGCGTTTTGTTCAGAATTTCACACTGAACAAGATAGGAGAAAAAAATCTCTGAGAAAGTGCTCTTTCAAGGGAACCTCCAGGGGTCGATTGTATGAAATCGGACAGTTAGGAGTTTTTTTATCAGTTATTTGATTCTACCTTTTTATACGAAAACAATTTTGCACAGCTGTAACATTTATCAGGTGCAGAATTTAACGAGCTTTCAAATAAGTTCAAATTTACTCAAGTGAGTGGCCGTATAATACTCAAAAAATTAGCACTTTTCAAAAATTATTTAAAGGACCATACTTTTTGATGCAAATGAGAATTTGACAAATTCAAATGCGCGCGGGACACTTCTCACAGTGTTTCAAAATACAAAAATCTATTTCGTTGATTTTTAGACAAAACGCCAAGATTTTTGAAAGAGTCTTTTTCAAAATTTATTGGTTTCTTTCTTTTTTGCCTTTTCTATGTAAATTTTTTCTACTGAAAATGAACTCTTTTCAAACAGAATTTCACCATCTCAACCGCACGGCTTTTCAAAACGTCCGAAAATATTTCCTCGAGCTTCCTGGACGTGTTCGCATGGCGCAGTAGGGTAATTCTACAGGTATAAAGACGCGCGATTTTACACTTTCAACCACTTCTACAATCTCAAAAACACCGAAAACTTCATCTTTATTTCTATAACAACAACAAATTCCACAAAATTAGTGGAGAATAACAATAAAAGCAACAAGAGCGATAAAATATTTCTTGATACTGACAGAGGAACACTTGCTTTTTGACGCAGTCTGTTTCTTAGGTGAGCATATGCACTTTGACAAGAAGAATCACTGCCAAAACTTTTTCCCAACAGACGGCGCACAATTGGAAGCTTCCATAAGATGATTGCATGCGTTATTAAACGCTGAAAGCAAAGCAGTGAAAACTCTACAGGCTCCAAACGAACTCAGGAAATCAATACCTGGCACATCAGAAAGACTCACACAAACCAAACCTGAGCATCTCCAGTTCTTTCAGCTGTAGCATAGACGAAATCCTTGGCACACTTCATGGAGACGATTTTCCATGCTTTAGCAATCATTTGCTTACACGAGACACTTCAGCAGACTGCAGACCGAGTGAATACCTGAAAGACGAACAGGTTAAATAGTGCAGTGGTAGCATGGAGACACTAGAAGCCGTTGAGGCACTTCCTATCACACTAAAAACTGACTTGTTTGAGTCTTTTATTTCAGAGGTATTCGAGAGTATTGTCGTTATTGCACTTGCACTGTCATACGTCCTTTGTATTGGCTGTTAATTCCCTAAACGCTAAAATTTGACTCACATAGACGAGCTCTACCTCCCTGTTTCGCCATCATCTTGAGCTTGCTTTGACTTCTCTTCCTTTTCTTCGGCAAATTTTGCAAAAATCTTGATGTTTCCGAAATTCCGCAAACATTGGAAAATACAACCACTGAGAAATTTACTTATATAGACGAGTTTTGCCTGCCTTCTTTGCACTCGCGATCGCATTTTCTTTGGCGCTCATCATGGCACTTCTTGCTTCCATCAGAGCCCCTTTTGCTTCAGAAGTACTCAGAATGCTAGCTTACTTTGTTTTCGGCTCTTTCTGCACTGCAGTAGCGTGTCTTGTTAGAAGCATTAGGCTTGCCTGAAAACGCAAAAAAATATACTGTAATAAACGACAGACAAAAGTGCAAAACCGCAGAGTTTCTCACACGATCTTTATAGCAAAACGTAGCCTGTGTATTCAGGCACCAGAAAAGTCAGAACGATTTTCGTGAAATCAGAATTTGGAAAGCTAAAGACCATCAACAGCAAACAACTGGCATTTTTCCGAGTAAAAATAGGAGTTTTTGCGTTTTCCATCTAACTTTTGCATAAAACACCTAAAATTTGCATTTTTTGTATACTTCCTTGGTGCCGAAATGCAGCAAATTTACTCCTCTATCGAGCCTCCAATTGCGTTTCAGGAAAACTCGACAAAAATTAGTGCTAAAATCTCAATCGAGTCAACTAGATGAAAAAATTTCTTGGAAATTTTCACAGAAATCAATTATAGCTTTGAAATTTTGCATGTTTTATGGGCAAGTGATGGCTCATTCGAAATCCCTTAGTGTAAGGAATATTTTGGCTGTAAATATGCAAAGGCTAAAGAGAAAGAAATACGATGAGGAACACGAAATAAAAAATAGTCTGACATTTTTGAAAATTTTGCCATTTTTTTATTTGGCGCCAGATTTTCCTACCATACTAAAATTCGAATTTTGAAACACTGTGTTCTCTTTCGTCTCGCACTCTACTCTTTTGAGTCGCTGGAAATAACTTCAAAGAGTAGAGTGCGAGACAAAAGAGAAGTGTCCCGCGCGCATTTGAATTTGCCAAATTTTCATTTGCATCAACAAGTATGATCCTTCAAAGGACCATTGCCGTCTACGGCCACGGAAATTTGGACTTTTCGAATTGGCGGGGGACAGCTAAATTACTGCAAAAATATTTTTTGAATTATTTATTTATTTTCATTTTAAATTATAATTTATGTGTATTGGTCGAAGCGAGTCTTCCAAAACTATAAGTAAGTTGTAGTGCAGTAGCTGTGTTAGATCTTGTCCGATCTGGCAATGTCAAGCAACGTTGTGCTCGACTAGTAAATTGTTCAAAATTTTGGAAAATTTCAATTTGCAAACAAAAAAAACTGAAAATATTTTCGCAGTAATTTAGCTGTCCCCCGCCAATTCAAAAAGTCCAATTTCTGTGGCCGTAAACGGCAATAGTCCTTTAAAATGAAAAAATTTAGTTCATTCTTTTGAAGGACCCTGTCTCAGGCCTGTGCACGGCCGAAAACGGGCCGAAGCGGGCCCGGATTTTCTCTGACTTTTTTCAGACTTTTTGTAAAAAAGTTCATACCATCTGATAGCTAAGATTTCAGGCTACAAAATGCTCTTTTCCGGCCGGGGTTTGAAATTTTTTTGACCAACGGGCCGGCTTTTTTGTCAAAAAAAACCTTTTTCAAAAAAACGTGGTTTTTCGAGCAAAAAGCCGGCCCGTTGGTCAAAAAAATTTCAAACCCCGGCCCGGAAAAGAGCATTTTGTAGCCTGAAATCTTAGCTATCAGATGGTATAAACTTTTTTCTAAAAGTCTGAAAAAGTCAGAGAAAATCCAGGGCCCGCTTCGGCCCGTTTTCGGCCGTGCACAGGCCTGCCCTGTCTCTTCTTAGACGTGACCCCAAATAACCCCCCCCCCCCCCACCAAATAACCCCCTAAATTCAAAATAATTTTTGTCCTGGAAGGAAAAATGAAATTTTTTTAATGGAAACAGGTTGTTATACCCGGTCAAGGGGTTGGCCGCTCCGCGGCCAAGACCAGCACACTCCACATTGCAAGAAATTGGGGAAATATGTATGTTACAGCAAAAAAATTTCATTTTTCCTTCCAGGACAAAAATTATTTTGAATTTAGGGGGTTATTTGAGGGGAGTTATTTGGTGGGGGGGGGGTGTTATTTGGGGGTTTTCACGCTCTTCTTAATCAATGGTACCGCGCCAATTCAAAAAAGTTTCCCTTTGAAGTTCTTCACTGATTTTTTAACTCTGTTTCTAACGCAGCTAAACCTAAAATTAAATTCTAGGACTTGTTTTGTTAGAAACCAAGTTGAAAAATCCGAAGAGAAGTTCAATGATCAGTGAAAATTTTTTGAATTGGCGCGAGACCATTGAACAGGAAAAGACAGGAGTTCTTTAAGCATCAAAATAATGGTCGATATACCGTTTATTTTTCAAGACTTGACTGTAACACAGAGCGCAGAAACTGCTCATTATTTCGATACCCAAACGAGGCAGCAAGTCATACGAGAAAGAAGTCTATAAATCAACAAATTGCTTGGAGCCCAGGCTTATTTCGGGTCATTTTAAATTTGCGCCTTCTATGGCATTGTGTATTTTCACGTTTTTTGTAACTTGAGACACACCCTTGAGCCCATCTCAACGTTAACTGGCCTAAATTTACAAAAATAACTGTTTTTGTCTTAAAAGCATAAAAATGCGGAATTTGAAATGACCCGGAAAAAGCCTAGGCTCCAAGCAGCTTGTTTATTTTTAGACTACTTTCTCTTATTAATTGCTGCCTCGTTTGGCTATCGAAATGAATATTAGTTTCTGCGCTCTGTGTTACAGTCAAGTACTGAAAAATAAACGGTGATATCAACGCTTTTTTGATGCTTAAAAGAATGAACTGAATTTTTTATTTCAAAGAGTTTTTGAAAAGTGCTAATATTTTGCGTGTTATACGGCCTCATATTCGTTTAAATATTCATTTTAAATATAGTAAAAATTAAGAAAATGAAAACAGAAAAATAATCGGTCCGAAGACAAGCAGCAGCACTAGTGAATGGCCAATGCTGTCTACATCCCCTTTTCTCTTTGCTTGCTCCAACCAGTCATCATACAAAAAGAAAAGGTTGGGTTTGTGAATGTTATGGTTGCCTCTATTGTGGAATGTTTTTATTTAGGCATATGGAAAACAGAAACACTCTGCAGCTATTCTCTCGGCCACTAACCCTCTCACACTACAATAATAATGTGTTTAAGCTGCTTTTAAGCCGCCATTTCATGCGAACCAGCACTGTATCGGCAAGAAAATTATGGCGTTTCTCGAATAATCACTACAATTTTTTAGAAGCATATAAATTAAATAAATGACCAGTAATGACCCTATGAAAAATAGATGAATTTGTAAATAATTTTCAAAATGTATCCAAAATAAACGGGTAGCATACAATAGGAATATAGGGAACCAGCTGCATCAAGCAGATAAGCTTTTTTACAAGCCGCATAATAAACAGGGGCAAAGTACACTTAGTAAGAATTGCTAAAAGAGTAGTTGTTTGTACCAGCTTGTGCCACCGGCAAGAAGAAATGCTTCTCATCACAAAAAAGATAGGGGACAACAAAGAGAACAGAAAAGCCTACAATATCAGCTACAACATCAACATAGTGACCGCGCCGTCCTTCGCCGCTCTAATTTTTCAATCGCCATTGATGGAATTCAACAGGTTCTTTTACCTTACTTCAAGGATCGGCATTCTTCGGCTGTTGACTTTTTTTTGAAGGAGTCTTCTGAAAGCGGAGAATCAAAAAATATAAATCTTTAGGTTTCTGCCTGATTTTCGGGCGTTTTGAAAAGCGGTGTTTGTATCGAAAACCCAATATAGTGGCCTCCGATACAGTGACCTTTTCGATATCGTGGCCCGCTAGGCCTATTCCTGAGAGGGCCACTATATCGAGATTTGACTGTAGAATATGAATAAATCTACCTTCGTCTTAAACGAGCCCGGTGCCGGTGCAGGCTTAAAATTCATTCACATCGGCACCAGCACTGGCACCGGGTCCTCTCTTACCCGCACCGGCACCCGCACCGGCACCGACCCCTCACGATTTCCCGCGCCGGCACCGCACCAGGCACCGGCCGGTGCGGTGCCGGTACGGCACCTGGTGCAGTTGACAACACTGGTTAAAAGTCCGTACAGAAGTTCATTGATTAGAAAAAAAATTGAATTCCCGGGCGCCACCTCTTATTAGCGTCGGCATGCCCCTTTAAAGGAGGAGGGAAAACTAATTAGGTTTGAAAAATAAGTAAGAAAAATTGGCCTACATGGCGCAGTGTGTAAGCGTTTGAGTTTTTTGGCCCAAATAGTGTTGCAGGTTCAATGCCACGTGATGCCATGCTATTTATTTTCACTTGTTTGACCATTTCTGGAAGTAATTTGGGTCGCTGATTCCGAATCTGGCGTCAAAAAAGTCTAATCACCTCGAAAACTGGTCAAACAAGCTAAAATAAATAGCATGCCACCACGTGGGATCGAACCTGCAACACCATTTTGGGCCAAAAAACGCAAACGCTTACACACTGCGCCACCGAGGACACTTTTTCAAACCTAAATAGCTTTTCCCTCTCCTGTAAGGAGTTTTCAACTAGTCCCTTTGTGTACATCTAGGAGTAGTAGGCTGCATAAAATAGACCCCTAAAGAGGCAACTAAGTCTAGCGTAGACAGCCCGAATCACCGAGAGAACAGTGCAAATCGGTACAATAACCGTGCAATACTTGCTTTCACTCTCTAGTTGTCTTGAGACAAACGAAAATTAAATAAAAGACACACCGTATTCTCTCTAAGTGTTCTTTATTTTGATCCCAAACTTTTTTTACTTTGTGTTGAAATGCGATAAAACGTGGCTTACACCCACCCTCTCCTAGTTTTGGCCACAAGGGGCGGCGTTCTATTAAAGAGAATACGGTATGAGCGCTAACCGAAAAGATGAGAAAACAATTCATGTAAAGAAACATCAAAATTCTAGGTAGGCGTATACATTCAGCAAAGTGCGGGGTTAAAGCAGCCAAAACACAGTGACAAGAACATGATTTTGAATAGAAAAAGGATATGTGGGGGAAATACAGTACGAATGTTTCAGTTAATTTTCATGTTTCCCATGAGATTTTTCAGAAAATATTTTGATTATGATAACATTTTCGCATTCTGCGTGAAAGGTTGGCCAAGTAATGTATTAACAGATGAGCCAATCAATCGAAAAATATGGTTAAGAAAAGAAAACCAAAAAGTAAAAAATCCCACGCAACATTCACCCCCCCCCCTTTTTAAAAACTCTATTAACTCCCGCCCCTCGTTCAAAATCGTGTTCTTGGCATTGTGTTTTTAGCCCAATTTTTGAAGTCTGCTCTCAGGCAAGTTACCACCTCTTTTGTAGCCAGTGAGATGAGCTGCAAAATGAGTGCTAACTTGCCTGACAGAAGTTTAAAAAAATGGGTCAAAAACACAATGCCAAAAACACGATTTTGAATTAGGGGGGGGAGTTAATAGAGTTTTTACGGTAGTAAGTTTTTTGACTTTTAGGTCCAAAAATCATCGAGCAATCCATCGAATTAATCTCCAGCACTGGTTTGATGTCAGCAACTGCCTCAATTTCGCGATTTTCGGCAAATGACCACCAAAATTAGAGGAAACCAGCCAAAATGATGCGTACTAGGAACTGAGATTTTTTGCGATTTCAATTTACATTATTTTATACAACCGTATGCTGAGAATGACGGCAAGAAGCAGGGCTACATTTTGAGTGTAAGGTTGAAAATAAGTATGTAAATTAAAATTGGGAAAAAACGTCAGTTCGAAGATACTACCGAAAAGTACTGGTATAGTCCTATTGAGGATTTCATCGAATTGGATTTTTTATATTTTAGCCTTAACTTTATACCAACTTTTCATCTGTTTGATAACTCAAATGAAAGCCCAGAACCTTGGCTACATTTTGACAATAAAGTTGTAAATAAAAAGAGAAAAAAATAAGGTCTGCAGCCAGTGGTAGTCGAACCTGTGACCTAAGGTGATGCGTATATAAAGTCCCCCCCCCGTTTAAGTGGTTAACTTGAACAAGAAGCGATCTGACGTTGGATTTGAAGAAAGAAACGATTCAAGGCTGTTCAGCAGTAGATCGATTTGTGCGCGAAGCTTAGTCAAATCTAATTTTATTCGAATATGACTTTTTTTTGTTTAGACTGTACCACTAATCAGCTGCAATTCTGCATAAAGTACAGGGTGTATCAAATTTTCCTAACACTTTTGAGCCGCAGTAAATTTTTTTCAAGGTCAGAACTAAAGGCCCCGGCCAAGAGGCCTCCGCCGAAACGCCCCCGCCAAAAAACTCCCGGACGAAACACCCCCACCCCAAAACCCTCCCGCCGAAACACCCCGGACGAAACACCCATATAGATATTTATGGCCATAATGTAATGTAACGGCGTTATTCCAAAAAGATTCTAAATCACTCTCTGTTAAAAACATGTTTTTTCATCAGTAAAGCACTTTTTTCAAGAAAAAGGCTTTAAGTGAAAGTTGACTTTTTACTTTGGGGGACCAAGGTGAACCATTGTGAAAGGGTATCTTGATACCCCAACGATGGAATTGGACCGTAGTTTTGTTAACTGGGGCCTACTGCATAAAAAAATCTGGGGCTCCACCGGAGAATGGGTACCGATTTTTCGCCTTGGTTTCGCTTTTGAGTGATTTGTGTCTAAGGTATGTTTGTGTGCGCATCTCAACCTCAAGCCGCCAAGCCCCCGCAAGACCCTTTTTTAAAATGTACAGGATGTCCGGGCCGAATCCGTCGATTAATTTTGCATTTTGCTCTTTGGTTGTTATTGCTTACAATTACACAAAATATTTCATTCAAAAGCTAAGTATTTTCCGTCATGTTTGCAGAAAAGAACGATAAAAATTGTGAAGAAAAATTAAAAGATATGACCATCTCAAGAACACATATAATCTGGTTCATGAAGAGTTTTTAACGCTATTATGATATACCCCCGCCCCAAAAGCTACTTTAATATTTACCCCCCCCCTCTTAAATCAAGATTTTTAGGAGTGTATGAAAACCATTTTTAAGTGATGATTTTGCTGAAAAACACAGAAAAATCCGTCGATTTGAAGGGCCCTAAAGTGGCCCTCTAAAGTGGCTCCTATGTTGTCCCTTCCTCTCCCTATACAGCCCTTTGTCGCTCTTTAAATTGCTTTTCTAGGCCTTTTATGGCAAAATTATCGGGTGACATTTAATTTTGCAACCCCAATTACTGAAAAATGACCCCTAATTTGAAATTGAATTTTTTCTTAAATTTTTCGTTTATTTTTTAGAAAAATTTCAAGTATTCTGTATCCCGCGATTTCAGCTTTCTATCAAGCTATAAACTCCACTGAATAATTCGAAGTTTGTAGAAATTTAGGGGTCTGGAAAAATTAGAGAAAAACAGAAACAAAACTTCATTCAAATCTCTAAATATTTACATTTCTGTAATTATTCAACAGAGCTCGATAGCTCGTTTGAAAGCTGAGATCCTGGGCTACACGGTAGTTGAAAAAGCATTAAAAAGTAAACGCGAAAATTAAGAAAACATATTCCATTTCTGATTAGGGGGCATTTTTCAGCGAATTAGGGGGCTTTTTTTTAAAGGACCATCGCCGTTGATGACAATGGCAATTTCGAGTTTTTAAATTCGCGGGGAACAGCTCTTTTATTTTGAAAATGACAGTAGCCCAAGTGTTTTATCAGCTAAGCCTTCGTCCTAAGGTCTAAGCCTAAGGCCTAAGCCTGAACCTGAGCCTAAGTTAGTGCGCTACGCATTGCAAAAAGAAACCTTAAAAAATCAAGGGAACCCAAAATAGGACGCTTAGAGAAAAATACTCTTTGGAGGGGGACGGGCACTTGGGCTTTTACGTTCGAAAATATATTTCGAATTATTTTTTGTTTGCGATTAAAATTTGTTCAAAATTAAGAACCATCTACTAGTCGAGCCCAACGTTGCTTGACAATGCCAGATCGGACGACTTAGCCGACTTATATTGAGCTTTAACTAGGGTTGACCAAATCAAATATTTGCGCAAATATTTGTGTAAATATTTGCGCAAATATTTGCAAATATTTGTTGAAATCTTTGCGATTAATAAAAATGTGCAAATCTTTGAAAATTTCATTTTAAGAGAAAATGGACGGATGTTCATGTCAAAGGTGGTAATTAGGATAAATCTTGACAATTTTTTGTACAAATTCCTTGCTTCATCTTATTCTGTCACAGAAACAGTTGTATTTTTCTTTGGTTTAGTAGCAAAATGCCTGGAAAAGCAAAGCCCTGGTCGTAGTAATTTTTCGTTTCAAGTGAAGAAGTCATCGAAAGAAAGAAGAAGATCTAAGCCACCTGTAAGTTCTGTCCAGCCAGCTACATCGGGAATGCAACAGAAATGGCTTTCCATCTCATCGTAAGTCTTTGATGTTTTATCCTGTCATCGATGATATACCTTTTATTTCAGAATCAATGCAAGAAGATTGGTCCGGCAGCGCGCAGGATAATCGACAAGCTGGCAGGAATCGAGAAGAATGCGGAGGAGCCTCCATCGGTTGTCAGATGATAATATTTTGTTCGAGGATGATTAGTTTGTTAGTTGGATGTTAAGAATAAAACTTGAATTTGATAAGTATGGGGGTGGTGATGGTATAACAAAGTATCTGTTTGGGGGGTGTTTATCGAAGTAGCGCCGAATTTTTATAATAAAAAAAGGTGGCCATTTATCGTGGACTTATTCTTGAACGTGTGGTTGGATCTTTGTATCTCTCGTCCTTTTTTTAATCTGTTTGTAGAGCTCGTTCTAACAGTTTTTTGATAAATAATGCGAAAAAAAATTCGCTTGGTCCCCTAGCGCTTTTGGTCCCGGATTATAGATGGCCTTTAGATGGTCAAGACCCAAACCACTGGAGGATTTGTTAGAGCGAGCTTAGTCGATCTGTAAAAAGATATTTAAAAAAAAAGCCCTAGGAAAACAGTTATCGCAGTTTGAAAATGTAAGGAAAATTTGATAGACCTTGTGAAGCAGAAAATTATTTTTCCATCAATTGTGAGCCCAAGTTTCCCATTTTTTCACATCGTCTTATTTTCTCTCGGTAAATTTAATCTTTCCAAATATTTGTTTTTGCCAGTGATCCCATTAACCGACAAAATAGCAGAAAGTGCAGCATCACATACTTGCTTTGTCCTCAATATTCTGACCACTTGCTAAATATCTCTGTGTGACACCTTTGTATATATTTTCTCTTCAAACAACAACAAAAGATTCTTTTTGCCTTTTCTCTGGCCATCAAAATTACAGTGCATATAAGTTGGGACTGCCCAGCAAACAATTTTCTAATCAATATTTGCCATTGACCTAAGAGAACTGTTTGCCTTTCCAGCAGTTAAAGGGCGCTTCTTCTGCGTCCGCATATCTAGTAGGTAGAACCTACTTACTTATTTTCCAACTAGCAAGAGAGGACCCTGACTGTGACCTGGGTAAATTGGATGAAAAAATTTTCCGCGTATTCTTGTAGAGAGTTCCCGAATCCCCTATAAATTTGGCTCCGAACACTGAAGGACAAAAAAACTAAAGCAAATGGCCAATGGGTCAGTTATGAGAAACCATAATATGGGTACAGTCAACCCCGCTAAAATGACATCCCCTCAAGTTCGTTCCTGCCTAGGGACTGAATCATTTTACCAAATCTGATTTGTCAGTTTAATCAGAAACATCGTAGGGATTGTGAATTTAGCGGTCATTTCTGTAAGTAACAATTTTTTTGCCAAAAAGACCCGCGGGTACCCGCTATAGTGACCCCTTTTTGAAATAAGCACACTTGAGAATACTGGAATATCTTTGTAGATTAAATTGTTAAAAGATTTTTCGCTAGAGTCATTTTAAATACTGTCTGTAATATTTTGTTTTGCTGTAAAACCATTTCTTTTTCTGCAATTTGTTTTGTTTAGAAAATAATGCCCAGTGAAGTGTGGAAAATTTTCAAGCAGATGGTGACAAAGCTATTTGCGTTTGTGGAGAAGAGCTGAAATTGGGAAAAAGCGCAGCAACTTCTCATTTGTCAAAACATCTGAATACAGCCAAGCACAAAGAAGCAATGGATAGCAAGGGATCCAATCCGAGCTTACCGAAAAAAGCCAAGCAGTGCTGGCAATCCGCTCCGCTCCGGCTCCTAGCCGGAGCCAGATCCGGACCGAAAATTTTACCCCGAAAGAGCCAGATCCGGAGCGGAAAATTTTGCCTCCCGGAGCCGGGAGCCAGATCTGGAGCGAAAAATTTGGATTCCCGGAGCCATCTTGGAGCCAGTTTTTTGTTTATTTAGTTACCCCAAAAGTTTGGGTATAAAATTTACTGTCAAATAAAAAAATTTGTGACAAAAAGCCTTCACTTATGGATTGTCTATATAACATTAGGTGAATTCATCGACATTTTGGCTTTTTGTTTAATAGTCTTTGGTTTGTACCTTTTTTGATTGAAAATGTTCTGTTCTACTGGATAATCCATGCACCAATCAAATTAACTGGTCATCCATTTGGTACAATTTTTATTTTTTTCAGGTTCGAAAACTAGTTTAATGTACTGATTCGAGCATACTAAAGAAGGTTTGATAGTAGTAAAATCCTGTTTTCCAGGCTAGCGTAAACGCGTTTTGCCAGATTCACGAAGACCATCGAAATATAAAAAGAATCCTTATGTACATTTTGCTATGCCTTGGTTTCCGCCTATTATTGTTCCATTCATTCTTTACCCTCCACTACCTAAACTCAAAAGGCTGCATTCGCTGCATTGTAAAGGGCTGCATTTTTTTTCATATGGCTCATTCTATCAGATATTTCGTCGACACTTTTTCGCACCGGAGCCAGAGCCGCTCTGCTCCCGCTCTGAATCCGGCTCCGCTCCGGCTCCGAGCCAGAGCCAGATCCGGAGCGGAAAATTTTTCCTCCAGAGCCGGGAGCCAGATCTGGAGCGAAAATTTTGAAATGCCAGCACTCAAGCCAAGCTGGAATCAATCGCAACCATCTTTCACCCAAACTACTCGAAGCAGCGAAACGAGCAATTGACGAGCGACTTAACCGACTTCATTGTGGACTCCAACTTGCCTTCTTCTGTCTCTGAGTCACCCTTTCTGCGATGCTTGATCAGAAAGAACTACGGATTGGCAAAGGTACTTCATCTTTAATTACTCATTCATAGTTCAATTGGGTTACAGCTTCCGTCTCGCCATGATGTTACTGCAGAAGTTCCAAGGAAAGCAAGCAAGTGCGTCGAAAGTCTCCGATCGTTCGTCAAAGGGCAACAAATTTCTATGATGTTGGATACATTTTCACATATGGAACACTCTCTATTTTGGTACTTTTTTCGAGGCTTTCTTCTTGTTCAAAATTTGTTTCAGCATTACGGGCTCCTACTTGACCCAAGCTTCGAATTTTGCTCGAAAGTTTTGGCCGTGGAATCGTTTATTGAAAAGCACAGCGGTGACAATATTGCTGAGAAGATCAACGCGATTTTGCTAGCGCTCGAAGTTGACGGTACGTGACATAATTTCGTCGGGCCAAAATTTCATCGTGGACAAAATTTCGTCGCGCCCAAATTTCGTCGGGCCAAAATTTCGTCGTGGACAAAATTTCGCCGCGGCCGAAATTTCGTCACATATAGTTAATTGTCCGTTACAGTTATTTTGAACTGTTAACTATTTTTCTTTCAAATCCATATCCAAATCCATCCGTAGGGTCTCATCGTTTATTGGTTCTTATGTGTCTGATTTTTTATTTTTTCCAAACGGTTATCCACTTATTTATGCATTTGTTCTCTAGCGATGAATATAAACATATTTTAGGGTTGAATTTGCTAGAAGGTAGTCCAACTGGTTGGATCAGTCCAGTTATATTGATTCATCCAGTTGGATTAAAGTGTTTATTCGAAAGTGTTTATTCCGCTGGGCTTCATATCACTAATTTTCAGGTTCAATTGACAATTGGGACCACATCTTTGTCTCGTCTGGTCTAGCCGGAAAGTTGTTTGCGTTTGTAAAGTCCGCTAACAACTGGAATATCGTGAAGACCTAACACTGCCGCATTACAACACTGCCGTCCAAGTATCTCTTTTACGTCACAGAATTCGTTTTTCACTTCTTTTTTTGGTTTTCACGTTAATAATTTTACATCGTCAAATAATGTTTTCATTAGTTATCTGACTCACTTTTTACTTTGGTATCGCTGTTTTCGGCATAGGTGCAATTTCAGAGAAAATTTTAGCGTAATAGGTGATCACTTACAATAAAATGAATATATTTCTTTTTCTAGGCTGATATATAGGTCCTCAGGGAGGCCTTCTATTAGAGAGGGGCCTTCTAATAGAGAATATACGGTATGCGATTTGAGCATTGGATACGGAATTTATTCGGTTGAATAGAAGGGGAGGGGGGGGAAGGTTGGTCGGAAAAAATTTGAGTCGATTTGAGATTTTTGCGTGCTCAACCAAAATTTTAAAAGTGGAATCACGTAAGCTCGTGTTAACTAAGAAAACGCGAAAAACAGATTTGCGAATTTCTTTTTCTAGGCTGATATATAGGTCCTCAAGGGAGGCCTTCTATTAGAGAGGGGCCTTCTAATAGAGAATATACGGTATGCGATTTGAGCATTGGATACGGAATTTATTCGGTTGAGGAGAAGGGGGGGGGGAAGGTTGGTTGTCGATTTTTTATACAGTCGACTCTCGATTTAAGGACACCCCCAAAAGTTCGTGGCTAGACTTTACTTGCCCCCCCCCCCCCACGGCTGACCCACTTTCGAGGTGAATTTTTGAAAACCGATTGCATATTCGTGTTCCTCGACCCGGATTTTTACGAGAAATGATCATCAGATTCTGTGAAAGTGAAAAAATTTTTTTGGGATTTGCCTTGGTCCCCCAAGGTAAAATTTTAGAAAAATTTGAAAAAAAAATATTTTTCAAATTGGCGCCATTTGAATTTTAAAGGGCTCGTAGCCTCAGGCCGGAAAATGGGCGAGACCCTTTTCGGCCGAAAAATTAAAAATGTTGAACATAGTTTTGAATACTGGGGCCTACCGCATAAATAACTCTGGTATGCATGTTTTTCATGCATCCAGAGTCACTTTCGAGTGATTTGTGTCTAAGGTATGTGTGTGTATTTTTTTTAAATGTCATTTTTTTCTCTAACTCTCATCTCTAATTCTCAAGCCCCTTCGGGGGCTTGAGAGTTAGAGATGCGCGCACGCACTTACCTTAGACATAATTCCGAGAAGTAGTCTTGATCAAAAAATGCGTATAGAGTCTCTTTTGCCACGGCCCAGTTGAAAAACATGGTGAGGCAGTCGAAGAATACATATATTTACTTTTCTATTGTTCTGCCATAAAAGTGGCCTCCTTCTATTCCCTTCCCTCCCAATACAGCCCTTAATCCCTTTAAAATTCAAAAGGCGCCAATTTGAAAAATATTTTTTTTTAATTTTTCTAAAATTTTACCTTGGGGACCAAGGCAAATCCCAAAAAAATTTTTCACTTTCACAGAATCTGATGATCATTTCCCGTAAAAATCCGGGTCGAGAAACACGAATATGCAATCGGTTTTTAAAAATTCATCTCGAAAGTGGGTCAGCCGTGGGGGGCCAAGTAAAGTGTCACCAAGTTCGTTCCCCAGCTGGGTCCGACACTTTTTTAGCTCGATTTACGAAGCTTTTTTAAAATTCTGTTTTGACAGTCTGGTCGTAAATATCGCAAGGGTGCCGATTTTGCCGATCGTTTTTCAAAATCCAGAAAGTTTTTCTTCTAAAAAGCCAAACCTAGATTTAAGGACAGGCTTTTTCTAAAATCCCTGTCCTTAAATCGAGGGTTTGCTTTTTTAGAAGAAAAGTTTTTGGATTTTGCAAAATGATCGTCAAAATCGACATCCTTGCGATATTTGCGACCAGACTGTCGAAACAGAATTTTAAAAAGCTTCGTAAATCGAGCTGAAAAAGTGTCGGACCTAGCTGGGGAACGAACTTTTCGGGTGTCCTTAAATCGAGAGTCGACTGTACCCATGTGACAAAATGTTTAAATGTATTCTATGTAATTTTTATACGCTAAAAACGATCAAAAGGCTGTTTTGTGATACTTTTATACATAAAAAGTAAATTTATTTTGGAAATTTTTTTGATTAAAGTTCGACTTTTTGCCTTGGAGAACCAGGGTAAACCACCTTATATTAGTCTTTTCTAAACATGGATACATATTTAAGGGTGGCACTAGGTAGTCCTCCTACTCACTTTGAACCTGTAATTCGAAAATTTAAAGTGGAAAATAAACGCGGGCAATGTACCGGGGTAAAAGTTTAGTGTTCATAGAAGTGTGGGACAATATTTGAGCCCATCCTAAGAGCCCATCCTTGGCTGTGCCTGAGGCTTTGCCTATGTTTAAAAATGTTTAAAAAGCAACCAACTGCAAAATAACAATAAGAGTGAAAAAAGTGCGAATTCAAAAGTGGAAAAAATGGGCCAAACGACTTACAGAATTCGTTTCGCCCCTTTTTCCAAAAATGTAAAAAAGGGCCAAAAGCACCTACGCCTAGGTGGCAAGCCAGAAATTCTTTTGTGCAGAAAGATATGCGAAAATGCATTTTGGCTGAAACTGAAGTACTCACTCAAAAGTTTAAGTTCCACTACCAATTTTTTGTAATTTTTTTAAAGTTTTTGGTGTGATTTTTTAAAATTATTTGCATCAGCATGTATTCTTAAATATTGGCTTTCTAAAAAGCTATCAAGCTCCAGTGAAGGATATTATAAATGCAGAGATTTAGAGTTTCAATAAAAAGGTGTTATTTAGTTTGTACTCCTAAATGTCTACACTACAGTAGCCATTCGAGAAATCTGATAGCTTGTTCAAAATCTGAGATCCAGGGCTACATGGCTTTTAGAAATTTTTTTAGAAATCAAAAAAAAAGTTTGCTGATGGAATTCAGTAATTTTCTCCTTGAAATTCAGATTTTTGAGGGCGGAATTCAATTCGAGCCAATGCATATTAGTAAATACATCTTACAGATCTGTTTTTGCAGATTCGTGTAAAGCATCCGAGAGTACTATAATGAAGTCGCTGATTTTTTACTGCAGTCGACGCTCGATATAACGACGCTCGATGTAACGTCTCGCTCGATATACCGTCCGAAAATTTTTTTTGGTCGGTTCAATCTAAATTTGGCTAAAGTTACGCTGTAAATAATGACGCTCGATAAAAAGTCCCGCTCGATATAACGTCTTATTCTGACAGCCCCGAATGCGATAGTGCCGCTCGTTATAACGTCTTTAAACAATTTTCGTCTCAAATGAAATTTAATTTAAATGGAAATTGCCTTACGAGGAAAGATATTCTGGTTCGAAAACAGTTTTCGGATTCGTTCTTGTGTTCAATTTTAAACAAAGTGGTTGTTTATTTTGGCACTTCTATTCTATTTTTCTAGCATCGATTATGGCAACTCTTCCTAAGCCTAAGCAAGAAAGTGGCAGAGCTCGACAACTTCAAGGCAAGCGATTTCTGGTTAGGCAAATTCAAGGCTCGTCACTCCATCGTCTTCAATCTGCTTTGCCAACAAAAAAGCGTGGATGACGGGTATGCTTTTTGTGTTTTTTGGTTTCTGAATACATTTTTTAGCAGATCTATTTGAATCCTGGCTTAAAGAATAGGATCGGAACCTGTAACGCAAAAGACGAAGATTCTCTTGTTTCTGGACAAGTTTTTGGGACACAAGCACAGCCAGCTGGACCTGCCCTCAAACACAACAGCTGCTTCACAGGTTTCACTTTAATTTTTTAAATTTCAATATTTGTTTAGCCGTGCGATCAGGGCATTTTCCAGAACTTGAAAGTGAAATTTCGATGATACCTTCTCCATGGATGCATCGCTGCCATAAATGACAACATAAGTTACATAAGTAACACTCGCCCCAATTTCTCGAAAAATCCTGGAAAGAAGTGATGCCGCAGACGATAGCTAACTGCTTCAGAAAGGCTGGATTCATCGAGAAAGTAGAGGTGGGTCTAGTTGTATTTTGTATTTTTGAGTAAGGAAGGTTGGATACAATGAATGAAGGAGGAAGTTCCGGAGTTGTTGCTGGACGAAGATGTGGAACCGACTCAAGATGTAGACGATCTGAAGATTTTCCGGTGGGATTAGCTCGCTAGAACTTGTACAAGGCAGTCTAGACGACTATTTTTCCGTAGATGATCAGCTCACAATTGGTGGAACAGTATCCTTAGCAGAAATATCAGCGACTCTACAGTTGGAGCGGAATATTCAGTCAGGTAAACCTTGTCATTTTCTTGCTTTTAATAAGTCTTCATTTTAACTACAGTGATGTGATGGAGATTGAAGAGGAACCAGTACTACGCCAATCACAAATCAAGGAGCCCGTGAAGCATTACAATATATCCAGTGCTACTCCACTAATCCGGCAATGCATGAATTGTGTGACAAGATGGATGATTTGATGGTCAGGGATAGCGTAAAGAAATTGAAACAGAAGAGCATCTTAAATTGTTTTGTTGCTCATAACCAATGAGTTTTCGTTTTCATTTTTGCATAACACTCGATGTAACGTCCGGCGGAGAAAAGTTTTGAAAAGTACACTCCTTAGAACGACGCTCGATGTAAAGTCCGCTCGTTATAACGTCTCGTTTCGGCCGGTCCCTTGAGGGACGTTATATCGAGCGTCGACTGTAGTACTCTCGGATGCTCTACACGAATTTGCAAAAAAAGGTCTTTATGGAATCTTTGAAAAAAGACACTCCTGAAGGTTTGCTTGTTAGTTAACTGTCGACAAATAGTCATTGTCCAATTTCTACTGCCTATCTACTTACTCATCTTCTTCTAAGAGAATAGTTGCCGTGCCCCAACTAATGGTGGTGGGCAGCAGTAGGGTAGACCAATCAATCCCAACTATCTATCTCTGTCCCCCAACCTTTATTACTCACTCCTTTTGATGGAGCCCAACTAATGCCTCCCATTTTAATGAGTAGAAGGATGCTCAGATCGACCCCAATCTTTCCTCTATTCTTCCAGTGGTATGTATGCCTTGGGCCATTCATTTGCCCTCACCTTCTGTTCTGCACCCAATTATTTATTGTCTGCATTATCCGCCATCTATTTTTTTTGCTGTTCTGGTAGTGGAAAATGATTCACTTGGCTGAATGATCAAAGATTCATTTATGAGAATGGCTAAAATTGATTTATTTCGCTTTTTGCTTGAGCTTTTTTTAAATTTTTGATCGGCTTAGATATGGCTAAGTTTATTGGTTGAGTAAAGGTTTAATTTCACAGGAATAATTATTATAAGCACCTTATTTCTTAAGTTACAGTCCTCCTCTCTCCGTAACACTCTTTTTATATCGATTTTTAGAGATATTTGCCAGTTTTTTTTAGTTAGTCTAGTCCCACGAGTCTGAAGTATTCCGACTTTGCCAGCTGTTTAACAAAAAATATTTTTTTGGCAATTCACAAGTCTAAATATAACTACACCTACCGTATTCATTTAATAAGGCAGCCGGCCGCCTTATCTTTTGAAAGCCCGAAATCGGAAAATTTGGAATTTCATCTCGAGACTTTCGGGTGCTCAACCAAAATCTAAAGAGTGCAATCGGTAGAGCTCGCGAGAGTTAAGAAAACGCATAAAACAGTTTTGGAAAATATTTACTCTATGCTGAGATATGGGTCTTCAAAGTCGAGGGCCGGCTTATTAGAGGAAATACGGTATAGCGACACCAAATAGAATGTTGTTTCATCGAACTTATTAGCAAAACTGTAGAATTTTAGAAAAAAGGAACGGCAAAATCTGAATTTCTGCAACCGATAAACCTGAAGTGATGAGGATATTTTTTCAAAGAGGTAGAAGAGTTTTAAACCCAACTGAGGAACGAACTTGAGGGGTGACCCTTATTGAGATGACATATTTTTTGTTTGTAGGCGGAAATCCTATATTTTATCCCAAATTTAGAATTAAATCTCCAAAAATGGATTTTTGCTTACAATGCACTCTCGATTTTCTACTATCCCAACGATCAGGCTTAGTCTGGTGCATAAATGAGAGCGCCGGTTAACCGGGTACGGTTTGTGATGTTTCCGAGAAATTTGGCCATTAAAGGGGCATACCAGCGCGCTACACTGCAAATTAAGGCAAGGACCACCAATTTTTCAAAAATCATCCTTGTTTTCACTCTTTTCAACTCAAATCTGATATTTATTACTTTATACTAATTTAAAAAGTAGGCAGAAAACTTTCGTCAGGTCAGGTAGAACGCTTGTAGAAGACAGTCATGAGAGAAATAAATTGCTGGTCCGCGCCTTAATTGCAGTGTAACGCGCTGGTATGCCCCTTTAAGATCGGTTTGAGGCTGGTGATTAACCGAAAATGGACTGTACCCCAATATTCTTATAGTGACAAATAACAAAATAGGCAAATTAAAATGTTTAAAAAATCTGGTAACACATTAATGCTGAATATGTTTCCTTCTTTCTTTAACCATTCCTAATTCTTGTTCCTTCTACCTTTGCTGCAAACCGCTATTTATTACTAGCAGAAGAAGAAGAAGAAAAAGAAGAATAACGACAAACATTGGGCGCCGAACCTTCTTTATTCTCCCCCCCCCTTTGTAGCAGCAGTAGTGGCCTTGACTGGGGCAGGGGATGCTGAGATTGGCTTGTGGTTCACTCCGACCAGCATTACTTGCAACTTTTACACCCTTTTTATGTCATTTTATTAGTTGTCAATGATGATGACTAATATGTGTTTGGCTGCATCGACAAGTTTCTTGGAAAATGTAAAAAACACAGCTTTTTAGACCCCAATATTGGGTATGATTTTTAACTCTTCTTTCGGAAAAATTTTTTAAATTAAATTTAATAAAAAATTTAAAAAAAATTAACGAGGTCGTTTTCACTTATTTAAAGATAGTGTTTAAATGACTCCTAAGTAATTTTTATATGCTTAAAACAATAAAAAAGTTATTTTCTAACATTTTTCCACACAAAAATGGATTTTTAGAAAAAAAATTTTTTTGACTAAAATTCGACTTTTTGCCTTGGTCCCCCAAGGCAATCCAACCTGAAAGGGTACCTGGATACCACAAAAAGATGGAATTTGAACATAGTTTTGTTGACTGGGGCCTACCGCATAAAGAAACTCTGGTATGCATACATTTTTCATGCATCCAGAGTCCCTTTCGAGTGATTGGTGTCTAAGGTATGTGGGTGTGCGCATCTCAACCCCAAGCAACCAAGCCCCTGCGCCCCTTCGGGGGCGCAGGGGCTTGGTTGGTAAGAGATGCGCGCACTCACTTACCTTAGACATAATTCCGAGCAAGACTCTTGATTAAAAATGCATATAGTGGCTCTTTTTGCCCAGCTCCAGTGACCAAAACGGCGTAGAATACCTGAATACAAGGTAATTTGCCTTGGTCCCCAAGGCAAAAAGTCAAAAAAAATTTTTTTCAAAAATACCATTTTTATGTGGAAAATTTTAGAAAATTACTTTTTTATCGTTTTAAGCATATAAAATTACTTAGGAGTTGTTTAAACACTATTTCAAATAAGTGAAACCCCCCAACCCAATAAGTTCCTATTGTTATTCGAGATCGATAGAGCATTGAAAAATATTATTTGACTTAGAGATCCAAATTTCCTGGGCTCGATATTTTTAAGGTAACCAACTGTTTGAAAGTTGAGCATAAACGATATATACTTAAAAATTATCCGATCTAATGTGTGATTGGATGGGATAGCATACCAAGTGCACCAACCATTAGATCGGATCATTTTTAAGTATATATAGTTTATGCTCAACTTTTGACTTTCATGCAGTTAGTTATCTTAAATTTGGAAATTTGGATCTCTAAGTCAAATAATATTTTCAATGCTCTATCAATCTTGAATAATAGTTTTCCCGGATCGCGACGACACCAACATGTGTTCCCTTGTAAGTATCTTTCCCCCTCCTTTAAGTGGTTGAAACGTATTTTCAGGAAAGATCTTGGCAAACTTGGTTATCTATTAATATTCTACCTCAGTGCCTTTCCTTTGTTTAAAATGGGGCTGTCAACGACAAGCCGCCTTCTACTAGGCTGGACTTATTTAACAGTCCTGTTCGCAGTGGTATTGATGCAGCCAGCTGAACGTGAACCTAAATATGATCCGAACCACTACAGACCTTGTGAGTCAATTTTTGTGGCTCTGACCCTTTGTTCACAGTGAGAGGTTGAAGTCGAAATAAAGTGCTGCCTAGAAATCGTCATTTATTTGTCCAAGTGCAAATCTGATATAGGAGACCACCGATAATTAGTATATTGTTAAGGGGCATGCCCACGCTAATAAGAGGTGGTGCCCGGGAATTCAAAAAATGTTCCTGATCATTGAACTTCTGTACTGATTTTTCAACTTGGTTTCTAACAAAACACGGCCTAAAATTTAATTTTAGGTGTGGTTTTATTAGAAACCAAGTTGAAAAATCCGTACAGAACTTTGATGATCAGGAAAAAATTTTAAATTCCGGGTACCACCTCTTATTAGCGTGGGCATGCCCTTTAAGGGGGGTTTCTATATCAGATTTGTATTGGGACAAATAAATTGACGATTTCTAGGCAGCACTTTATTTCGACTTCGACCTCTCACTGTGACCAGGGGTACGATTATTAATTGTTTTCCGAAATCATAGCAACTACCAAAACAATTTTCGGTCAAAATCAATACATGCTGAGACTTTCTAATTGGGGTATATAGTTATTAGCAAAATAAGTAATAGTGCAATACGTGATTGACTTAGAGATAACAACAGTTCTGTAAAATATGTCTTCAATTTTTGCACTTATTTACTTGGGGGGGGCATTTTCAGTTATTTAAAAATAGTGTTTAAACGTCTCCTAAGTAATTTTTATATGCTTCAAACGATAAAAAAGCTATTTTCTCACATTTTTCCACACAAAAAATAGATTTTTGAAAAAAAAATTTTGACCAAAATTCGACTTTTTGCCTTGGGGGACCAAGGTAAACCATTCTAAAGAGGTACCACACAACCAAAAAAGATAAATTTGAACATAGTTTGTTAACTGGGGCCTACCGCATAAAGAAACTCTGGTATGCATGCTTTTTCATGCATCCAGAGTCACTTTCGAGTGATTTGTGTCTAAGGTATGTGGTGTGCGCATCTCAACCCCAAGCAACCAAGCCCCTGCGCCCCCGAAGGGGGCGCAGGGGGCTTGGTTGGTTAGAGATGCGCGCGCGCACTTACCTTAGACATAATTCCGAGCAAGACTCTTGATCAAAAATGCATTAAGCGACTCTTTTTGCCCAGCTCCAGTGACCAAAACGCGGTAGAATCCTTAATACAAGGTGTTTTGCCTTGGTCCCCAAGGCAATAAGTCTTATTTGGCCAAAGAATTTTTTTCAAAAAATCTATTTTTTACGTGGAAAAGTGTCAGAAAACAACTTTTTAATCGTTTTAAGCATATAAAATTACTTAGAAGTCGTTTAAACATGATTTACAAATGTGCAAAAAATGCGCAAAAGTATAAAGCACTTTGAAAAATAATTGTCGTATTCCAAATTCTCTCAAAATGCCTCTAAATTATGTTTTTCAACGATTTAACCATTCTAGCGTACATACAAGATGTTTTATGCGGGGGAAAGTCATTTTTGACAAAAAAAAAATCCATCAAATTTCGACTTTTGCCTTGGAGAACCAAGGTGAACAAACCTGGAGGGGTATCCAGATACTTAAAAAAGATATAAATACCGTCAATTTACCCCTCTTTAGGGTATCCAGGCACCCTTTTAGGTTAAATCAGCTTGGTCTCCCAAGGCAAAAAGTCGAACTTTAGCCGAATTTTTTCTGTCAAGAATGACTTTGCCCCTCATAAAAACATCTTTTGAGTGCGTTAAAATGGTTAAATCGTCAAATCGTCATGGTTAAATCGTCAAAAAACATCATTTATAGGCATTTTAAGAGGGTTCGCAATACGACCATTATACCACATTAAAAGCGATTTTCGTTTTTTGGGCTTAGGGTGGGCTAAAATTGTCTATTAGAACTTACGGTATTGTTCTTCCAGCCGATAATCCTTGCTATGACGAAAGAAATCAGCCACAGAGATGTGTACCTGACTTCATCAATGCAGCCTTCAATCTAGAAGTTGAGGTCACTAATACATGTGGAGAACGACAACCAACCAGGTAGGATTTTACTACAAAAATATTCGTCTCCTGCCTTGACCTGTCAAAATTACATTATCAATTTAAATTTTAGATTTTGTGTTCAAACCGGACACATGGTATTAAGAAGGTGTGCGATGTCTGCGACTCCAGAGTGCCGGTGCGTTTTTTGCTGACTATCTATTTCTTTATTTAAATTTGCTAATTGACCTTTTTCAGCAATACTCCCATCCGGCCAGCTACTTGACCGACTTCAACAACCCCAACAACGAGACCTGGTGGCAATCAGAGACGATGTTGGAGGGTATCCAGTATCCCAAACATGTCAATCTCACATTACGCCTGGGAAAAGCTTTTGATATAACCTATGTTCGAGTAAAATTTGTTAGTCCCCGACCAGAAAGCTTCCGAATATTCAAAAAGGCACACGCAGAGGAGGACTGGACTCCTTGGCAATACTACAGGTAGGGTAGTGGCTACAGTTAGTGTTGTAGTTCTACAGTTGATTCGGAATTTTCAGTGGGTCATGTCGGTCCACTTACAAGTTGCCGGAGAAGGCGCCAATTCTGCCTGGGAATGAAGCTGTGGCTCAGTGTACTCGAGAGTTCTCAGATATTTCTCCATTGACTGGAGGCAATATTGCATTTCCCACTTTGGAGGGCAGGCCATCCGCTGAAAACTTTGAGGAGAGTGAAGTGCTACAGGTATATACACATATCAGGGCTGCATCGGATATCCGATATCAGATATCTGGCACTTTTTGACATCTACTACAGGGTTCGCAGATCGAAAATCGTAAAAGCAAGATTCTGATTTCAAACAGCAGGATTTAGCACAAAAAGTTTCGGCAAAAGCAGGACAACAAATCCAGACAGCAATAATTTCTTTATTCAACCAATTCAACAACCAGAATCAACAAATCACAAACCGGATCAATATTTTTCGCTACTTTGGGCTTCCTGGAGCAAATCCTTGTTTTGGAGAAAGTAGTCGAAAGCCTCCTCACATTGCAACGGAGCGCACTTGATAGAGACGAGTGCATTGACAGTGAAAACTTGTAGTCGATTCCTCTCATCAGTCCAAATTCTTTTGACCAGCGAGAAGACGGTTTCACAATACGCGTTCGAAGGGAAGGGACTTAGAAGAGCTGGGACCACCTTCTTCAATTCCAGCATGCCATTGCTCTCGAATTGCAGTAGTTGCAGTGAAAGAATCCCTTCTTCTTAGAGTTTTCGATCCATTTGTATGACTGCATCCAATCCATCTTGAAGTCCTGCGGTTTTTTCGGATTTCGCTTCTGTTGCACAAATTCCTGAACACGTTTGATTAGCGTCTCGTTTTACAATGTTTTGAGAGTACCTCTCCATCGGTTTCATCTGACTCCAATTCTTCTTCATCATAGATATCTGGGAAGCTTGGATTGTTATTTGCTGGCTGGACGACCGGAACTTCTTGAACATCCTGCGCTTCATTTGACTGCGATTCTTGGGCAACTTCCTCATCGACCTTCTTGCTACTCTTAGCTGGGTTGAATATAAAGAACATCCTGTAAATTTTAACATTAAGTCATTGAAGAAACATCAAAATACATGAAATAGAAAAAACAGAATAATGAATAAATAAAAAGCAGTCGCAACAAATATGTAAGTAAGAGTCAAGATTCTCTTCTAAAATTCCTGCTTTTTCGAAATCAAAAAGCAGGATTTAAACTCAAAAAGCAGGAAATTCCTGCTAAAGCAGAACATCTGCAAACCCTGATCCACTATCCGAAAAATTTGTGAATTTTTGGATAATTTTTTTTGAAAAAAAAAATTTAAATTTTTTTGAAAAAATTTTGATAAATATCCGAAATCCAATAACCGATATCCAGCACTTTTTGACATCTGATATCCGATCCTATATTTTTTCATATTCGATGCAGTCCTGACACAAATGTTTAATGTTGACCAAACCACTAAACTTTTAATTGCAGACCTGGGTCACGGCCACAGAGATCAGAATCACTCTAGACCGTATGAACACTTTTGGAGACGAGATATTCGGAGACCCACGAGTTTTGCGCTCCTACTACTGGGCCATTTCTGACTTTGCAGTGGGTGGCAGATGTAAGTGCAATGGACATGCCAGCCAGTGTGTCAAGTCCACTGGCCAAACCAGCAACAATTAGTATGTGACTGCAAACACCACACCAATGGAGTGGACTGTCATCAGTGTGAGCCTTTCTTTGTGGACAGACCCTGGAGACCAGCTACTTCCACTGAAGCCAACGAATGTCTGCGTAAGTCATTTAGATCAATAACTAAACAATGTTCTAAGCTCTAATTTACTTTTCAGCCTGTAATTGCAACAACCTATCCAACAGATGCTTCTTCGATGAAAAATTGTTTGAGAGCACTGGTCATGGAGGACACTGCATTGATTGTGCTGGAAACACCAAGGTAATACTTTTCTGAAAACTATGCGAATAATAGATGGAGTTCAAAACAAAATAGTAATATTATATTCCCTTCTATCTGGTGGTTAGGTAGGGTAGAAAATTTAAGCCTATGGTAAAGTTAGATAAAACTTATCGTATATCCTCGATCAGCCCAGGTCGTTTATTTTTTAACCACTAATAATCGGCCTGGTGACAGATGAGTACTAGAAAAGACAGACAAGACATTTGAAGATATACAATGTACAATGTATTTTAGCAGTTGATACTTTTGCTTGTGCAATTTTGCCGTTAAATTATTGCAGCCCGTCATCTGCATCTCGTCATGTGCAAACGGAAAATTGCATATTGATAGTACATGACCGTCATTGACTTTCCGACATTCACAGCTGTAACATTTCACAACTAGACGTTTTCAGACACTACTTTTACATATCAGACAAATTTAGACCGACATTTACAATCCGTAAATTTGTAGGGCCGACAAAACAGACTATTCATTTGAGAAAGCCGCATTTTCAGAACAAAATTTTCAAATCCATATTCACATAAGCTGTAAGTACTTTCCCCTGTCAAATTATTCTTTTACCATGTCGAATTATTCTTTTACCCTGTCAAATCGGGGCGACGGTGAATTCATCCTCAACCAATTCATCCTCGGTGAATTCATCCTCCTTTTTGTCTTGACAGGAAATATAGTTGTTATAATTTTTAAACTTAGGTGAAAGGGTTTTGTTGGGTGGCTGCGGACTGGGATCCCGGAAACTGAGATCACGCACAACTCAGCTATTTGACAACTGTTCTCGAAAGAAATTCAAATATAGGACAATTCATCACAATTATACTGGTCTTTTTGAACTCCCGCCCAATGCGGAATTCGTTTTTAGGACAACTGGGCCCAAGTAAAACTCGGCTTTTTGACAATTGGGCGGGAAAATTTTGGATTATGGCACAATTGACTTTAAATGAGGTTGGACTTTTTTGCAACTTGATCCTTTTGTGTTTCAACTTAAAGATTTTAGGCTTTTTGTAATTTCAAGTCATTTATGTTCGTTTCATGGTCTGTTCAACTTTTACATAGCATTTTCGTGCCTTTTGACTGTGTACTTTCACACAAAATCAAAAAATTTTGCCAATTTTAAAATTAAATTGGTCTATGGTACATGAAATCGTCTAACTAACCCTATTTAATAAGACTAAAACTACGGTTTTACCTACCGAGACCCCGAACCGGAGGTATGTACCAATCGGGTAGGTGGATCCACCGAAATGCCTGAAAAATAAAAAATTTCTTAAACTTTAAAATAAACCATCCTGACCATCCTATACGTAAAATATTGTGGAAAATTCGGTTTGGTAAGATCGAAATTACGATTTTACCCACTCGGAATCTGAAACCAGATGTAGGTACCACCTACTCAGGTGGATATCCACCTAAATTACCTGAAAAATTAAAAGTTGGTTTTAATTAGAAACAAACCATTTTTCTATTCAAAAATTTTGTGAGGAATTCGATTTGTTGAGACCAGAGTTACGATTTCACTCACCTGGATCCTAAAACCTGCGGTAGGTACTGTTGTGTAGGTGGATATCCACCCAAATGTCATGAAAAATAAAAAATTAGCTAAAATTCTAAACAAACCATCTTATCGTAAGAAAAATTGCGTGGGAAATTCTGTTTGACAGGACCGAAATTCCTATTTGCTTAACTGGACCCCGAAACCTGGAGTGAGTACCACCTGACAAAAAGCAATGGGTATCCACCTGGATGGTCTAAAAAATGAACATTTTTTAAACAAAAAGCAAATGCTACTGGCATATGTAAAATCCTGCAGGGAATCGGGTTTGACAATACGGAATTGCTGATTTACGCACCTGAAACCCAAATCCTAGGTAGGGTATCCTGGAGTCAGGTGGATATTTACAAATCTTCTGGCATAAGTATAAACCTGATTAAAAGGTAGTTAACTCAAATTTCGGGTTTGCATGTACGTATCATACCGGACTTCTCATGGAAATTTAGGTAAGAAAAAGTGTATAATTTTTTATTTTGTCCAAATTTACTTTTTCATGCCAGTCAGATGGATATCGAGAGGTACGCAAGATTACGCACTCCGGGTTTTGTGATTTGGGTAGAGGAAAACCAGTAGAAAATCCCATTTTTCAGTCCTATCAAACTGACTTGCTTGGTATGATAGCATGGATTGTTTGTTCATTTAAAAAAATCATTTTTCAGGCCATCCAGGTGTATATCACACCATCCCAGGATACCCACATCTGGTTTGGGATTCAAGGGGCGAAAATTGCAATTTTAGTCTTATCAATCCTAATTCCTTACAGGATTTTACATATGATAGCATGGTTTGTTTTTGATTTTGAAATTTTTTAATTTTTCAGGTCATCCAGGTGGATATCCACCTGGACCGGGGCACCTACCCCTGATTTTGGAGTTCGGGTGGATAAATCGAAGTTTTGGTCTTTTAAAACCGATTCGCCACATGATTATACATATGATGGCACGGTTTGTTTTCGATTTAAGACTTTTTTTTTATTTTTTCAGGTCATCCAGGTGGATACCCACCTACACCATGGTAGCTACCCTTCATTTTGTGGTTCGGGTAGCGAGAAACACAATTTTGGTCTTATTTAACCTGACTCTCTGCACGATTTTACATATGACAGCATGGTTTTTTTTATAAATTGACTTTCTTTCTGTTTTCAGGACATTGAGTTGGATATCCGGATCCACCTGACCAGGTGGCACGCACCCTGAGTTTGGGGTTTAGGTGGGTAAAATCGCACTTTCGGTACTGACGAACTGGTTTTGCAATGCGATTTTAGTTCAAAATACGTGGTTTGTTTTTGATTTCAGCTAAGTTTTATTTTTTCAGGGCAGCTAGGTAAACGTCCACTTGGACCAGGGCATACATATTGAAATAAAACTACGAAAAAGAGTTATATTGCACTCAACACCGACAAACACAGGCAAATATTCATCGAATGAACAAAATATTGAGTATAAAACAGTTGAGTCTAACCGAAACAGACAAAAATTTAGCTCGGAAGAACCAAAATCAAATTTTCAAACAGTCAAATTATTTCCGCCCAATTGTCACAAAGCCGAGTTTTACTTGGGCCCAGTTGTCCTAAAAACGAATTGTGTTAAGACCAATTTTTCTTTGTTCGAATTGTTTTTGGACCAATTTTGTACGATCTCAATTGTTTTTGTGCCAGCTGTCCGAATCTGAATTGTCCTAAATCCGAATATCTTTCGAGATCAGTTGTCAAAAAGCCGAGTTGTCCGTGTTCTCATTTTTCAGGATCCGAGTCCGCAGCCATCCGGTTTTGTTCACCCCAAATGGTCCCAAACCATCCGAAGCCACCCCAAACCACTCAAAACCACCTTAAACGCCCCGAATGGTCTCAAACCATCCAAAACCAACTCAAACCTCTTAAAACAAACCAGATAAAAGTGAATTTAACGCCATAAAATGGCTCTGAATCACACAACTGCGGCCTTAATCACTAAAAACCCGATTTTAGCATACCAAAAGTTTTATGCTGAAGATTGTTTGATAATACCAAATAATACCAACCACTCAATTTACGAACATTTACCAAACCGAACCAAGTGGTCGTCCACTTGGATGAAATTTTTTTACGTTTTCGCGTCCCGAAACATTTTTTTTCACTAGCAACCTCTACATCACCCCTGAGAATCCATGCACCAAACCAAGTGGTCGACCACTTGGATCAAAAAAATTTTACGTTTTCGAATTCCAAATTAATTTTTTTGCGCTAATTCGAGCATGCTGAAGATGGTTTGTCAGTGGTAAAATTACATTTTATGAATAAATTTTTGAGTTATTGGTAATTCTTGATTTATCAAAATCAATCGTTAGCGATAAATCGAAAATTTCTTACGACTTACGACCACTTGGTATAAATTGGGGAGGTGTTGCTGTCACCGAGGTTACTAGTTCGAGTCCCACTAAGTGTAAACTTTTTTTGCTTCCATTTTTAGGCTATCCAGGTGGACACCCACCTGACCAGGAGTTATATACCCAGGAATTTTGGTTAGGGTGGTCAATTCTTGGGCCCTTGTTTGGTCCCGACATCAATAAGGGTGCTCTCTGAGGGTGCCCCACAAAATGAGGGTGCTCTCTTAATATATAAAAATCAGGTCTTTAAACATATTCTGCCCAGGACAAAAAGGAGGATGAATTCACCGAGGATGAATTCGTTAGAGGATGAATTCACCGAGGATGAATTGGTTGAGGATGAATTCACCTAGAGCCTGTTTTGACATTGGTTTCCACTTTTATGTTGCTATCTCCATGAAAAGAATTATAAGTTTCCCGGTACTGCAACATATACAGGGTGTAACAAGAAATTCCCCCATTTTGAAGTAGCCATAACTTATTTCCTAGGTTGTTTTTCAAAATTCTGTTTTTACAGATCGATTTTTCTCGCCGACAACATTTGTTCAGTGTAATATACGAAAAACACGAGTTTCGCTTGGTCCCCTGTGGTTTGGGTTTTGGCCATCCAGGGGACACCCACAGACCAGGACCAAGACCACGGGGGGACCAAGCGAAAATCGTGTTTTTCGTATTTTACACTAAACAAATATTGTCGGCGAGAAAAATCGATCAGTAAAAACAGAATTTTTGAAAAACGACCATAAAACGAAAAAGTTATGGCCACTTCAAAATGGGGGAATTTCTCATTACACCCTGTATAAATGTCGCGTCTGCAAATGTGGGTCTGCAAAAGTCGCATCTGCTAATGTCGGTATGCAAGTGTCTCGTCTGCAATTGTCGCATCTGCAATTGTCGCATTTATAAAGGTCAACAATAAATGTAAATGTATAGTCTGTAAATTACAATACACAAATTTGAAGCTGCGAAATATTACAACTGTTAGTGTCGCATCGGAAATGTCGTAATGAAAATGTAAAGTAGCAAATTTCAGACTGCATATCTCGCATGTGCAAGGGTTATATTTGCAAATGTCGCTATGGTAGTGCTTAATTGCACATGACCGATCGCAAATGTCGAAATGATGATAAAATAATCTGCGAATTAAGATCCGTACTTGTCAGCCCTCATCGGTCACCAGGCTTAATAATCGAAAATATCGGGTCGGTTTCGAGACTTTCGGGTTTTTAGTTAAAATCTGAAAGTGGAATAAGGAGTGTTTGTGAACACTCGGCAATTTAGAAAAACAAAAAGAATATTTGCGGTATATTGATTCTAGGCTGAGATATAAGTCCCCGAGAGGGAACATTTATTAAAGGGAACGTTTTTAAGAGTCTGTGCCAATGAACAGAGGATATATGGTAATTACAATTCGAGTGAAGATAATAAGACACAATAAAAATAACGATCTGCCCAACGCAATTCACGGTAAGGCTCACATCAAAAACAGACATATCAATTGATAAACGGCACTGCTACTGACCATGGTCTGGCTAAGTATTTTCATACAAGACATGTCAATGTATGGCAGTAATGGACAATATACATCAACCTCTCTAAGAATAAATTAAACAAGTAACGAATGGCTCACTTTCCCGAATAGGTTTTTTACAATGATGGTCAGCAGTAAAACATTTAAGTCTAATAAAACAGCAGGATTTCAGAAATTTTCGTCCTATATAATGATTTCGTCTCTGCTCGGAACTCTTCCCAGGCTTAAGTTTCTCCTAGATAGGTTAGAAAATAAAAAAATTTGGATTTCCATCTCTGAATACATGGTGGCGCAATAAAAATCGGGCACAATTTTGCCTGATCGATTTCCCTAAGAAAATCGATAACAGTGGTTAAGCTACACAGTAGCTTCGTGACGTTACTCTTCATCACAGCCGGCATCCGAGAGCCACCGACCAAAAATAGGAAACTGACCGTGCAAGGGGTCACTTATGTCAACTGTGTAAAAGTGCCTACATACACACCACAAATGATACATGTCGCCCACCACAAATTTTATTCCACGGTAACAGACAACAATAGTCCTAAAAGGACTGTTGGAGTGGATGACACAACAGTAAATCAACAATAAATTTGGACAAAGAAAAAGAGAAAAAATGTTCTAGGCTTCACCACGGATCCGACGAGCCAACTGCATATCCTTCGGCATGATTGTCACCCTTTTTGCATGAATAGCACACAGATTCGTGTCTTCGAAGAGTGCAGTCAGGTAGGCCTCAGCCGCTTCTTGCAGAGCCAGAACAGCTGATGACTGGAAGCGATAGTCGTCCCGATGCTGCTGAGCCACTTCCCGAACCAGGCGCTGGAAAGGCAACTTTCGGAGCAGGAGATCCGTGGTCTTCTGGTAGCGACGGATTTCGCGGAGCGCAACTGTTCCAGGGCGGTAGCGATGCGGCTTCTTCAATCCGGATTCCAGACCACCAGCTGCCTTCTTGGTTGCCTAAAACAAAGGTAATCCGCCGGCAGTCGAAAACAGGAACAAGCAAAATTACCAGCTGTTTGCGCGGTGCTTTGCCTGCCACAGTCTTGTACGCTGTCTGCTTAGTACGAGCCATAACTTCAGCGGATCAAAATGAGTTGATAACGGAAGAAAGTCGAGAGCGAAAAAAGCTGAAACACAGATAGCGTCAAACATCTTTCAGGGAAATTCAATAAGGATAAAACGGAAATATGCCACGTTCTGGAGAAAAAGTGCCACGTTTTTTCGATTCTAGTCAAGAAGGCGAAAAAGTGCCACGTTTTAGTGAAAAAGTGCCACGTTTTAGTGAAAAAGTGCCACGTTTTAGTGAAAAAGTGCCACGTTTTAGTGAAAAAGTGCCACGTTTTAGTGAAAAAGTGCCACGTTTTAGTGAAAAAGTGCCACGTTTTTTTCAAATTTGACTAGTTTTGCACAGATATGCCTGGTTTTTATGTGTCGCTTTGTTTCCAAGGACATATCAATAGCAAGCTAATGGTAATCGTCAAAATTTCAGGTGCAAATCATTGATTTGTCTAAGAACCTTATTGTCAGAAAACGTGGCAGATTTTCACAAAGACGTGGCAGATTTTCACAAAAACGTGGCAGATTTTCACAAAAACGTGGCAGATTTTCACAAAAACGTGGCACTTTTTCACAAAAACGTGGCACTTTTTCTCCAAAACGTGGCATTTTTACGTATCGTCCATTCAATAAACGGATATTTTCAAAAAATGATGACTGAACTTTTACACGCTCGCTTCTCATCAGTCAGTTTAGAAATAAAGTGTCAAAAGAGAGGAGCTCACAATTTTAAGATGCAGTTACAAGACAAAAACAGTTTCAAAAAATTATTATTTCACATTTTACTCGTTGAAACACCCGTCTTCAGGGTCCTCACTGTGAAGACTGTGTAGAAAACCACTGGCGACGTCCTGGCGAGTACTACTGTGTAGCCTGTCAATGCAATGACGTCGGTTCTTTGGATGGTCAATGCGACGAAAGTGGTCAGTGCAAGTGTAAACCAGGAGTTGGGGGTCAATTCTGCGACCAGTGTTTGCCCGGCTTTTATGACTTCTCCACTACTGGATGCCAGTAAGTCAATTTTAGCCTTTCCTCCAACCCCAAAATTCGCATGTTATTTGCAGAGACTGTCGCTGTGAAACTGCTGGTTCATTTAACAACACGCCCAACTGTTCGCCCACTGACGGCGCTTGCCAATGCAAGGTGAATGTGGAGGGCCAGCGGTGTGACAAGTGCAAACCCGGCTACTTCAATCTGGCCACCACCAACCAGTTCGGCTGCACACCCTGCTTCTGTTTCGGCCACTCCTCAGTCTGCTCCTCCGCCGATGGCTACTATGCCCTCAACCTGACATCAGAGTTCTTGGAAGACACTGAGCGCTGGAGTGCCGGCTCTGACATCCGACCAGAAGATGTGCAATGGGCTCAGGTGGACAAGGCGGTGGCTATCTCGCAAATTGATGAGCACCCTGTTTATTTCTTCGCCCCTTCTAAGTTTACTGGTGACCAGCGACTGGCATACAACAGGGATATTGTGTTCACCCTCAGGGTTCAGCTACCTAATCCAGCTCCTAGCAAAAGTGATAAAAAATAATTTTTTTAATTTAGCTGAAAAACAATCCAATTTTTTCAGAGACGTAGTCATAGTTGGAGCTAGCGGGCAAGAGTTGTCTATTCCAATCTTTGCACAGTCCAACCCGATTCCGGGGATCAACGAGCAGACCTACCGTTTTCGCATTCATGCCAATAACCATATGCAGTGGAACCCAAGTCTAAGAGAAATCGATTTTCTTGGAGTTCTATCTAATGTGACTGCTATAAAAGTGAGAGGCACATACTCTAGAGGAGGTCAGGATTTTTTGAATATTAAAAAATTATTGACTCGAATTTGGGTAAGTCTGCGTAGGGGTGGGGGGGGGGTGGTGATTCGAAACTGCAACCAAAAATTCTAATCATAGCCGTCTAATTGTTTACAACTCGGCTAGCATCTAGGTTGGAATTGAATCCTAGCCTCAATTTTAACCAATCCAAGTTTTTCCAATTTTTTCAAATTTTGGCCATTTTTTCAGAAAATCTATTTTTTCTAAAAGGCCATATATCAACACTCAGATTTCAAAAAATCATTCTGTAAAGTGCATTTTGTAGCTCTTGAGCTGCGCTACAACATGGTGATAACATATTGTTATGACGATTAAAATTCAATAAAACATTTGACCAGTGAAAGTGATGAAAACGCTGGTCAACTTCACAAAATGACTGGACAAGTGTTTGGAGCCAAATGGTGACTTATCTAAAATAATCAAGCTAAAAGCAATATGCCATTTTAAAGAAGAGAGTCAGGGCTACAAAACCTATTGTTTGGATTTTGTTATAAGAGAAATTTTTGGATAAGAAAATGAATTTTTATTTAAATATTTGTATGGTTTAAAACTTATGCACCAACCTAATATTTGTCAATTCAAACATTTTTTCATGAAGTAACCGCAGTTTTGCTGGATGTCATATGTACTAACCAAACCAAGTGGTCGTTCACATGGATTAATTTTTTTTTCAAATTTGGGTTCCAAAATATGTTTTCTGCACTAATTTGTGCATTCTAAATAGGGTTTGACTAGGGTTGTCGAGTACTCGAATTTTTCGAGTACTCGACTCGAAATCTTATCAAAACTCGAAATTTTCGAGTCGAGTACTCAACTCGGTATTCAAAACTTGAAATTTTCGAGTACTCGGCTCGATAATCGAAAAATTTCGAATAATACTCGAAATTACTTGATTTCGAGTACTCGACTCGACAACCCTAGGTTTGACAGTAGTGAAATTGCGTTTTTGTGGTACTTTCACAGTTTTACGTATGGTTATGCGTAATTAGTGCGGCGTAATTAGTGCGCCAGTAATTAGTGCGCCAGTAATTAGTTCGCCGGTAATTAGTGCGACAGTAATCAGTGCGCCGTAATTAGTGCGCCAGTAATTAGTGCGACAGTAATCAATGCGCCGTAATTAGTTCGCGGGTAATTAGTTCGCCGGTAGTTAGTGCGACAGAATGTCTCTAGGAGAATTCAGAATCGTAACCATAACTAGAAGGGAACCGTGACCGCTTGGATGGTGCCGCAAGCACCTAGTTGGCATTCTTAAACCGTAAAGGGTACCTCAACCGTCAGGTTAGTATCCCAAGCCATGTTAGTAACACAAACTAACTTATATCAACAATCAGCCTCAAAACACATGTTCTCATAGCAGTTTTGGCGTCAGCATTGCGGCAACTCACTTTAAGGTACTGACAAGGTGAAATTGAAGTGTCCAGGTGCTAGTGCTCAAGTGATGGTACTTAGATACGGGTACCTGATTTTACCCAGTGGTTTGGGGTTGCTACTAGGGTGGTGACTTCAGCCGACTGAGTCTCAACTCAGCCATCAGCCGGCTGAGGCTGACGGCTGAGTTAAAATTTTGGGCCCGGCTGACGGCTGAGGACGATTTTCCCAACTCAGCCGGCGGAGGCTGATGGCTGAGGTAATCGTTAAGTATACCACCGTGGCTGCTCCCTAGTAATTTGGGTTGGCCACCTAGTGGTTTGGGGTAGCCACCTAGTAGTTACCTCACTTGCCTGATGGTTATAGCACCCTCCAGGCAACTGAGGACTACCTAACTCGGTAACGGGGTATTCGTTTGTAAAAACACTTTCTTGGAATTATCAAACACTGTTGAACCATGCTTTGAGTAGGTACCATGGTTTTTCACACCTTTTGGCTAAATCTAAAATTTTCAGGTTGTAACAGAGGTATACCCTTCCAGGGTGGATACAAGTGGTTTTCCTACTCATCCTGAGTTTAATTAATCCCTAGAAAATTATTTTACTGGCATAAATAGCAAAGAAAAAAAGTGTGCACCCACCGGGATTAGAACCTGCAACCTCGGAGATTTAGAGGATGAATTCATTGCTGGATATACTTGCAGGATGAATTTACCGAGGATGAAATTGTTCAAGGATGAACTTATCGAAGATGAATCCATCTACAGCCATTCTGGTGCACTAATTACCGGCGCACTAATTACGGCGCACTAATTGCCGGCGCACTAATTACTGGCGCACTAATTACGGCGCACTAATTGCGCATAACCTTACGTATATCGTATTTCCTCGGGACACGCACAATTCATCCCTAGGACACGACTGCCTTAAGAGTCTGGTCGCAAATATCGTTACGATTCCGACTTTGCCGATCGTTTTTGAATAAATATTCAGTTTTGCCATATAAAAACCAAAACTGATATAGTGGCCCCCCTTTAAAAAATTAGAGGGCTACTATACCGAGGTTTTGGTTTTTAAATGGCAAAACCGTGTATTTATTCAAAACGATCAGTAAAATCGGAATCCTCACGATATTTGCGACCAGACTGTCAAGACAAAACTAGCAAAATTCTCTAAAAGTTGAGTTTAAAAAAGTGTCGGACCCTAGGCGGGAACGAACTTGAGGTGGGGGCCACTATATCGAGGTTTGACTGTATCCTACAACACTAAAAAATACCAAACAAAACCTTGTTTTACTATTATCAAACCATCTTCAGCATGCCAGAGTTAGTCCAAAAAATAAGTTTTGGGACATGAAAAACGTGAAAAAAAATTGATCCAAGTGGACGACCACTTGGTTTAGTTGGTGCATGGATTATCCAGTAAAACTGAAGTTGGATCATAGAAAAACATTAAAAATTTTAAAAGTTCATTACAAGATGAAAATTTCACTGCAGTCGAGTCTCCCATTAACATACTTCCCGCCTTGGGGTTTTAACCCAATTTTTTTAAAATTTTAAAATTTTAAATATCGCAAGGATTACGATTTTGTCGATCGTTTTTGCAAAAGACAATGACTTTGACATTTAAAAGGCAAAAACTCCCGTTAACATACGCCTATTTTGGATTTAAGCGTATTTTAATGGGAGTTTCTGCCTTTTAAACGTCAAAGTCATTGTCTTTTGCAAAAACGATCAGCAAAATTGGAATCCTTGCGATATTTGGGACCAGACTGTCAAAACAGAACTAGCAAAATTTTAAAAAATTGGGTTAAAAAAAGTGTCGGAGCCAAGGTGGGAACGAACTTTTGGGGCGTATGTTAATGGGAGACTCGACTGTACCCGGGTACCACTACATTACCTGAGTTCTCGAACCTGGGTTCAACAAATCAACTGTGGCCGCGGGATATTGTGTCCGTGTCTGTTCTGGGGATGAATTGTCCTGGAGATGAATTGTCGCATACCCCTTATTAGAGCATGTCCTCCTATTAGAGGAAATACGGTATCTTACAAAACGTGAAAACGTTGCAAAAAGTATCTCTGTACCACCACCTCCACACTACCACTGCGGGATACGAAACTTCTCCAGAACTAGAACCAAAATTTTGTATTCTGGAGGTAAATATTTAGGGAAGGTATGTTTTTAGGGATGGCATCAGGTGGTTTTCTAAGCATTCTGAGACTTCCTGGTCTTTCCGAAGTATTGTAGTAAAGAAAAAAAATTTCGAACCTGTACCCCAACAAAAAATGAAGGATAAAATCACCGGCAATCAATTTAGCGGATGTTAAATAACCAGAGGAATAATTCATCAAGAATAAATTTACGACTAAAATGATCTTGATGACGCAGCCAAAAGCGTTAAACACGAAAACAACGGCAGCAAGAGCTACAACACAACCATTTATTTGCAAAAGAATTTGCAACATAGCAGTTTTTTTGCAAAAATAAATAATGGCAGAACAATTTTTGTCATCACACGATTTTTGTCTTTCGAGTTTGTGTCAGAAAGACTTTTTGTCCAAATGATGGATTTCCACAAAAATTTTCGCCACAGTGTAGGTGAGCCAATTTTTGTTTTACAATCCACTGCTGGAATCAAAATGTGGCCTTAAATTTAAATGTGTTGAGATATGGTTACAAGTTTACACTTGCTGAGATATGAGCAAAATGTTCTGAACATTGACAATTTTATGAGTAATCTACTCAAAAAGTCATATCTCAGCAACACGGAACACTTTTGACCAGATATGGGTTCGGAAGAAAAATTGACGATTTTTTTTATTAAAATTTGCAAAAAAAAATTCAAAAAGTGTCGCTAATCGATAGTCGTTCTTGGGAAGGACATTTTGATTTCAGAAATAGCATTTCAGATAAAAATAAAACTTAATAACGTCTTTTCTCAAAAGTTAAAAAAAAGGCGTCAAAAATTTATGAAATAGATTGAAAAGTCCAAAAATTCGATTTGGGAAATTTGAGGCAATAGATAAGTAAACTTGAGGATACAAATTGGTTACAGTCCTAGTTTTTAGATGTCGGCTTTTTGTCCAACTTCCATTTGGGCACAGCCAGCCTAACTCCAGCAGAAGATAGCGAAGCGACCCAGGTGGCCGAATGGGTGGAAATCTGTAAATGTACCGAAGGTTTTGTGGGTCAGTTCTGTGAGTCCTGCGCTCCAGGTTACAAGAGAGCCCATAAGTTCGGTGGACCTTTGACCAAATGCATCAAATGTGACTGTCATGGTCACTCAGACTCCTGTGATGCTGAATCAGGTGCTTGTATTTGCCAGGACAACACTGCTGGAGACACCTGCGAGCGATGTGCCCGCGGCTACTACGGCGATGCTCTCAATGGCACTCAGGAGGATTGTCACAAGTGTGACTGTCCCGACAATGGACCCTGCATTTTGCTCAATGATGGAGACACAATTTGCACTGAGTGTCCTGATGGGTACACTGGCAGGAAGTGAGTGGAAATAAGGGACTATAATCCATAAATTGACCCCAAACGGGCTTTTCCTTTGGAGATTTGGAAGCTAGGGCTAAAAGATGAGCACATAGAAAATGAAGCCAGTTTTTGGAAAAAAACCGAATTCAGCAAAAATTTCAGAAAACCCAGAATTAGAAAACAGGAAGTCGGAAAACCCAGAGAACCAAATATTTTCTCAAGAACATTTCGGCATAGGGGCGTTTGGTGGTTGGAGGGACAAATGCCCCAAAAACCACCAAACGTCTAACAAAACGCCAAGCTTTTGAAATTTGAATTTTATTACTATTTTTTGTGCGATCGTGTGTGTTTTCTACTTGTGTTTTCTACCACTTTTGCTCTCTCGTTTTTTTCTAGAGTTGCTTTTTTCAACCGTCTTTAACGCAACTCAGTCGGTCCGGTGATAAATCGGTTATGATGCATCGGTTTGGGATGGTTTCTGGCCTAAAAATAGTTGGTATGTGTTTGCATTTTCCGTCATTATTTGCTCGCTTCTGCAGAAATGGTGATCACAGATTGAAACTTGGTTAAAAGCGAAGTGAGAAGCGCTACTGAGCTAGAAAGTCAAATCGGGCCATGCTTTGGCGGATCTTTCTTCTAGTGCGGGCGACATGATGCGTAGGGCTGATGAGCATGCGCTCAACTCAAGCCGCGCAACCGAATCAAATTTCTCGCATTTCGTCGCAACCGCATATTGAATTTTGAGATAACTGCGCTACCGCAGCACAAAAAACTTCGCAACCTCAAATCAAAAGTCTAATAGAGATTCGAAAAAACACCATGAAAATTGAAAAAAAAACTATAAACTTGCCTTTTTCATAAATTATTACCCACCACTGACACCAAGCTTTTAAAAACCATGAGTCAAAAGTAAAAAAGTCTCTACACCAATCCTCCCCTCCAGAGTAAATAAGAGCCTTGCATGGGACCTGTCTATCAGAGAGGATACGGTATTCTTGCTATTTTATGAAATAACCGTAATATTAAAATTAATAATCGTGTTTCTCAACTTGGCCCTTAGAAGAGACAAAAACACAAAAAATAAAAATGTCACCGCTAGGTGGATTTTAACCTGAGATATTGAAATACAGTAGCGGACAAAAAAAATTGAACACATGGTTACATTTTATAAATCGTGAAAGTTTTGGAATTTTTCCTGCGTGTTGAAAGTTCTGTTAAAGGCAAAGATGTAGCATTTTTCTTCCTCTTTCAAATGCTTAGTTCAATTTTTTAATTGTCAGGCTTTGACATCGTTGTAAATTCATTTTTCTGATACGAGTCCATTTATACCCGGACAAAAAAATTGAACAGGCAACCGCAATAAACAGAAACCGCAATAATCTCAAAAAATTCATTTATTTCACACTATTATTTCGTAGCCCTGTTTCTTAGCTACAATTTGGTGGGTCAAACTTCTATTTTTGATAATTATGGAAAAAGTTATGACCATCAACATAAAAGTGTCAATTTCTAGTCAAAATAAAGAAAAATCTAAGGAAAATGACTGTTTAGCCACATAAATAATAGCTTTTCTCAAATAAATGTCGGTGAAAATATGACATCCATTGCACCATTCGAAAGCTCTTTGATTTCTCTACAAAATAACACGTCGACTGTTTTTTTAGATACAGGGCTGAGAAACGGACAGTTGAATTTAGACAAGACAAAAAACGCTAAAAATAAGGCAAAAGAGGGGTTTTTCACTTTTTGTAACTTCAACCGTCCGTTTCTCAGCCCTGTATCTAAAAAAACAGTCGACGTGTTATTTTGTAGAGAAATCAAAGAGCTTTCGAATGGTGCAATGGATGTCATATTTTCACCGACATTTATTTGAGAAAAGCTATTATTTATGTGGCTAAACAGTCATTTTCCTTAGATTTTTCTTTATTTTGACTAGAAATTGACACTTTTATGTTGATGGTCATAACTTTTTCCATAATTATCAAAAATAGAAGTTTGACCCACCAAATTGTAGCTAAGAAACAGGGCTACGAAATAATAGTGTGAAATAAATGAATTTTTTGAGATTATTGCGGTTTCTGTTTATTGCGGTTGCCTGTTCAATTTTTTTTGTCCGGGTATAAAATGGACTCGTATCAGAAAAATGAATTTACAACGATGTCAAAGCCTGACAATTAAAAAATTGAACTAAGCATTTGAAAGAGGAAGAAAAATGCTACATCTTTGCCTTTAACAGAACTTTCAACACGCAGGAAAAATTCCAAAACTTTCACGATTTATAAAATGTAACCATGTGTTCAATTTTTTTTGTCCGCTACTGTAGCAAAAACTAACGCTTTACCACCACACGACGTAATTTTGAGTAAAAGTCACTTACCGACCATCTTCTAAGACAATGACCATACTAAATCACCCAGAAACTTTGACGATACCCAACAATGAAACTTTGGTGAAAAAATGAGAGAGCGAAAATAGAAGAAAACACACACGACCGCATAATAAATAGTAATGAAATAAAAGTTTCAAAAGCTTGGCGTTTTGTTAAGAAGGTTGGTGGTTTTGGGACATTTGTCCCTCCAACCACCAAACGTCTATGCACCGAACATTTCATAAAAATTTTAAAAACAATTTGCTGAAAAAAGTTTCTATTTTGTTTGTGATTTTTTATTTTTTACGTGTAAAATAATGGAAGTTTCGCACTGAGCAACGCTGACTGAAATTTTTTTATTCTTTTTTTTTCGATATCCAAGTACCTTTTTCGGTTGAATTACCCTAATTCTTCATGGCAAAAAGTCAAACTTTGGTCAAAAAATTTCTTTCCAAAATTAGCTTTTTATGTCAAAAGTCATAGTGAGAAACAAAATTATTTTCAGTGAAGACAGAAAAGACCAGCATAGGGCCCTGCTTGGATGGGCCGAAATAATGATGTAAAAACTTGGTCCCCGGCTCTTGATCACGAGTTTGAAAACCCCTGGTCCTGGTTTTTTCCCAAACCCTAGTCACCTAATTTAATTTAACATTACTCGAATCAAATATTTTTCAAAACATAATAATACACAAATAAATAACTACTTGCAGATGTGAAAATTGTGCAAATGAGTACTTTGGAAATCCCCTGGAAGGTATCGAATGCAAAAAGTGCGACTGTAGTGGCAACACCGATCCTAATTCCATTGGCAATTGTGACACGTAAGTATATTTATGCCCCTTTTGAAATACCTTAATTTGGTTTTATGAAATGGATTGCAGTATCACTGGAGAATGCAAAAAGTGCATTATGCACACCTCAGGTTTCAACTGTGAACAGTGTGCAGCTGGGTATTGGGGAGATGCACTGGCAGAGCCTAAGGGAGACTGCAAGGCTTGCAACTGCTACACTCCTGGCACTTCCCGACCCTCCGACTATGACCTGTTGCTGGAGTGTGCTCAGACCAATGGCCAGTGCAACTGTCTGCCCATGTTCAGGGATTGCAGTGCAACCAATGCGAGGTAATTTTCGCCACACTTCTGGAAACGGAAACGAAAACAAAGTTTGTATAAAATATTGCTTTTTCAATTTTAAAGCTGCAATTCTGATATTGATGATCTATACTCACTTTTTGATTCTCTATCAGATGTATCAAGCAGAACTTTCATTTCACCTAAAACAATAAATTATTTTTAAATTTTTCGGATCGTTTCAGCCGGGTTTGCAGAAACGGAAACCGTTTCCAGAAACGGGCTGAAACGAACCAAAAATTTCAAAAATAATTTATTGCTTCAGGTAAAATGAAAGTTCTGCTTGATACATCTGATAGAGAATCAAAAAGTGAGTATAGATCATCAATATCAGAATTGCAGCTTTAAAATTGAAAAAGCAATATTTTATACAAACTTTGTTTTCGTTTCCGTTTCAAGAAGTGTAGCGAGGCCCATCACGACAATTTTGAGCTATCAATTAGACTTTTTTCAAGAAAAAATTATTAAAAAAGTCTCTCAAGATTTTTTTTACTTTTCAATTATTTTTCGGGAAAAGTTTTTTTGGCATAAAATAGAACTGTGATCTGCGGGGCCCAACACTCATGGGACAGATTAACACTCCCGCGACCCCACAGCAAATAATTTCTGTAGGTGTTTTACGTAGGTGAATCTAATCATGAATATTTGCATTACTTCGGCGGGGGAGGTTGCCGAATATTGTAAGGTCAGGTAAACCACATAAATTTGAAAAATGACAAAAAAAATTCTCAGAAAAGGAAAATGCAAACAACCATTCGTCCAAAAATTCGACCTACAAAAAAGTCATAGCCGAATAAAATCGTTCGCTAAATTTGGACCAGTCTATACTTTGATAGTATAATTCTCTAAAATGAATTTGCAATACCGACGTGGACCTTGTTTCAGGCTGGCTACTTCAATCTTACCTCCGGCACTGGCTGTCAGCAGTGCAATTGTGACCCACTGGGAAGTGTGAACACAACCTGTGATTTGATCAGCGGTCAGTGTCTATGCAAACCAGGGGTGACTGGTCGGCAATGCGAACAGTGTGCTCCAAGACATTTTGGCTTCAGTGCCGACGGTTGCAAAACTTGTGACTGTGACTTGCTTGGTTCTGAAACACCGGATTGTGATGTTAACAGCGGTTGGTCAACTTTTTAAAGTTACATTTTGGCTTAGTCCCACATGTGGTTTGGGCTAAAACCATCTGGACCTTGGAGGATGGCCAGTTAGCTACGGTTGGATACTTTTTCAGCAAAAATATATATTTTTATGAGAATTTTTCCTGATGCGACTTAGCGAAACTGCCTCAGGAATCCAAATCATTAAACAGAATTTCAAAAAGATGTTTGATTGTCGTAACATGACCTAAATTTGGATGGTCATGATTTGGAATATTGTCAATCTAACTTTTTTGTGACTATTTTGTGGTTCAGATTCCTAAGGCTGTATAGAAATACGAGATTTTTTTACAAAAAATGTTTTTTATTGGAAAAACTATAAAACATTTAAAAAACTGCGGTTAAAATGGCCACTTTCCACTTGGCCTTTAGGTAGGCTGGGGTCCAGATGTTAGGGCAGACTATTATATATCAAACGGAAGTCCAAGCCGATTACCAAAAATAACATTCTGATTGCGTCAGAATAAAAAGACATGAGTGTTACAAAGCGGGGGAAATTTCGTGCTTCACCCTGTACTACTTTTTTTTCAGAAGCTCTTACAAAGATGTTACTTTTAATCCCTATTTTATATAAATACCTCCAAAAAAATTCCTAAATAATACCAGAAATTTCGTCAACTTTTCTAGGCCAATGTTTGTGCAAAGACAGTGTAGAGGGCAGACGTTGTGACCAATGCTCCGAGAATCGGTACAGCATGCAAAGTGGTTGCCTGGCTTGTGACGACTGCTACACACTTATCCAGTCCAGAAAGAATACCGTCAACCAGTCCATTTCCCTGCTCAGAGAGAACCTGGATGAGATTCAAAATAACCCAGTCACAGTCAACGACAGTGAATTCGATGAGAAAGTGTCCCAAGTCAATAGTCAGGTACAAGAGTTGCATGGAAGGCTGGCCGCAAATTGAGTAAGTTACTACAGTAATTACAAATGTGATTTCAAATTTGATTCTCATTTATCGATTTATTAAAATTTTCAGATGGCGATGACAGCCAAATGAGACTGCAAGTGAGTGAATTGAAAGACCAGCTGCAGAATGCTGGAGCATTGGTCAAGGATGTGGATGGCCAGTTGTCGCAAATAGATGGGAGTGCTGCTCGTGTGGAAGCAGAGCTCCAAAAATTTACGGCAGACAAAAGTGAGTTTTAGCTGCTAGCATACAACAAACGCTCTAATAAACCATCCGATACCCCCGCCTTCAAATTCAGGGTCGGCCTAATCAGATCATTTGACGTAGGCCAAGAAGTCGCAGAGCAAGATCTTAGAAGTGCTAAACTGATACGGCACGCTGCGTTTTACTAATTCTCAATATTACATCGAGTTTTATGATTGGATTGAGATATGGAGGAGATATGTGCGTTTGGGAAACTTAGGGACTGGTCAGCTTTTTTTTTTGAAATTTTTTATAGTTTTTAAATAAAAGCGCCCATTCATGTATAAAATTTTTTCTGATGCCCTATAAGCTATAATAACTAAATTTTTTTCAGACTCGGAATTTTATAGTAGAATTTTAAAAAGATGCTCGCTTTCTGAGATACGACCCAAAGTTGCAGTGCCAATATTTTTTCAATGACGACCATCCAACTTCGGATTGTATGTTGGCAGCTAAGCATATTTATAAAATTTTGCTTTGTAATTTGGACTGCTTGAGACATCTAAGCTAATAAACGCATCAAAAAAAAATTTACACACATATGGCTACTTTCATTCTAAAAGATCATCAAATTAAAAAACAGGGGCAACTGACAAAAAGTATACGGCAAAAAAACTTGAAGACTAGCCCATGATAGGTCACCATAAAAATACTGAATTAAAAAATAAAACTTCTTAAAGAGGCTCTCACCTTCGCGGGATTAAAAAAATGGCTTCGATGGCGCAGTGAATAAGGTTTTGTTTTATGGCCCAAAATCGTGCGCAGGTTCGATCCGAGGTGGTGGCATGCTATTTATTTTGGCTTCTTTGACCAATATATAGGGGTAATTCGACTTTTTTGACGCCAGATTCGGAATCAGCGACCTAAATTACTTCTAGAACTGCTCAAACAAGCCAAAATAAATAGCGTGCCATCACGTGGGATCGAACCTGCAACACCATTTTGGGCTAAAAAACGCAAACGCTTATCCACTGCGCCACTGAACCCACTTTTTCTCGCGAAGGTGGGAGTCCGATTTGCCGACGAATCAAGATCTTCAGCATCTAATTTGCCATATCAATGCAAATATTATTAGGCACTGTCCAAAGCGAGCTGGAGAATGCAATTGGCTATGTGGAGACCGAAGGAAGGTCGCAACTTTCCAAAGCGCAAAAGGCAGCTGATCGATATGGTGACAAGAGTCAACAGTTGTCGGAGATAGCTGAGCAGGCCAAAACACTTGTGGATGGTCAGGAGAGCAAGATGAAAGAGATCAAGATGTTAGCAGACAAGGCCAAGAACACTTCCATGCAGGCCCTCAGTGAGACCAATGAAGCTATTTTTGGGGGTCAGTCACTTTATTTCGTATTCGATACAACTACAGCTCGACTATAATTTCCAGCCACTAGCACCAGCCAGCAAATCGACAACCTGTACAGCAAAGTGAATGAGACAGATCAACTACTGAGGGACACTCAGTCACTGGCCGAAGAGCAAAGTGCTGAAGCTAACAAGGTAAGTATTTAGAAAATTTGATTACTTCTGCTATAGCGCCCCGCCAGTTTTTTGACTTTTTTGAACGTCTACGTAGCCTTTTGATCAGAATTGAAATTTGAGTATCAAGGGTATGAAAAAATTAAAATAAACTTATAATTGTAGAAAACTTACCTCCTCCCAACTGAAAATCTTGTTTTCGGCATTGTGTGTTTGACCCAGTTTTTAAGACTCTTCTCAGGCAAGTTACCACTCATTTTGTAGCTCATCTCTTTGGCTGCAAGAAGAGTGGTAACTTGTCTCAGAGCAGTCTTAAAAAAGTGGGTAAAAACCCACAATGCCAAAAAGGGGAGGAGAGTTGGCTCGAGCTTTTAAGAGTGTCATTGTATCAAGACTCGACTCCATACAATTTACGGTAAAATTGAAAATAGCCATATCGAATGGATACCTGATTTTACGATTCTCATACTGGAAACTTACTTTTAGAGACTTGATATCTAAAAATTGCATTTTGAGTGTCTGAGCCATTTTTATAAATCACAATGTGTCAAATTTGCTTTGTTTTCCTGCAAAGTTAGCTAAAAATGTACAGTCAAACCTCGATAATCCGCCACCCTCGGATCGGTCCCGTGGGCTGGCGGATTATCGAGGTTTGACTGTATTTCTAGGCCTACGACGCTGCAGCCCGGCTGTTGAGTGAAGTGGAAAGCGCAAAACTACCTCAAATTTTGCCTAGCGAGCTGAAAGAGAGTGCCAAGAAACTGAAGGGGGAGTCACAGCAGTCTTTGGAAAACGCCCAACTCAAAGCCAATGAGAACCAGCAGGTGCTCGTTGACGCTCAACAGGCTCTTCAAGAGTCCAGAGTGGAGTTCCAGAATGTTCAGGCCAAACAGAATGTAATTAAATGTTTTGTGTATGAGTAATAGATGATTTGACGACCTTATTTGCAGGAAGCAGAGAGATTGCTGGAAGAAGTAGAACAATACCACAACAGAGCCAAAGAGGCATTTGATTTGGCGACCAAGATTTGGAATGAAGCCAAAGATTCACATGACTCACTTTCTGGTCAGAATTTTAGCCATTTTCGGGAAATGACCAGGCTCGCCAGATATACTGATTTATCAGGGATTTTCCGATTTCTGGATCCTAAGCGTGATTTTAGATTGCGAAAAAATAGTCAATTAAGAATGGGCATAAAAATTTTTTGGCACAAATACTCGAAATTTCGCCACAAATTCAAAGAAAGGCTTTTTTAAAAAGATGAAAACAAAAATTAGTAATGTTTGCGGTGAAATTCCAATTTGCACATTTATTAATATTACTAATTTTCGACTGATTACACCAATTTGTCTTAATATAAGATTTTTTTCAAAACTTTGATCTTTTGGGCTTTAATCGGGAATTCGAGGTATCTGGCCCCCGGTTAACAGCCCTACTAAAAACCATCTACATCGAACTCATCCAAAAAGTGCTGATTTTATTGAACCTTACTTTTTATAAAAAAATGTTTAATTTCTTGCAGACTTCCAAGACAAAGTGCAGCAGAGCAAAGAAGAAGCTCTGCAGGAGCTAGCCAATCTCTCAGAAATTCAAAAAGAGTTGAATGAGGCTGAGTCAATCACTAAAGAGGCTGAAGAAGCTGTAGGTGACGCCAGACAAAACGCTAATCAAGCCCTTAAAGTGGCTGAAGAGTCAAAACTGAAAGCTGAGAATTTGGTTAAGGTAAGCTGGATATTTGATTTTTTGTGGAGGGAAACAATGGGCCACTTTAAATTGTGCCTATTCAAATTGGGCCAAAATTTTAGAGATTGTCGAGTGGAATCGGGAAATTGAAATTTTCGCTTAACATTTATCTGATGCAGAGTGAGTTGCTCTTCCTGATAAGCACAAAAACGGCGCTACCCAGGTTCTTTAATTAGAAGTTATAATAAAGTACTGTTTCGAAAAGTCAAAGTTTAAAAAAAATGGTTTCGCCAAAAACAGGTTTAAAACATGTTCGAAAACAGCCTGTTTGATAAACGTACATCTGGAACAGGAACTTGTCTATAACAGTTTTTTACCGTCTTGTCAGGAGTAGTTGTAGAGGTGAAAAGCTGTTACAGTCGAGTCTCGATATACCGCGACCCCTCGGGACCATAGAAAGGTCGCGGTATATCAGGGATCGCGTTATATCGAAGGTAAATTTGACTGACTTCCTTTTGCTGGGATCATTTGAAGGGTCGCGTTATATCGGGGTCGCGTTATATCGCGACTCGACTGTATAGACAAGTTCCTGTTCTAGATTTATGTTTATCAAACAGGTTGTTTTCAAACATGCTCTTTTTCTAAACCTGTTTTTGGCGAAACTATTTTTTTACAAACTTTGACTTTTTGGAAACAGTACTTTATTATAACTTCTAATTGATAAACCTGGGTAGCGCAACAAAAACGTTATTATTTGTTTTAAATTTTTGCAGAAAAATGTGTTTTCTTCAAAAATCATCATTTTTGGTATGCCAATTTTCGGCCAAAAAACCGCAATAAATACTGGAAATCGACTTGACCTTTCTAATTTTTAGTGCATTCAAAAGATGATTCGGCGCTACTGTAATATACCCCCCCCTAAAACCGAGCTTTTCAGGAGTGGTCAAAAACCATTTTTATACAATAATTTCGCCATAAAAGACCAGAAAAGCAATTTAAATGGGATTACGGGCTGTATTGGGAGGGGAAGGAAATAATACAGGGGCCACTTTTTGAGATGGTTGGGATCCTTAGAGTATAAGTTCTCTAAGCGTCTAAGGGCACTTACAAACCCAGGAACTTGTGGTGCAGGCAAAAGTATAACTACCTTCCATGGACCTAGCCGATCAGCGGGTTGCACCCTGCGGGTTTTCACCTAAGCCTAGCACTTTTTCAGTGCTAGGCTAAATTTTTGGATGCTGGGCCTCTGGATGCAAGCCCCCTGCGCCCCCGAAGGAGGCGCAGGGGCTTGAGAGTTAGAGATGCTCGCACTCACTTACCTTAGACATGATTCCGAGAAGTACACTTGATGATAAAATGCATATAGAGTCTATTTTTGCCACGGCCCGAGTTAAAAACATGGTAAAGCAGGCAAAAAAAAGTGGCCCCTGTATTATTCCCTCCCCCTCCCAATACAGCCCATAATCCCTTTTAAACTGCTTTTTGGTCCTTTTATGGCAAAATTATTGTAAAAAAAGGGTTTTAAGACACTCCCAAAAAAATCGATTTGGGGGGGGGGTTATTGCAGTAGCTTTTGGGTGGGGTGGCGGATACATGACAGTAGCGTCGATGATTCAATTCCGCATCTTTTTGACTGAAAATTTCCGAAAAAAGCAGGGGAAAGTAAGACAAAAAAGGCTTTTGAAATTCGCTAGTCGTCCTAACTGTTTTCACTTTTTGACGTAAAACTTTTTTTTACAAAAGAAAAAGAAAAATCTGACATCGTATTCATGATCAGCGTACCCGATTTGCATGTCAAATTGCTCTTAAATGTGAAAACTGATTGTCATGTTTCAAATTCCCCTCAAGACGATAAACATTTGAAGCAAAAAGTATGGCTAAAGTGCACTTTATGGGGGTTGCCCAAAAGTGGGTTTTTTAGGGGAAAGTATTTCATAGGCACTGAGAACGATAGAAACGGCAAAAAAATGTGTGGGAAGGCCATTTTTCGAAAAAAAAAAATTTTTCGATACACAGGGGGGTATCATGGTGTTTTTAGTCAAAATTTCAAAAATTTAAATTTGCGCCTTTTGAATTCAAACGAAATAAGGGCTGTATAGGGAGGGGAAGGGAATAAAAGGGGCCACTAATCACACAGGCCCACTAACAAGAAGATGTTGGACATAGTCTTGAATACTGGGGCTACCGCATATAGAAACTCTGGTATGCATGCCTTTTTATGCATCCTAAGTGGGACTCATATAGAAAGGGCCCCAAATTTTTGAAAATTTTTGCCTTGGTCCGCCCTGTTGTTTTTTGTTCAGAATTCAAAATTTTATGATGTATTTGATGATTAATAAAATAATTATTGTGCTTGTTATGCAAATTTAAATATTAGCTGCTAACTGAAAGAATATAAACATTATAAAATTGTAAAAAATTCCAAAAAAACAACAGGGGGAACAAGGCAAATATTTTCAAAAATTTGGGGGCCCTTTCTATATGAGTTCCTCCTAAGTCACTTTCGAGTGATTTATGTCTAAGGTATGTGGGTGTGCGCATCTCAACTCCAAGCCCCCAAGCCCCCTACGCCCCCGAAGGGGCGCAGGGGGCTTGAGAGTCAGAGATGCGCGCACTCACTTACCTTAGACATGATTCCGAGAAGTACTCTTGATCAAAAAATGCATATAGAGTCTCTTTTTGCCACGGCCCAGTTGAAAAACATGTTAGGACAGCCGAAGAATACAAACAAGCACTTTGCTAACTTCCCTTCCCCTCCCTATACAGCCTTTATTCCCTTTTAAATTCAAAAGGCGCCAATTTAAATTTTTGAAATTTTGTCTAAAAAACCATGATACCCCCCCCCCCCCTGTGGTTCGAAATTTTTTTTTTTCGAAAAATGGCCTTCCCACACATTTTTTTGCCGTTTCTATCGTTCTCAGGGCCTATGAAATACTTTCCCCTAAAAAACCCACTTTTGGACAACCCCCATAAGGTGCGCTCCTGCCAAAAGTATTAGTGTACATCGTCTGGAAAAGTGATTACTGGAAAAGTGTATAATTTGCAAAATGTGTCTTTTGAAACGTCGGATCGGCGAAACGTTAACTCGAAAAATGTACAACTCGCAAAAACGTAACTCGAAAACGAAGAACTCGCAGAAAAAGCTGTTTTTCTGAAAATTTTTCAACTTTTTTGCTAAGGTTTTCACATTATCATGTAGCCCTGCGATTCTAGTTTCTGATAAAGTAAAATTTATTGCATTATCTTACAAAAATGTAAAATAATGAGGTCAAAGCATGAAGGTTGTCAAAAAAAAATTTTTCGAACCACAGGGGCTCGGATATCGTGTTTCTGGACCCCGATTTCATGAGAAAGCCGCATGTTTTTAATTCTGAGAAAAAAAATTTCGAACCACAGGGGTATCATCGTTTTTTAGTCAAAATTTAAAAAATTTGAATTGGCGCCTTTTGAATTTTAAAGGAATGAGGGCTGTATTGGGAGGGGAAGGGAATAAAAGGGGGCCACTTTGATAGCAGGACGTTAGAAAAGTAAATGTTTGTATTTTTCGACTGTCTTACCATGTTCTTCAACTGGGCCGTGGCAAAAAGAGGCTCTATATGCATTTTTTGATCAAGAGTACTTCTCGGAATCATGTCTAAGGTAAGGGAGAGCGAGTGCTTACCGAGCTCAAGCCAAAAAGTTTTGCGTCAAAAACTGAAAACAGTTAGGACGACTAGCGTCATCGAATTTTTACGGAGTATAAATTGTTTTAAGAATGTACTGGTTTTTCTGAGTAAGACACTTCGAGAGGCCACACCTTGACGTATTTATAAGAAAAGGTGGCCGAATTTAGTTTTTTTTACTCAGCACATCGTAGGCTTTCTTTTAAGCACAAACACTCGATTTCCGATTTCCCGAGGGGTAGAGGTGGTATTAATAAAATCACAAATTACAAAACTTCTCTTTTAAAGTCTTATTTTAGGAGTCCACTCAACTAACCGAGTCCACAGAAACTACCAGAGAGCAGGCAACTGCCCGTCGAGACTCTCTCGACAATTTGGCCAGTTCCATTGAATCGCTTGGCACAACCACCAAAGACTTCGAAAACCAGGCATTATCGGACACTGAAAAGTCACAGGAAGTGCTGAGAAAAGCCACAATGGCTGAAAGCAGTGTCAAGAATTTGCAAGAACAATTGACAGAGTCAGAGAAGAAGCTTCTGGGAGCACTAGATCAATTGAGTAATATTTTTGATGATTGACCAAAAAGAGTATTTTCGAAATTATTTTTAAGATTCCCTTGAAAACGTGGACGACAATCAATTAGAAGAGCTGGAGCGTTTACTAGAAGAATCAGAAAAGTAGGTTTATTGCGACAGCATTAAAAAGATTTTAAAAAATTCTCGAAAGTTCGACTCTAATTGGAAACTGCATGTTTTTTTAGATTAAATTCAGTGTTGATTGAAATTTTAGCGCTTGCTCCCGCCAAAAAGCCCAATTTCAAATTTGGAATTTCCGGGCACAACATCAGAGACAACATCAATTCGGATTTCTATTATTTAGAATAACTCAAGCCCGGTCAATAACTCACCGGGCAAGTTACCGGGTTCGACACCTTTTTGACGGTACACGGACAATTCACGCCCCGGACAATTCACGCTGCGGACAATTCACGCCCAGGACAATTCACGCGACAGGACAATTAACGCTCCTAGCTAATTCCCGATAATTCTCGGCGATAAATTGATATCCTGGTAAATTGATGTCTGGATAATTCATCCGCTAAAAGGTTACAGGTTCAAATCCTGGTGGTGGTAAGCAAATTTTTCTGGACTAGTACCAGGACCCGTAGTCAATATCGAATTAGTGACTAAATATTTAGACACTAAATAAAAGTGGCAATTTGGTAGTCAATATAGAAAACTAAACTCTAAATATTTAGACTCTACTTTTCGGTAGTCACTAAACAATTAGAATTTAGCATGCCACACTCTAAATATTTAGCCGTAGTCAATATCGATTCGGAGTTTAGAATTTAGCAAGTGGCATGCTAAACTCTAAATATTTAGTCGTAGTCAATATACAGCTACAGCAATTACACCCCCATAGACTTTATTTTACAGATAACATCAAATTACACATCAAAAATATTCCCTAACAATTCCATTTCTCTCTTGAATTCCAGTCACTTGACGTCCTTGGTAGACTTCTTCCTCAGGTTGGTCATCACCGATTTCTTCATCCTCCTCTGGCTCAGGCATGCGCAGATCTACAGCAAGATTGTGCAAGACAGCAGTTGAGAGGACCACATTAGCCATATGCTCCAAGCCGAGGCGGACTTCACTGTGTAAAATGGCAAAACGGCGCTTCCACTGCCCGATCCTCTGCTCCACACCGACCCTTGTTCTCTTGTGTGCTTTATTGTACCTAAATAAGATGGTTATGCAATTAATTTCCGGGCTACCAGTATGCGTTTATTCCAACCTTATCTCACTAGCCGACGACGGTCTGAGGAAAGGAGTCATTAACCACTTCTTGCACGGGTAGCCTGAATCGCCCAAAAGCACACCACTAATTTCGTTGTTTTGGAAGGCATCTCACAGAAGGCTTGAACGAAGAATATGTGAGTCATGTGCGCACCCCGGATGCCTGGCGACCACATTTGTGAATTGACTCTCTGAGTTGACCACCACCTAAAGAGCAAAAATAAGCCTGATCACTAGAAGTGAAATATTTCAAAAGAGATCACTTGAACATTTATTGAGTGCCGATTTTTCCGGTTTACATAGTCCCTCTCAACGTCCTGACTCGGCGCTTGAATGTAGATGTGCGTTCTATCGATTAGCCCCACCACGTTTGGAAATCCAGCGACTCCATAAAACATTCGCTGCTCCTTTGCAATCTTCTGCAAAGTTATGTTCAGCAAATAACAAAAATATAATGAAAAAGACTACCGCCTGAGTTGTTGGCATGTAAATGAACTGACTCGCCTTCGCCGCCAAACTTGCACAGAAACGCTCCACACATCTTGAAACGGACTTTTGACTGATGCCCAGTGTATCGCCTTGATTCGCTTCGAAGGAGTAGACATATTGAGGATGGAAAACTTGCGCTTGCCACCTTTCTTATAACTATCGACTGCGTCCTAAATGAACGAATCCTAATCCTAAGCTTAGATAACAAGCCTGTAATCGAAAGGTTACCTGCATAGTGACACTTGATTTTTCCCTTCTGGGATTCCACTGAAGGCAGGCGAGTCCTCATATAGCTCGATGATGTCTTTGAATCTTTCCTCTGGCAACGGCTTTCCTCCACCCGTGCCATTCGCATGCCTAAACAGTGGTAACTTAATCAATTGCAATAAAACCAAGAAAACTGCCCACTTCTTTTTATTCGCATTCACCTCCTTAGCCTTGACTTTGAGATACATCCAGTGTTTCTTCACTTGATCGCTGCCGAAACTGAGTAGTTTGTCGACGAAAGCCTTGTTGAGCTTTGAAGTCACATCCTTCCACGCCTTGTTCGATTTCGATTGAGCCTCAGCCGAGCGGGATGACGGAAACAGTACAGCAAACGTCTCGGCTACCAAGGCTGACAGCTTTGCAGAAACGTCCATGCTGAAACGGCTTTTTTCCACCACCAAATTTGCATCCATAACGAAGAGCGTTCTAAAACGTTTACATTTAAGAATTGAATTTTTCCTAACAAATCACAGTAGACGCAAATAAACTATTATGACAGGAAGAAAGAGCGTTAAAAGTTGGCCTAGGAACGTTAATATAAAAAATAGACCGAAGGGGTAAAAAGATGACGAAAATTGGGTTGGAAGTTGAGACTAAATAAATTTAGACAGCCCCCCACCGCCCCACTTTTTTATAAGGAAAAATTAGAGTTTAGTCTCTATATTGACTACGAAAAGTGGAGTTTAGACTCCATTTTGACTACGAAAAGTAGACTCTAAAAAAAGTAGAGTCTAAACTTTAGAGTCCAATTATATTGACTACCAAAATTCTAAATATTTAGTGACTAAATAAAAAGTGGAATTTAGACGGCGATATTGACTACGACTAATTTTTCTCGAATTTAGAATTTAGAGTTTAGCATGCCACTTGCTAAATTCTAAACTCTAATTCGATATTGACTACGGGTCCAGAATAAAAAAAAGTTTTTAAAGGATCGATAAGCCTCAGGGTGGGTAGGAAAACCGCCTGGTACCTGCCCTAAAAATCCGAAATTTGGGATTTAGCCTAAAGTAATTATATGCTGTGGAATAATTGTGCCCTATCCAGAATCATATCCTGAGCATGGTTTGATAATGGCAAAATTTGCAGGAACCCTAACTTTGAAAAGTTTCATGTACCGTAGGGTATCAAGGCGGTGATGAGAGAGTACTATCAGGGTAATATTACTCAAGTTGTTGTAACTAGGTAGAGGTACTCAGATAGAAGTGCGAAGGTAGTGGTACATAGTGGTACATTGCGACCCTGCACCTACCCCATGGTACGCACCCTGGATTTTGGATGGCGAAAATCGCAAATTTGGACCTATCAAACTCAATTCCCTACACTATCTTGCGTTAGAATAAATGATTTGTTTTTGGTTTGACTAAAAGTTATTTTTAAGGATATCTAGCAGAACATTCTAGAGGTCGAGTCGTTTAAATCAGTTCTCATCGCCCCGAAGGGGGCGCAGAAGGCTTGAGAGTTAGATATGTGCGCACTATGATATGATTCCGAGAAGTACTCTTGATCAAAAAATGCATATAGAGCCTTTTTTTGTCACGCCCCAGTTGAAAAACATAGCAAGACAGTCGAAAAATACAAACAGTTACTTTTATAACATCCTGCTATCAAAGTGGCCCCCCTTTTATTCCCTTCCCCTCCCAATCCAGCCCTTATTCCCTTTAAAATTAAAAAAGCGGCAATTTAAATTTTTACAAATTTTGACTAAAAAACCATGATGCCCCTTGGTCCCGTGGTTCGAATTTTTTTTCTCAGAATCAAAAAACACGCGGCTTTCTCATGAAATCGGGGCCCAGAAACACGATATCCGAGCACTCCCGTGGGGGATTCTATAGTCAAGCCTTTTTAATTTTTGTTGTTTATTGTTGCAGTCATGGCTATATCTATAATCTATATGAATAGTTGAATAAGTAATTTTGTTGCAAAGGATAAAAAGTCATTCTAGGGGATATACATATGCGTACTTAGCGTGGGGGGGGGGGGGGGAGGAAGGTTTGAGATTGGTGAACGTGGTTTGCTAGCCGGACTATAGCCGCCCCCTGTCAGAATTTTTCAATAAGGATCAGCCCTCCCCCACCCCGTATGGAAAATTTTTGCAATCCTGCGTACGAATATGAGGATATATATGTCGGAGGATATATATCGAGTACCATTACCTGACCAGGTGGATATCCACCTGGATGGCTTAAAAAATCAAAAGTAAGCTTAAAATCGTGATTTTGGTCTTATTAAACCAAATTTTTTCTGCGGCTATCTAGGTGAATATCCACCTGACCAGGTGGTACCCACTTAAGTACCGGCCTGTGGGATGGGGAAAACCTCAAATTTGGTCATATCAAAAAAAGTTCCTGGCACAGTTCCACGTATGATATCATGGTTCGTTTTAAAATTTAGGCACACTTCATATTTCAGGCCATTTAGGCGGATTTCCACCTGTAGCTAGAAGTACTCACACTAGCTTTCAGTGTTCAGCTAGGTGAGGTTCAGCAGTTTCTGTGATAGGGTGGCCGGCCGCCCTATTACTTTCTTGTGGCAGGATGATTTGGTGCGGCATCAAAATGTCCCGGCATCGAGATATCCCGGCATCGAAATGGCCGGCATCGAAATGTCCCGGCATCGAAATGGGCGCGGCATCGAAACGGCGCGGCATCGAAATGGGCGTGTCCGGATTATTGTCACCCTGATCACCATAATCAACTTGATCGACCTGAAAAATAAAAAATATATAGTGAAAAATGGGCTCCCCCCGTAAACCAGAACAAGTCTCAAAACTCATATACACTCTAGAAATGTATCTTCATTATTAAACACATTTTCTTGCGCTTCCTTGAGATCGATTTCTTGCATCAGCTCAGCCATATTCTTCTCATCACGCGCGAGCTTCACCTTGCCTCGACCACTCGGAACCGGCTCAACTTTCTTGAAGCAGTGGATGAACCCCGCACGATTTGAATGACTCAACGATGAGCTCCTTCGAGAGATTCTCACAGGTTCGACAATCCATTAGAGTTAGACGGCCATTGCCGCAGCTAAAGAGAGTGTCAAGGGTTTGGTTCTGTTAGAGAGTGTGGTTCTAATAGAGAGAATACGGTAAGTGGCTAAAGTGGCCAAAAATGTCACAAAACGGGACAAACACCATCACGCCATTTTTCAAGTCGAAATCGCTTTTATCTCAATAAGAAAAAGTGCTTCCCGAGAATTCAGCTATTTGAATTCGGAACTATTGGTGTGGGTATGTCCCTTTATGGGGCACGTCGTTTCGATGAATTGTCGTTTTCCTAATTTTTCACATTTGAAGATTTTTTCGGTGAACATAAAAGATAACAGGTGGACGGAGAAGTGAGAGTGTTTTGCTGAAACGTAGACAAAACTTTTTAACCAACTATTTATTCGCGATCCTAATATTATGAATTTTCCACAAATAAATCACCACAACCAAATTATATGTGAAAAAAACCAATAAACGAGTATTTGTAATATACATCGCCACTCAATTTCTTTTTTTCAAACTTTGAAACAATACTTAGACGTGGGAAACTCAGTTTTAAATAGAGTCCCAGGTAAAAATTTACCATAAATACTATTAAAATTTTGATATCGCGCAATTCAGGGAGGCGTTTATATCAAACTTTGGCCCTAGTTTATTCGTCTTTTATTGGCTTTTCTCATAAATCCAACAACTGTTGGCTAATTTGTATTCGCAGACTTCCTCAGACTTAAACCAGTGGCTGATTTCTCGATTGGCAGATTCGACGCTGTCAGATCCATGGCAGATATTCCGGCCAGTTTGGACGCAGTAATCACCTCGGATAGTTCCGGATGCGCTTTGAAGAGGATTAGTGGCTCCTAACATAGTGCGGCCTTGCTTTACAGCATCCAGTCCTACAAAATCCAGTTACACTTTTATTTTGGGTAAACAATTTTAAAACCACATCTCACCCTCCCAAACCATGGCAACAATTGGACCAGAAGACATGTACTCGACAAGCCCCGGAAAAAAGGCTTTGCTCTTTAAATCTTGATAGTGCACCTCTAGATGTTGACGAGACGCATGTATTTGTTTAAGGCAACTAGTTTGTATCCACGCTCTTCAAAACGAACAATGATTTTTCCAACCAATCCACGCTGCACACCTAAAGCAAAAAAGCCCTTTTTTATAAGTTTAGCATCTTTTTTAATTTTATTGAAATTAATTTTTTGAAAAAATATGAAAAAACCTGAAAATTTGAAAAAGTCCAGAATTAAAAGTGTATACCCATGTTTATAAGCGGCCCACTTATAAATATGGGCAGAGAATTTGTGATTCAGGATTGTTAAAAATTTTCGGTAGGTTTATTAGCCTAAACTCAACCTTCGGCTTTTTGTAGTAAAAACAGGGTTTTACCTCATAGTATTCATAAAAAATAAGCTTTGTTTGAGAGAATTCGGATGCGATAAAACCTGTTTAAAAAATTTGCGTCAGGGTTGAAAAGTTACGACAGTTATAAATCAAGCGACTTATTTCCGCCACCCGGCACATGCAAAAAAGAATTATTAAGCATACAAAAAATTATATCAAAAATTTAAAAAAACAAAAGGACAAAATTTATTTCTATACCTTTTTTAATTCAATTTTTTGTAAAATATAGAAAGAAACAATTACCATCCGGCTTCACAGCAATAAAAGTCCGCTCTATAGTCGACATTTTTACTTTTGTTGAAGTTTTTTCGAATAGCGCAGCAATAGATGAAACTGAAAATAGAACACAATTTTCGGCTCACATAAAATTTTATTAAAAATGCTTAGTTGGTAGTCAAATTGATTAAACTAAGCAGATTAACCAAGCACGAATGTTAGTGTGAAATTCAACAAAAACAAGCCGTTGTCATGCAGACTCAATGGAGAAAAAATTTATAGGAAATTACGGCTTATTTTAAGATATTTTAATACACTACAGCTAAGAGCTTTAAAAAGCGCAGTAATGTTTGTTAATATAAACAAGAATCAGTAGCGATTTCACTTTCTTTTACAGGAAAAATTAAAAATGTCCTATTTTCTCTAATATGCGACGTTTATAAACAGGTTAGTGCTCGTGATGAATGCTATGATGAACTGGCTAGCGACTATGAGTTTTCAACCGGGGAGCTGACTTAACTGAATTTCCATACACAAATAACTTTCAGTGTCTGAATTAAGTTTAGCCCGATTGGAGCGGTGCAGTTTCCATAGATACTTTTAAAATAACTATACAATTAGCACTATCATTGTTCCTCGCTCTAGCAACAGTTTTTAAAAAACAGTGCCGAATGTCACGATTTTATTGATTTTTCGATCGAATTTGGCGTTGGAGTTTATTTTAATGTCAAGATTGTCAATGAAAATTGTTTGGGTTTAGACTTGTTGAGTTTAAATTTTCTGCTGTCTCGTATTTTTAGCATCAAAGAGTTGTCAAATTCCGCCTTGTCTCTAATTATGCCCCCCCCTCTGGCAGAAGGTCGACAAATTCCGCCCCGGGGCACAATTAGAGAAAATACGGTAAATAAAAAATCCAAAAAAACGTGGGTTTTTCGTGCCATATTCTGTTTCAAGAAAATATAAGTTTATGCCCCAAAATTTGATCAAAAAAAAATTTACAAAAACGCCTCAAATATTTTGTTGTTGCTCAAAAAAGTGGGATCTTTAATTGCGATAAATCGTACCTAATGTTTTTTTTGCAGACGTTACTCCGAGTCTGAGACTGAAGGTCAGCTCAAGGAGCGAATCCGTAAAGCAGAACAGGATGCTGGACAACAAAAACGACAAATAGATGCTTTGTAGGTTTTTGTCAGCAATCAGTTAGAAGGGCCTATTAAACCAATTATAATGTGTTTTCAGAAACAAAGACTTGGAAAACTTGAGGAGCATTCGCGACAGCCTGCCCACCAAATGCTTCAACCTCGTAAATTTGGAGCAAGAAGGCCAGAAGTGATCAATAGTAGTAATATTAATAGTTGTTGAGTAGGTAGCATCAAGCAGAAAGTTTTTGCACCGGGTTCTTATGTCCTCAGTAGCTTCTTTTTTAGACCATAGAATATGTGCTTTTGCCAATTGATAAAAAAAATTCAGAGCTCATTTTGGAATTTTTTGACTGCTCTGCTATTGGTGACCTAAATATACTTTTCATTTTACTTAGAGCAATCTTGTTTGAAAAAGTGGACCAAAACATATTGCTAAAATTGGGTTTTTTAGTTTGAAAAGACCGCTCTCTTACATTCGACTCTCGATATAAGGCCATCCGAAAAGTTTGTTCCTGCCTAGGGTTCAGCACTTTCTTAGCAAAGCCCCACTTAAAATCAAAAAAAATATATTAGTTTCATCAATATCAGATCTATTAATTTTATTTCAAAATTATTTAAAGCACATATTTTTCTTGGAATTATCAAAACATTTCTGAACCCAACTTTACCTTATTTTTTTCTCAGCCTTAATTAATGTGGCTTGTTTGTAGAAATTGTTATTTGAATCGTGGATTCGCATACTCTTTTGTACCGCATTTATTATTGTTTTCATAAAATCCCATTTTGTTGTGCCTTAATTGATTAAGATTGAATATGACTTGATTTTGTGTATTAATCAAGGAAAACACACTTTTATTGTTCATCTCCATTTTTACCCACCTCGGTTCCATAAATCCAATCAAATAAGTAAGAAATAAGCAGATCCATTGAGTGCTTATGATGATGATATTTACTGCCATTTTATTTGATGCATATTAGTAATCTCTTGGCAATATTAACCTTATTTTTGTTACCGATCTAAAGAAAGTGCCAATTCAATTTTAAAACAAGTAAATTTTTTTGTTAAAAAACTGTTTCTGAAAAATTCTTATTGAAAGAATAAAAAATATAAACGAACGGAGCATGTTTTTTTATAGAAACTGCAATTTCGAATTTGGAAAGTGCGAGATCACCAATATCGGCCAAAAACAAATAGCGGTAAATCAAGAAAATTGTTAAAAAATTAAACTATTGATTTAATATTTTTACCTTGTAGCTCACAATATTTGCGACAAAATGATATATTATGTGGGAAAAGTCTGATTCAGCTGGCCGACCAAAGAAAATTGACAAAGCTAACCCCCAATAAACCGGCAGCTTAGGCTGGTCTCCAGGGGCGCCGGTTTATTGAGAGGCGAAAAAATGTCGAAAAGCACGGTAATGGCTACCGTACGCAAACAACGAATACAAAATATACAACAAAATATTATAGCAATAAAAAATACGGATAAGAATAATTCAAGAAATTACTTCAGAACTTCTTTTAGCTCCTTCAATATTTTGGCATTCTTTTGGATAAGATCTTCTGTTTTCTTTGGAGTCATTTGTTCGATATCTCTCATTTTGTTCGCTACATTGTCAAGCTGTTAAGATAGGGTTGTTTGACGAGACTTGGACCAGCGATTATGTTGCTCAAATGCTTCTTTGAGTTGCTTCACTCGACGCAGCGAACTGATAATTATTGGACGCTCTTCGTCACTAGTCATCTTTTCCTCCAGAATGAAAGTGAAGTCGAAAATAGATACATTTGCATAATTGAGGTGCTGCTGAAGCAAAGTGTTTATAGAATATTACCCTTCGCACTCTTTTTTAAGCCCATCTAGCTGCACCGTCAGAACATTGTAGACTTGCAAAAGCTAAAATAATTTTAGTGGTTAAAAAATTGTAGTTATGAAACCGAAAATACATACCGCATTCTCTAATTAAAGCCCCTGCCCAAAATCTGGTATTAAAAAAAAAGTTTCTGTTTTTAAAACAATGTCGGGTACCAACCTCCAGGCATTTTATATATACCAAAACGTAATTCTGTTTGTCAGTTACGCTTAGTATATAGCATGCCTGTGGCCCTATACCAGAAAATTGGGTCTAAAAAAGAGATAATAAATAAACAAAATACCGAATTTCTGGGAAGGAATGAATTAGAGGAAATACGTAATTAATTAAAAACTTTCAATTTTATAACATTTTTTTCAGTATGCAGAATATTTAAGAATAAAATGCAGGACGATTGCCAATACGTATCAAAATTATAATGAAAAAATATGATTTTAAAGAAAAAATAAAAAAAACAGCAGAAATGAAAAAATGAATAAAGTTAAATAAAAGTATAAATAATAATTTTTTAAATAAATAAAAACTATAAATCATACGTTTCCAGCTTGCATAACCATTAGTTGTGTGAGAGTGGCATTACATCGCTTCGACACTATGAGTAGTTTAGCAGAGGTTTTGTAGTCGAGAAACCCAAAAACACCCACCAAAGTTTCAGTCGGAAGCACCATTGTAGAGATAGCTGAAATTGAAGTATAGATTAACGAAACTATGTTTGAATTTTATCTTTTAAGGGTATTCAGGTTCCCTTATTTAGGTAACCATGTTGTTTTGCTTCGATCCACCAGACAGAAGGTCAAATTTTGTTTTAAAAATTAAAATAAAATTGGAAATTAGCTTTTATGTCAGAAAAAGCCGGAAAACAGGTTTTTTTAATTATGTGGAGTTTAAACACGACTCATAACTAGAGCTGGAATCTAGCGTTCGGGCGGGATTTCGGGACGGATTTTCAGCCAAAAAAATTCCGGGATCGGGATTGTCGCTAAAAAATTCGGGATTTTTCCATTTGTTGTTTTTTACAAGAAATCACACTCAAACATTGCTCTATGATTACAAATACACCCTCAGTAAACACTTTATATGGCTACGCTTCACATAATCGACATAACTCAATAATAATGATAATTTATCAACGGCAAACCTTTGTTCAAAAAAATTAACAATTCGCTTAAATTTCGGCTGATCAACACTGGCGAAGGGAAGGTTATGACAAGCTATGTGATGAACAACATTTTTGTGCAACGAAGAGAGTTCTTCTACAAATCGAAAGAATTTTACAAAAAGATAACGCAGCTTTGAACATGTAAAAACACATTTCGACAAAATTTTTAAAAATTGGTACATAGAGTTCTTCTGAACCTCCTGCTTTTTTTGTAGATCTATGAGTTTATCAGCAAATTCATCGTGTGATTTTGCGTGAACGAAAAGCCCTTTTGTGCTGCCATCAGACATTTTCATTGATTTTTTTGCACATTCCGCATTTGGCTTCAAACGACGACAGTTTCTCGAAAAGTCCGATACTCCAGATAACGCTCATAGATATAAGAATCAAGTAAAAATTATATCGGAAGGAGAGAAAAGTATCAATTTTGCAAAAAAAAATGCGTCAAATGTATGTTTTTTTATTTGATAAATTTCCGTCGGGATTCGACAAATTTCGGGATCGGGATTTCGGAAAATGATCAGGCGGGATTTCGGAACGAAATTTTTGCCCGAGAATCAATCGGGCGGATCGGGATCCCGTTGGGATCCCGGCCCGTTTGCAGCTCTACTCATAACAAAATGAAAATACATATACCGTATTTCCTGTAATTTAGCCCCGGGTGCTAAATTTTTTGGATGTATAAAAATCTTGAAATTGTAAATCAAAAATGGTCCTTACTCTGAAGTTCTAGTCAAAAAGAGGGGGGGCTAAATTAGAGGAAATACGGTATATGAATAAAAAATACAGTGTCTTGTATTCCTGTTTATCCCCTTCTAAAAAATAGTCAATAAAATGTTTCTTAGCGCTCGATCTGATTATCTCGATCGAAGTATAGCGCTATAATATGCATATGCACTTTTATTTTTAAAGCGCTCAACACTCGATCAGCCTGTTAGACCTGTTAAAATGATGGAAATAATGGTCGTCTTTGCAAAATAATGAGTGTTTGAAGCAGGGAACTGCATTTGCGTCATTCCCTTACGTAAATTAGTACTATTTCGTACCAAAAAAGTACTTAAAAGGTATTAAAAAAATTGGTACCATTTAGTACCAAATAGTACTAAATGGTACTATTTAGTACCGTTCGGTACCATGGTACTATGATACTATTGTATCCTTTTGATACTAAAGTATCATTAGTACCATAATGATACCACAATACTTTCTGCCTTTTAATGCTTTTTCTGACTATTTTCACAGTGTGTTTACTTTTTTAAGTTGGATTGGTTTTGGAAAATACTTTTTAACACTTTTTTGGCGTTAATATACATTTTTGTCGACGCGAATTTTTTCGGTATACTTCGTCTAAATTTAGGGTCCTGAGTCGGGTTTTTTTTTTGTTTTAGGCTAGTTTAAAATGATCACCATCGCGATCTAAACCAATTTTTATTTTTCATTCACTAATTTGTCGTAATTGTGGATTTTTCCATCTCCTTCCCGTTTCCCATCTCTGATGCCCATTTTGCTTATCGACAGTCTATATTCTTGCTTCGATCGACTTATTCTTTGACTCTTGAGGTGAAGTCATTAACTACAGTGATAAGAAGAAAGCTGATGTAGAGCCAGAAACGCAGGTCATGGACACCTAGTAAATGATATTTAACAAATACTCTCTTTAAATGAGATGTGTGTAATTTTTTGCAAATACACTCTTAAAGTCGTCGTGTCTTGAAGGCACGACAATACACGGTAAGCTTTCATTCGACGAAAACACAATAAGGTCCAAAGAACGATGATGTCTTACAAAAACAGAAACCCCGCGAAGCTGTTCCGAACATAAGTGCAATGCCTTCAAATAGCCAAATGTTCACAAGGATGCACTGAAAAATGGATGATTTTTTTCAGGCTAGTTTTATTATTAGCCCAGCATTTTCTTTTGTGCTAATTAGAAAGCCTAAGCCCTTTGTCTAGGCTTTCTGATGGTATGTCGTTTGCTTATGTTTTAAAAAATTGTCATGGATAAAAATTCAGAAGAATCAATGAAAGCTGTTTTTTAACTGACATCTTTAAAAAAAAATGCAAAATTTTTGCACAGAGACATGCAGTTACTGTCAAATTTTAAATTCAAAAAAGATTTTTCCGTGTTAACTAATCACTAAATATTATGATATGATAAGTTACTTGATAAATGTTTTAGATAAGATATCCCTTTTTACTCCTCTACTTTTAAGATACGGGGCATGGTCTGGATCAAAGTTGCTACCTACTCTGGATTATCGATACAGAATAGGTAGATCATTTTTTTGATACGGGGAAGATGCTATAATGAAAGTTATACGGGGAGAGCGAAATGGAAGACGGGAGGTACTTATTCGGTCGCCCCCACCTCTATTGCGTTTTACTCGCGTTTTATGTGTTTTAGCCGTGCGTTTCAAAAAATCAAGGTGGGGCACCATCAATTTTTTTTGAATTGTTCAGTTTTTCACTCGTTTTGCGTCAAACTTAATACTGATGGCCTTATGCTAACTTAAAACTTGGGCGGAAAACTTAAAAAATCTGGATAAGAACGCAAGTAAAACTTGTTTGAGAAACGAAAAAAACTGTCGGACCTCGCCTTTTCTCCGTGTCGCGCATGGGCGTCCCTTTCAAATTTTCTCCCCTAATGTCACAGCCCCTTTAAAGTGTCAATCCACTGAACTTGACTTGTCCACTGAAAATTCTTTTTCTTGCGTACATCCTTGCTTTATGACTGTTCATAGGTATGTCGATTACCGTACTTCCTCTAATATGAGCCAACTGCCCCCCCCCGCTCAACTTTGAGGGTCTGTATCAGAAACAAGCTGTGTAGATGTATATACAAGCGAGTAAGTATTATTAAGGTCAAGCAGAGAGTGTTCCCATCCCTCCCTTGCTCTGTCCACTCTCCAGTAAAATAGAAGAAGAGAAATCTGTTTGTCACATCCACATGTCACCTTTTGATTTTACATTTCCTCTCTCCAAATTTTCTTCTCCAAATTTTTGTATATGAGTAGTAGACAGTCTCTGGGAATTCTCTAAACACCTCATTAATCAATTTTGAAGATCTTAGCAAATTTGTTTGCTCCAAGCAGAAATCAAACTTGCTTCACATACCTTTTTTGTTGTTATTTAAATTTTGTGCAAAATTTTTATGTATTTTGTCCCGTTTTTTTCAATTCGCGCTTTTTCCAGGCTTTTTTAAGTTTTTTACTTTTTCTTTTTTAACTAAGGAGAAGCCTTAGATGCAGAGTAGCTTAACTTAAGTAAGGTTAGACTTAAAAGTGCATTTTAAGCTGCGAAAAATATGTCATAAATTCCAAAAATTCAAAACTGACAAAAAAATTAAAGTAATTTTTGACAAAAAAAAGGAATGTACATCTTGGCACATCTGTGGTTTTTTAAAATTCGTTTAGACTCATCGGGGTTATTACCCACATTACACCTTCATGCTAATTGTTTAAAAAAAATTGGCTGAGTTTTATGTATGTATTTACTTTAATTAAATCCTCATGACTCTTAACACGAGAAAAACGGATAATGATTTGTGTTGATTCTGGTGCAGAATTTTACGCTGAACACGATGGTGCAATCAGTTTTTGAAAAAGGCAGTTTTTTAGGTTTTGGCGCCAATTTGTAAAAGTGCAGTTTTTTAAAATCAGTTACTGCATATAAATGACTCTAACTCAGCTTGGTGGGTGTATTAAAAAAGCTTCATAACGCATCAGAACCCCGAGGAGCTGAGCTTTCAAATGTGCTATTACATTATCATACATTCTTAAAAATTTGAAAATTTTTAATAAAAAACCAAAAAGTTGCATTTTTAAACGAGACTTTTTTCACTTTTCTGAGAGCCATGTTGATTGGCTTCAAAACGGTATATAGACTTATTGTAAGTAGCTTTCAAGGGCTAAAATGGACCTTAAGTGTTGACGGTATTTTTATTTATTTGTTTTTTAATTTTTAGCAGAAAACTTCGGCTTTACATAGAACACCCAAAATTCTGACACTAGATTTGTGATCAGCGTGACCAATTTGCTTACAGAACTACTCTTGAAATCTTAAATTGACTGTCATATTTCGAATTCCTCTCCATACAAAAAACATTCAAAAAGCTTGATACTTTGTAATTTAAATGCTTTTTTGTCCCGAGATGCTTTGCAGCCTTTTAAAGCGAACTACTTGCAAAAAGTTTATGTACCGTTTTGAAGCCAATGAATAGGGCTCTCAGATTGTGTACTCAAATGTTGGCACATCCCTCGTGCACATAAAGATAACAGCCCAAACGTGAAAAAGTCTCGTTTAAAAAATGCAACTTTTTGTTTTTTTTACATTTTCCAAATTTTTAAACATTCTATGATAATGTAATAGCACATTTGAAAGCTCAGCTCCAGAATCGACACAAATTACCAACCGCCTTTTTCGTGTTAAAGGGGCATGTTCACCTGTTTCAATTTGTCTCCGCCAATTCATTTTTTTTCTGAATTATTGAATTTCTGTACGGATTTTTCAACTTGGTTTCTAACAAAACAAGGCATAGAATTTAATTTTAGATATAGTTTTGTTAAAAATCAAGTTGAAAAATCCGTGCAGAGGTTTAATGATTCAGAAAAAAATTTGAATTGGCTCCGACAAATTTAAACAGGTGAGCATGCCCCTTTAAAGGGGGAGGAAAGTATATATACGCATCGCCTAAGTTACAGTTGACTACCGCTGCGTGCAAACCTTATCTATACAGGGTGGCCCAAAGAACCCTGAAAAAATCCGAAATTTTTTGTCAAGGGCTTTCGCGCACTGTCTGATATACAGATTTTTTTGGCGTAAGCGAGGATGTTTAATTAACGGTTGTGAGGCCGGTACCAAGTCCTCTCATTCTGCCGTAGTCTTACGTCTAGCTCTCATAGCATGAGATTAACGCAGCTCGCTCCACAGGGCTAACTCACTAAGTGGTTGCTTCCCATATGTCGCTTGCCTCGAAGCTGACTTATGACCTAACACTGCAACCGTCCATCCTTGTTACACCAAATTCAATATAAAAAAAATAGAGACACGATGAAAAAAAAACAATAAATGAATGCGACACGCAAAATTTCAATGACTGAACTGTTTAATTTAAACTGTTCGAAAAGTATGAATTTGAACAGCAAATTCTGACATATTTCTCTGAAATTTTGCTGTGAATTTCGAATTTTTTTTGCACTAGCACGTAGCCCTTGATCTTGGCTTTTAAACAAGCTACAAACACTGCTGAATAATGTAAGAAATATATAAATTTAAAAGTCTTAAACAAAACTGTGTTAATTTTGAAAAATTTCAGGTTTTTTTGGGCCACCCTGCACTTTCTTTTATTTACAAGTTTTGTGTCAAAATTATCTTCACACTCTTAGCTATCTAACAAGAACATTAGCGCAGGGTACACACCTACTGGAGCCTTTCTGCAGGCTAAAATAGGCTAAAATTCTTAAAATCTATCGTTCTTAAAGGGGCATGCTCGCGCCTGATGCAATAATTCTTGCATTTCAAATTGGCGGGTACCAGGCACGCCAGAGATTTGGAATTCAAAATCGAATTTGAAATTATTTTGAATGTTTTCTTCTAGCGTGTCGATACTTTCGCGTGCCTTTTTTGGATCTGCTTATACGAATCTGACCCGATCGGCTGTTTTGGTAGGAAATTTTGAAGTCGAAAGCCAGTATTATCTTTTATTTATAATTTGATTTCCAGCCGCTATGACCAAGCACTTGACAGATGACTAAGCACATGACATCTCGCATTAGATAAGCTTTTTTCAAATTTTTAGCCGTCTTTTGCTTTTTTTCTCTTGTATATTTTAGGTGTCTCAAAAAGGATACGAGAAAAACAATTCTTTTTTAAACGGCCAAGGTCTGGGTGCCCCATAAAAAGATCTGCGTTTTTATTCGCAAACATTACATAAGCAACCAATTAAAGTTCTTTCAGTTCGAAATTGTGGTCACAGTGTCCAGCATTAGCACATTGATTTGCTAAGACAACGTAGTACCTTTTCGCCCTAGGAGTCAGAGAGCAGTCATCCAAAAACCGGTTTCATCTGCTCCTTTACTCCTTGCAAATACCCTTTTAGTTTCATAATCACAAAAAGAAGATCTTGTTGCGGAGATCAATAGGTAATATAGAAGTATTTGTAATGGCCGTTCTCGCCGGCAACCCTCTCTCCCAAATTGGGTTATAGGCTGTCCACTGCGGGTAGTTTGTACTACAGATCCTATCTTAGGTCGCCCTAATTACAATGTGCTGAATAGAGGGATATGTGTGACTTTTTGGGGGTTACTTACCTCTCCCAACCCACTTCACACCCTATTTGACTCTTGCTGCAGGCTATAGGAAGTTTTTTCTGTGCTTTATTTCCTGCATTGTTGTCTTGCCGAGTCACCACCCATTTGGTCTGTAGACAACTGAAGAAACAATGCCTTTCTTTGTGCTATTGTTATTGTTTTGTGATGGGTAATTATTCTGACAAATTACGATTATTTGTGGTGCAGTTGATTTAGTAATTGGGTTTTCCTTAATTCTTTGTGGAGCCAGAATGCAGTCGAGTCTCAGCTGCCCATTTTAATTTCAACCCTTATAATTGTCCGACACTTTTTTATCCCATTTTCGGGATTTTCAGTTCGCAGAGATCCATCAGTCAGGTCTAAAAAATCATAATAATTCCTATTTTACCAGTCTTTTTTAGTGAATAACCAATTTGGACAATAAATCCGACAGTCATTTAGAAAACATTCTTGCCCTAATCGACGCAAAATAATCGATTGGTCACAATTAAAAAATGTTGAAAGTTTGAGTTTGACCTATGAAAAAAAAGTTATGGTTAATTGAAAGTGGACAAAGGCCTTTTCGGTGATCTTGGGTTTGCCTTGGTTGCCCCAGTTGCCTACTGAATTTTACCGCGTCAAAACAGCCAAGGCAAGTTTTGATGAGGTCACTGGTTCAGATTTTGTTCTCATCGAACATCATTTTTTCTTGGCAATTAGTCCAAAAAGGAATCTTAAAATGATCAGTAACACCCCGGACGTGCAGATAGACCAGTAGGTAGTCTATTGGAAATTTGCTGTCACTTTCAGTAATTTGCGGTCATTGCAGATTTGCGGTCACTTTCAGAAATTCGCTGTCATATGTTAAAAATTTGGAGTGGAAATTAAATACCACCCAAAAAATTTATGATTAAAAAAACATCAATAAATACTCGTTTTTACGATTTATGGGAGAAAATCAGTGATTTGGTGTGTCTTTTCAATCTTATCCTTCTTACACGTCTCTAAATAAATTTGAAAAAAATTATTTAGGTATTAAAGTGCTCTTGAAGATGTTTTGATACATTCCAAAAAATAGTTCTATTAGTTCCATATTTCATACTAATAACTACTTTGTGACAAGCGTGCAACAGCAATGACCAAATCTCAAAACATATCCACCAGCTTTGGCGAGCCGCTGAGTGCAGAGTCAAAAAAGCTAGTAAATGATGTTCGTCAACGGCTAACACAACCACTCAATGATAGGGTTTTTGACATTTTCGGGGATTGAACAGCTCGGAACTCAAAGTTCACAATTTTTAGTTCAACACCGACTTCAACATCTACCGTTTTGTGATGAACGCTGAACGAGCGGTAAAAAATCGAAAAGAAATTGTGGAGAGCGCTGCCAAAGCAGTCAACCAACACTTGAAAATGAGAAAATGCATGAAATTGGTAGGTTTGATTTAAAAAAAATCCGTTATCAGACCTATTGAAAATAGTGGGCAAACTTGAACCTGAGCCACACGACGACCACCCATCCCCCCCCCCGCCCCTCTCCCACAGTCAAATCAGCTTGCGGGATCAAGACAACTATTTGTGCATACTTTTCATTACAGGCTGTCCCAGAAAAAAAACCCTACCCTTCAAGGGTACCGTAGGACCATTTTTAGTTTTCAATTTTCCGTGCACGATATGTCATATTGTAGCCCTGGAAATTCTCTAGCAAACAGTATATTAACATTCATTAAGTGAAAATGGCATAGTGAATTAATAGACAGAACAAATAAAAAAAACCCGGATTTTCAATCCCCAGATTTTCTGTTTTTGTTGACTTAAAAAATTATTGACGTGTTTTCAGGTTGATTATTAAAGGACCCTATCTCTTCATAATCAATGGTCCCGCGCGAATTCAAAAAATTTTCCCTAATCATTGAAGTTCTGTACGGATTCTTTTACTTGGTTTCTAACACAACTAAACCTAAAATTAAATTTTAGGCCTTGTTTTGTTAGAAACCAAGTTGAAAAATCCGTACAGAAGTTTAATGATTAGTGATTTTTTTTTGAATTGGCGCGGGACCATTGAACAGGAAGAGACAGGGTCCTTTAATATCAAAATTTATCTCGCAAAAATATTCCAAACACATAATTTTGTAGCCCTTTCTTTTCTCTTTCGATTAGTATATAAAAATTTCCCGGACTATTTTCAAAAATCAGCATCCGACTCTTAACACAAATAAAGTCATTTCACAAAGTTTGACAAGCACTTTTGTCACCTTAACTGGTCAAAATTTTGCTTGAGTGTTTTGCGCTGTAATTGTTTCTTGCATTCATGTTGTATCGCAGATCAGAAGCTGCAACACCCATATTTCAGAATTTTTTTTAATTTAAATGTTGAGATATGGTCTTATGAATTCAGCAAAACCATTAAAAAACGACTAAAATTCGAAAAATTTAAAAAAATTGATTTTTGTCCATTTTTCGGTTTTTTCAAAAAGCCATAACTCAACATTTATATCTTCGAAAAATATTCTGCAAAATGTAGCGCTTGATGTGCGCTACAACATAGTGAAAGAATTTTATCGCAGCACATAAAACTTCATCCACTTTTTTCTCAACACGAGTCGATTTGGCAAAACAGAAAATCCGGGGATCGAAAATCTGGTTTTTTTCATTTGTTCTGTTTATTTACCCACTATGTCATTGTCACTTAGTGAATGTTGATATACTATTCGCTAAAGAATTCCCAGGGCTACAAGATGACATATCGTGCACAGAAAATTAAAAATTAAAAATGGTCCTACGGTGCCCTCGAAGGGCCACAGGGACTTCCGTTCTGTAATTTCATTGCCAAACTAAAAGTAATTTCAGTGAAACATTTTATTAGACATTCATAACAGTATCAAGATCAAAAACTACATTTCTAACATAACTTTTTTCCAACTATTTTCCTCAATTTATTATCTCTTCTTCCAAGGGACGCAAACCTTGGCTCATCTCCATTTACCATCCGATGCAGTGACTCGATGGATTGCTCCGACAACGGTCCCCGAAAGTTGTGCAGCTTCATAAATTCCAAAACATGAGAGCACAACATATGACACTTTGGAGTGATCGAAACATTTGGGAAATGTTGCTAAACCCAACAAATATATTTCAGCCAAATAATGACATGCGAAGGCTCACCTTTAGACAGGCAAAGAAGTCCTGTGACCACTTACTGAACTGTACTATTTCACCTTCAGCGAGAAAGCTTGCTTTTGACATCGGCTGCATTTCCACGGCCTTAGGCTTCTCCTAGCAAGAAGAGGAGCGAACGAAAGGCAGCCTGCTTTGGATGACATCGTATGACACTGGCAATGCGTTCTGGCCCATTTCCAGTTAACAGCTTTCGGCAATGATTCCCTATAAAAAATTTTGTACGACCACACCAAAGCATCAAAGCACGTAATAAAAACACACCTGTAAGGCTTTGGTACCAGGTTTTTGGATGCTTCCACGGTTTTCGACTTCACTGTTCTTGATTTGGTCCAACGAGCAGCAACCACATGTCTCATTTTGCAGAAAGCACAGCTTGAGATTATTTCTCGGACTACTGTTTACTGAGCTGTATTGCTGCTTTGCAACTGCCTGAAGTCAAAATAACAGTCAAGCATAAAATAATGGACAATAGGGAAAAGAGCCCACGTTTGGGGAAAAAGAGCCCGCGTTTGGGGAAAAAGTGCCCGCGTTATGGGAAAAAGTGCCCACGCTTTTTCATTCTAGTCAAAAAGGCAAAAAAGTGCCTGCGTTTTGTGAAAATGTGCCCACTTTTCGAAAAAGTGACCGTTTTTTTTCGAAAATGTGCCTGTTTTTTCGAAAAAGTGCCCGCTTTTTTGAAAAATTGCCATCTTTTTGTAACAAATGCCCGCTTTTTGTGAAAAAATGCCCGCTTCTGGATTAACCTGTTATATTCATTATGCTTTATATGAGCGTAATTCTTGAAGCTGAAACTGCAGTATTTTGCAGTAAATGGATGGTATATCATACGGTTGCTAAAATATGCAGACTCAGTCCTTGATATGAAGGGGTTTCACAAAAAAAGCGGGCACATTTTTACAAAACGCGGGCACATTTTCACAAAAAGCAGGCACTCTTTTGCCTTTTTGACTAGAACGAGAAACGCGGGCACTTTTTCACATAAAGCGGGCACTTTTTCCCCAAACGCGGGCACTTTTCCGTTTTGTCCATAAAATAATTAAATTTGCAAAAACCCTACCAAGTTGAGACATTCTCGCACATGATAGTTGAAGTGCTTTTTCTTGTATTCTTTCTTTTTCACCCGCTTCGCCTTCGACGCAGCTTCCGTTGCATTTGTTGTCTTAAGATTCGGCTTGATTCTAATTGTCCCTGCCTCAATTTGACGTCTTGTTTGGACCATATTCATATACCTAAATACAAGAAAATGTTAGCCAAAATTTTTCACGGACAAAAACCCAAAAAGCACAAACTTTTTTCGATACCTAATATACCAAAATGTAGCCCGAGATCTCTAACTGGTGGCCAAAAAGTTCTGCAACAAACTTTGAGATCTTTTTAATAATAAAATTTATTTCACAAAAGCATGTTCAACCACTCCTTTTGTAGCCTTAATCTTTCTCTTTCTAATGGTATATTTAACCTAGCTTGATTATTTTGGATAAGTAACCGTTTGGCTTCAAACACTTGTGAGGTTATTTTAAGAAATTTACCAGCGTTTTCATCACCTTTAGTGATCAAACTTTTTATTGAATTTCGAGCGTCATGACAAAATTTTATCACCATGTTGTAGCGCAGCTCAAGAGCTACAAACCCCATATTACAGAATAATTTTTGAAAATTTGATTGTTGAGATATGGCCTTTTGGAAAAAATCAATTTCTTGAAAAATGACCAAAATGCAAGTTTTTGCCAATTTTTCGGATTTTGGTCATTTTTCAAGAAATTGATTTTTTCCAAAAGGCCATATCTCAACAATCAAATTTTCAAAAATTATTGTATTATAGTGTTTGAAGCCAAACGGTTACTTATCCGAAATAATCAAGCTAAGGTAAATATACCATTAGAAAGAGAAAGATTAAGGCTACAAAATGAGTGGTTGAACATGCTTTTGTGAAATAAATTTTATTATTAAAAAAGATCTCAAAGTTTGTTGCAGAACTTTTTGGCCACCAGTTAGAACAAGCTCCTCATACAGATTTTTGATAGAACACAAATTCTCCGAAGAGAACTAGTTTATAGTCAGCAACTCATTTTTTCTAGTCATAAATGGTCGTTTTTGGTATTTTTTTATTCGTCCCGCATGAAATCGCGAAAATGCGCATTTTTTCGACAAATTTTTTCATAGAGATGTTGCAAATTTCTTGCTCGAACGCCACGCCCCCCCCCCCTTTTTCTGGAAAATGACCCAAAATCACGTCCTGAGCTATTTTTTTCTGCTTAGCGCAATAAAAAAGTATTTCTAAACATTTTTTAAATCAAAAGTCTGATTTTTTTTGAAATTTTATATTTCCACTTGAAAAAGTAGATGGTCTATTTGAGGTAATTTAAGGTCATTTTCGGTGATTCATCTGCTTTTTTAAGGCTTGGACTTAGGCAAGGGTAAGCTCGAACATGTTTGTATTACGAAACATAAGAAACATCTTTGAGTTTGTCCTAACGTACGCTCACCAACCCTTGCCTGAGCCTCAAAAGTAGATAAATCACCAAAAATGACCTTAAATTACCTTAAAAGACCATAGCCGTCACCGACAACGAGGATTTCAAATGTTTGAATTCGCGCGGGACAGTTCTCTTTCGTCTCGCGCTGTACTCTTTTGACTTGCTTCGAATGACTCAAAAGAAAACAATGAAAGACGAAAGAGAACTGTCCCGCGCGAATTCAAATATTTGAAATTCTCGTTGTCGGCGACGGCTATGGTTCTTTAAATAGACGGCGTAGGGGCATTTGTCCCGTTTTGTGACATTTTGGCTCTGCCCTATGCTCTGTTTTAGCCACTTAGGCATTATTTTTTAGACGGTACTTTTTTCTAGAGATGGCAGATGGCCTATTTCGGGACGGGACGAAAATTTGGAGAAAAAAATTTCAAGACGGGACGCCAGGACGGGACAGGGTCAGAAAATTTTCCGGGACGAAGTCCGGGACGAAGAAATGTCCGAATTTGCGTCGGGCGGGACGGGACGTCCCATCCCAGCTTTTTCGCTTAAATTTTCTAGCGGGACAGGACTAAAAATAAATAGTTGTCCGGGACGGGACACCGGGACGGGACAGACTGGAATTTTTTCCGGGACGGTAAATATGCTAAAAAGCCTTCGGGACGGGACGGGATTCCCGTCCCGTCCCGAGGCCGTCCCTACTTTTTTCTGCCCGCTAATTACTTTTTTTGCCCGCAAGTTTCCTTTTGTCTTGTTCTATTTAATTTTCTTATCTTTTTCTTTAAAGATATCACCATCGTGTAGCCCTGCAATTCTAGTTACTAACAAGATATTATTTTCTGCAAAATCTCTGAATAATGAGAAACAAAAACGTAAAAGTATAAACCAAGTCAAAAAAATAATTTCGTTGATACTTTTACATTTTTGTTATTCATTTTTAGCAGACCTTGTAGGAAATAATACCACGTTGGAATAACACCACGTGGAAGCGATGGTATTATCACTTTTTAAAAAATATCAGTAAATTCAAGATAAACAGGCAGAAAAAACGAAAAAAAAATTGCGGGCAAAAAAAGTAATTTGCGGGCAGAAAAAAGTACCGTCCTTATTTTTTAACTCACCCTCAGGCCTTAGGCTCAGGGTAGGCCAGCGCATGTTAGCCGGGACTAAAAAATGTCTTACGAACTACAAAATGGCTTACAAAAAGGCCTTAGTGCCCAAAACAGAACATAGGGCAGAACGCCAAAGGTGTCACAAAACGGGACAAACGCCTACGCTTTGAATAGACCATCTACTTTTGAAGTAGAAGTGATTACCTTTTTGCTATCACAGATTTCTTATTGGATAATATTTTTTTGCCCATAGAATACTCGTTTTTGCCCGTAGAATATTTTTTTTGCCCATAGATTGGGTATGCCCATAGAATACTTGTTTTTGCCCATAGAATACTCGTTTTTGCCCATAGAATACTCTTTTTTGCCCATAGAATACTCTTTTTTGCCCATAGAATTAAAGTGCCCATAGAATACCGTATTTTCTCTATTAATTACCCCCTCTCTAATAGTTACACCCTCTCTATTAATTACCCCTATAGGCACCCTGTATCTCAGCTCAAAAAAATTATTTTGCAAATCTGTTTTTTGCGTTTTCTTAAAGGGCCTGACCTCTTCCTACTCGGTGGTCCCCGCCAATTCAAAAATTTTCCCTTGATCATTGGACTTCTGTACGGATTTTTCCGCTAGGTTTCTAACAAAACTAATCCTAAAATTTGATTTCAGGCCTAGTTTTGTTAGAAACGTGCGGAAAAATCCGTACAGAAGTCCAATGATCGAGGAAAAATTTTTGAATTGGCGGGGGACCACCGAGTAGGAAGAGGTCAGGCCCTTTAATCACCACGAACTTAGTTGATTCCATTTTTTAGATTTCGGTTGAGCACCCAAAAATCTCAAATCAAAATAATTTTTTTCGATTTTTCAGGGGTTGAAAAATAATTACCCCGGGGTAATTAATAAAGAAAATACGGTACTCGTTTTGCGCATAGAATTCTCGTTTTGTCCATAGATTTCAATGCTTATAGTATTGTATGATATTATCGTTTGTGGCAGTAGTATCGTTTTTGGCAATAGATTTTGATGTTTATAAAATAAAAACCAACACATCTCCAGTCAAACGATTTGAACAAGCTTCTTAACGAGAGACATATCTTTCACCTTTATCATTAATATATTCAATACCATATTTGCTCTATTAACTCCCTATGCTCTAAAAACCCTCCACCCTTCATTTTTGGATAAGGATTTCAGAGTAAAGACCATTTTGATTCACAATTGCAAGATTTTTTATGGGTCGAAAAAAACTTTGTTTCACTCCTTATTTATTTGAAAAGTTTGTCGTCCCTCTTCTTCCAAACCCTTGAAGTCATCTTTGTTTCAGCTTTCTTCGCGCTTGACTTTCCTTTGTCGATAACTCTCTTCGATTTGCTCAGGCAGTTATGACTCGTACAAAGCAGAAAGCACACAAAATTGTGATAGGAGAATTTCCTTGCAAACAGCAGGTAATATATTATTTGTGCTCAAATTTGATTTCCTCGCATTTAGATAATTTCTTGTGTGTTTTAGGCATCCAAAAAAGCGCGTCCTGGGGCAATCGCGCTGCAAGAGATTCGTCGCTATCAGAAGAGCGCAGATTGTTTAATACCAAAATTGCCTTTTCAACGTTTGGTTCGGGAAGTGGCGCAGCAGCATCGGGATGATTGTCGCTTCCAACCATCAGCAATGCTTGCTCTGCAGGAATCGGCTGAAGCGTATTTGACTATTCTCTTCGAAGCTACGAATCGGTGCGCTATCCACGCTGGCCGGACAACAATAACCGTGGCGGACTTGGCACTGGTCAATCGCATACTAGAAATATTCAGTGCCGGAGTCCTATGAAAATTTACTGTACCGATTGTTTGTATTATGCTTATAGACTAAAATAAAATACTCATCTGAAATAGCTTGTTGAGTAGCCTACTTCTCTGGCTTAGTACTCTTAAAAAATAAATTAACTCGTCAAATCTGAATTGATCTCAATCATGAAGGGCTGGGCCCTAATGGAGTGCTGAGTGCAATGTACGTTGTGAGTTATCGACCTTATCGACGAGTTATCGACGCTCATAACCAATTTTTGGTTGTCTTGATAGGAACAGGCGACAATTTCTATGAATAAATGAATAGGGTGTGCACCCAAGTGGATTTGAACCGTATATAACCGTATAAAGTTTCACCTCCATAATAATAATATATGTTATTCTTTCACCTCCACTATAAAATTTTGGGTCTATCTATGCAATGAGAGATTTTTAAAGCTTGGGTGCCCGAGCTTCTGACCACAATGGGGCTTGTTTAAATTCTAGTTTACAGGATGAGCTGCGTGACATTCCCTTTGAAGAGAATGTAATTTTCAAGGACAGATTCCTTCCCTGTGGAGCCATTCTCTCAACCACTGACTGCTTCAACCGTCTTCTCTGGTTTATTGAGTATGCGACTATAAGTGTTGAGGTAGAGCTTTAGCTCTTTTCTGGGATTAATATTTCTAATCAAGGGTTTTTTGTAGGGTATAGCTCATGGCATGAAAAGTTCACAAGCCATTCGTTTCCAATTCTGGCAGGTTTGATACTATTAATCCAATAAGTTCTTCAAATTTTCTTATAAAACCATTTTTCAGTTCGAGCATATGCTCCGCAGGGTGAACCACCAGGAAGAGAAAAGCGGGTGTCTAAGCTCTTTGCGGCATATTATTGACATGAATGGTTAGTTGTTTTGATGGTTACCCCTATGTTCATAAAAATTTAATTTACTTTAGGATATGAGATCAATCCTTTTACCATGCTTTTCGTTAGTAGTGGTGAGGATTTATCATTTTTCCGATTAACAAAACCTTAAAATTTCCATGAAGTGGATGGCATAGCACATGCATGACATGAGATGCGAAAAACTGAAAACTAATAAGGGACATTTATATTAGAATGAACATATTGCTCTCGAAATAGACTTAGTATTACTGAACCCACCTTATCGACCATGTATTTCGCAAATTCATTTATACTAAACACTAGGGTTGTCGACGCGTCGAGTCGAGTCGAAAGTCGTAATTTTCGACGCGTCGAGTCAAAAGTCGAAAATTTTTTCTACACGTAAAATTGAAGGTCAAAAATTTTTCCGAACTGGCAGGTATATACTCCAACCACTGCCCTAACTATAAATTCTTACAACTACAACAAATTACAACAACTTTCTCGTTGACAAGCTTATTTAACTGTACCAAAATGGTAGCATTCAGGTATTCTACCGGTCAGTGGCGCGTGGAGTTAGTTCTGAGTCTGTTGCCAAAATATGCCTTAATCCCACTTTTGATTTTTCATTAAAAATTGCTTGGTATGTAGGGGTCAGTAGGGGTACCAAGTGAGTTGGTAGTGCTACCAGGTGAGTGAGTAGGAGTACCTGGAGAGTAGGCAGGTGATCCGAGAGAGTAGGTATGAGAGCCAGGAGAGTAAGTAGGTTTGCCAGACGAGTGAGTAGGTGTGCCGAGAACGCAAGTGCGACATTCAGTAAAGGAAGGTGAGCAACGAGCATGAATAGGTGAGCCAGGACAGCGAAAAGGTGAGCCAGAAAAGTGGCTAGGTGGGCAAGAAGTGTATGTAGGTGTACCACAATAGTCAGCAAGCGTGCCGAAAGCGCAGGTAGTGACGCCCTGAAAATAGGTAGGTCTGTCATGAGAGTGACTAGGGGGCCAGGTAAATGAGAGGTATGCCGAAAGTTAACTCAGGCAGGAGAGTAAGAAGGGGAGCCCCGAAAGTGAGTAGGTCAGCCAGGAGAGTAGGTAGGTGAGAAGAGAATTGAGCAGCTTGATTAATAAATTCAATTAGCAGCTTGACCAAGGCGAGGGTGGTCCACCGACAGGTGGTCTCGAGCTAGTAGTTATCATTATTCGACTGCAGCGGAGGAAAAACCTTGTATTGGATATTCAGAAATTTTACGTGTCGAGACGAAAGGCAACGTGTCAAAATCTTCGAATCGACGCGTCGGGTCGAACGTCGAAAGTCGAAATTTTCGACGCGTCGAGTCGAACGTCGAAAGTCGAAAGTTTCGACGCGCCGAGTCGAGTCGAACGTCGAAAGTCGAAAATTTTCGACTTTTCGACGTGAAAAGTCGAATTGGACGCGTCGAGTCGACAACCCTACTAAACACATTATGGTGGACCTAGTCACCTACACAGCACAACATCTGACGGATCTGGTCAAGTATTTCAGAGAATCAAAGTAATAATACCCTGAATATAGTCCCTGGGAGGAGGTGGCGTTAGGTTCAAATTTATTACACTTAGCAGGAATCCCGACTTGGATACGTCGAAAACTATACTTCTAATGATTTTCAGGCACACTGTCTTACTATTCCCAACTCTTTCACTATGAAAATTACCCGGAACTAGTCAACCCTATTGAGATGGTCAACATAGCCAAATGGATTCATGTGGTCTGTGTTTTACAACAAAGTGTTTTAAATTGTTCTTATTATTTTCGTACTTTAGCCATACAAATTGATCAAAACAATGATGCCTGCTGGTTTCTCAGGTAAATTAATTTTTTGCAGTTGACATTTTGGTACTTCTTTAGTTCCCACCCCCATACTCGGATATTTTGAAAAGTGACCCAAAATCACCCCAGAACTCATTTTTTTGCACAACAAGATACGAGAAGCATTTCTAAACGCTTTCTTAATTAGAAAAATTAAATTCTGTCAAAAAATTTGCCACCCGCTCCTTGGGGGTAGATGGTCTTTTTCGGGTATTTTAGGGTCATTTTCGGGTGATTTATCACATTTTTCTTGCTGGAACTGGGTAAAAAGACTCTCTAAATGCATTTTCAATCAAGAGTCTTGCTCGGAATTAGGTCTAAGGTAACTGCGTGCGCGCATCTCTAACTCTCAAACCCTTCGGGGCGCATGGGGCTTTGTTGCTTGGGGTTGAGATGCGCACACACACATGCCTGAGACACAAATCACTCGAAAAGGACTCTGAATGCATAAAAACATATGCAAACCAGAGTTTATTTATGCGTTAGGCCCCAGAAAGTAAAACCTGTTCAAAATCTAGCATTTTACCTAGCTTTTTCTTAAAAAAAGGGTTAAAATTTGATCAAAAATACCCGAAAATGACCATCTACCCCCGAGGAGCGGGTGGCAATTTTTTTTGACAAAATTTAATTTTTCTTATTCAGAAAGTGTTTCGAAATGCTTCTCGTATCTTGTTGTGCAATAAAAATGAGTTCTGGGGTGATTTTGGGTCACTTTTTAAAAAAATCCGAGTATGGGGGGGGACTAAAGAAGTGCCGACATTTTCACAGTAACTTTATTCTAGATCGGTTCCGCTTACACGACGGCAATTTCATGCAATATCTGACCTCTGAGATCAGTATTGACAACATTCCAACCACACTAGGCGGGCACAACAAAGTAATTTTTCGGCTCTTGACTTTTATCGTCTTCTGATAAACTATCTGGTTTCCAGGATATCAATTGTGTGCCTGCTGAAAAATTTCCCACCTCCAAGTACTGGCAGCCGAGCGATGATTTGCCAAAAGATCTCGAAATGATTACCTTGTCACCCAGAAAGTCGAAGATGTTTCGAATAAGTGTGGATAAAGAAAACCAGTTGCTCAACTGGTACTTCCAGACAGACGGCGACATTTACTTTGGTGTTTTCTATGAGGTTCAACTTTCATATATTTACTCATAATTAATAAGTAGGAAAATATATAAAATTTAGCCCCACTCTGCGAAATCACCCACAGTTGCAAAAGAAGACAAAGATTTAGATTTGGTAGAGCAAAAAGAGATGATATATCCCTGGCTGAAACTAGGCGCTAAACTTTTTCATGAATACGATGCAATTGAGCTAGTGAGACCAGGAATATACCATATAGTGAGTTTATAGCTGATAATCAAGCATAGAGTCCAGTCTCGACCTAGCATATAGCTCTGGTCGGTCCCTCAGGTTGGGTCGGCTTCGGCGTTTAAAATTGCTCCAAAAATAATGAATCGTTTTATAGATTACAAACTGTCTTCCGAAAAGGTGAATCTCGATAAAAACAACCCACTCAGGTTCGGCCCCGAGTCAGGTCTGAGACTTTCTCACTTCAATTTCGGGTTTTCGAAACTTTACTTTCGCAATTGACTCTCGCTGCAACACCGCTCAGTTAAAAAAATCCTTTTATAACACGACTACAGGCTAGGCAGGAGGGAAAGCCTCTAAAGTTAAGTCTGAAAAGTTGCAACAACCTTAATCTGGCTAATTATTTTGAAACATTTTATAGCTGTTTTACTCATTTTTATCCATAAACAATGCACTCAGTTTGCAGTTTGTAACTAAACAGGAAAACGATAAAAAAAAAATTTAATCTCTACGATAGGACCCTTATGAAAAATTAGAATAACAATTAGAGCAATCAAAATAAAAAAATAACCACTGCTGAGACACAATTTATGGTCGAAAGCAACTCGAAACCAACTCTTAAAGGGAGGGTGAAAGCTGTTAAGGAGATAGGATTTACGCAAGTATTTTATTTTTCAATGTGGTCATTGAGCCATATTTTGTAGACAACCCGATTTCGTGGTCTCAGATAAACTTGTTCATAATTAAAAGTTGGGTTAGCATCATCTATATCCGAGTTTCTTTTGATCTTTTTTTTGATCAAATTCCATCGTTCCAAATTTTTTAAACCGAGAGCTGAAAAAAAAGGAACAAAAGAGAAAAGATACCTGAGGCCAAAGCGAGGGATGACAGCATCAACAGAGAAGAGAGCCGAAATTTTATTTTGCATTTTTGATCATGAGTCTTGCTCGGAATCATGTCTAAGGTATGTGGGTGTGCGCATCTCAACCCCAAGCAACCAAGCCCCCGAAGGGGCCGCAGGGGCATGAGAGTTAGAGATGCGCGCACTCACTTACCTTAGACATGATTCCGAGCAAGGCTCATGATCAAAAATGCATAAAAGCTCTTTTTGCAAAGCTCCAGTGACCAAAAGGAGGTAAAATACCAAAAATGACCAAAACCATAGGAGAGACCAAAGCGAAAAATGACCAAAAACCACAGGGGGGACCAAGGCAATCGAATTTTTTTTTTCGAAAAATGGCCTTCCACACTTTTTTTTGCCGTTTCTATCGTTTAAACGGCCTAAAAAATACTTAGACCTTGAAAAAACGCGTTTTCGGGCTGCCCCAAATATTGTACTCCTGCCTGGATATATAACCGTACGAACGTTGTTTGATACGGCCCCATATGAGGTGATTGGTACTTTGACCCCAATTCTTTTAATGATACGAAATTATTCACCTGTAAAGTATGGATGTGAATAAACGTGTCAAATAACGCCTCAATCTCATTCATACTTAAAATCTCATGACAATTTACCATGGTTGATAAATCGATAAATTTATCGATTTCTGTTTACGTGTCAATTCAGTTCATATGTGATATTGGCAAGTCTAATTCACATCTCAAATTTAACATAGGCTTGAGTTTAGAATCCCCCCCCCCTACGCAGAGTGCTCGGATGTACAAGATAACCTCATATTCGTGTTTCTCTACAACCCCGATTTCATGAAAAAGCACGCTGTTTTTTAATTCTGATTAATTTTAATTTAATTCTGAAAGAAATGTTTTTGAACCACAGGGTGTCATGGTATTTCGTAAAAACCCCTAAGTAATGACCTCTCCCCTGAACCCGCCCCCCCCCCCCTGGGTCACTACTATAAGATGAAGGTTAACTTACCCGGGTCAACTTACCTCGGTAAAACAACCCGGGTAAATTACCCACAAGCTGAGGGTAAACCCGTACCACAAGAAATTTACCCGTTTACCTCGCTTTTACCCTCAGCTGAGAGTGTACTTACCTGATACTCGGTTCCTATGGTGAGGTAAGCACAACCAGCTGTGTATTAGCTTCATATAGAATTTGTAATGCAGCGAAAATTCTGCGCTATGGGCAAGTAAAGAGTCGCAAATAAATTTACACGCAAAATTTTCAGGCGTGAATAGTGCGATGAGAATTCACATCTTATTTTATACCTGAACCCAATTTCAGACGAGAATTGGCAATTAAATTTACTCGCCACATATTAAGGTCTGAATACAGCCATGAGAATTCACTCCTGATTTCACACCTAAATTAACGCCTGAATATTTAACGTGTAAATTTACTTGCTAATTCTCGTCTGAACTTGATTTCAGGTGTGAAATCAGGCGTGAACTCTCGTGGCACTATTCACGCCTGAATATTTTGCGTGTAAATTTATAACGTCATACAGTCGAACCTCTCTATAGTGTACACCCCAAAAGTTCGTTCCCGCCTAGGGTCCGACACTTTTTTTAGCTCGATTTTCAATTTTTTTTTGCTGATTCTTTTTTCACAGTCTGGCCGCAAATATCGTAAGGATTCCGATTTTGCCGATCGTTTTTCATTTGTCTATATATTTTTTCTCTAAAAAAGCAAAACCTCCCAATAGTGTACATCTTATTTTCAAAGTGGTGTACACTATATGGAGGTTTTGCTTTTTTAGAGAAAAAATATATAGACAAATGAAAAACGATCGGCAAAATCGGAATCCTTACGATATTTGCGGCCAGACTGTGAAAAAAGAATCAGCAAAAAAAATTGAAAATCGAGCTAAAAAAGTGTCGGACCCTAGGCGGGAACGAACTTTTGGGTGTACACTATAGAGAGGTTCGACTGTATTATTTCAGTCGAAGTTTGAAAAATCTAAATTGGCGCCTTTTGAATTTTGAACGGAATAAGGGCTGTATAAGGAAGAAATGAAGGGAATGAGGGTTGTATTGGGAGGGAAAGGGAATAAAGGGACCACTAACGAAAATGTCCTATTTCGACTTCGACCTAGACTTCGATCTCGACTTCGACTGCAGGTTGTGACCACATTTCGACTTCGACTTCGACCACTATTGTGACCACTTTCATATCGACTTCGACCTCCCATTGTGACCAAAGCATGAGTGATGAGATACCGTATATTCTCTATTAGAAGGCCTCCCTTGAGGACCTATATATCAGCCTAGAAAAAGAAATTCGCAAATCTGTTTTTCGCGTTTTCTTAGTTAGCACGAGCTTACCTGATTCCGCTTTTAAAATTTTGGTTGAGCACGCAAAAATCTCAAAACGACCCAAATTTTTTCCGACTTTTTTAGGGTTGAAAAATAGAAGGCGCGGGCCTTAAAAAAGAGAATATACGGTATGACCTTTTAAAAAAAGCAACCACGTTGAAAAATGACTAAAATTCGAACAAATTTGAGAAAAGTGGTATTTGGCTATTCTTGATTTTTTTTCGAAAGACCATATTTCAACATTTTCAATTTTTTTTCTAGGAAGTGGGTTTTGTAGCTCTTGAGCTGCTTTACAACATGCTGCTTGAATGTTGTTATAGCACTTGAAAATCAATGAGTGTTTTCACCACATGCTACTTCAACAAAAACTGAAAATTTGAAATCGAGGTTAAAGGACCCTGTCTCTTCCTTATCATAACAATTTCGGCGCTACCGGAGTATACCCCCCCCCCAAATGGATTTTTTTTAAAGTGTTTCCAAACACCCTATATCGACTCAAAATCGCCTCAGGAACTCGAAAAAGGCATTATTTTTGAGTTTTCGTCAATAAAAAATCGAGTTTTGGGACCACCCAAAATTATTTTTTCAGACCATTTTTAAAGGGACTTAGGGCTGTTTTGGGGTGGTAAGGGACCAAAAAGAGGCCAATTTGTTCCAAAAAGGAATATGTTGAACATAGTTTTGAATACTGGGGCCTACCGCATAAATAAACTCTGGTATGCATGCTTTTTCATGCATCCAGAGTCACTTTCGAGTGATTGGTGTCTAAGGTATGTGGGTGTGCGCATCTCAACCCCAAGCAACTAAGCCCCCGAAGAGGGCCCAGGGGGCTTGGTTACTTAGAGATGCGCGCACTCACTTACCTTAGACATGATTCCGAGCAAGACTCTTGATCAAAAAGGCATTTAGAGGTACTTTCGCCCAGCCCCATGTTGAAAAACAGGCTAAAACAGTCATATGGTCGAGATTTAAAAATGCCCAAAACTCGATTTTTTATTAACCAGAACTTAAAAATAATGCCTTTCTTGAACTTCTGAGGCGATTTTGAGTCGATATAGGGTGTTTGGAAACACTTTTAAAAAAATTCCATTTGGGGGGGGGTGGGGTATACTCCGGTAGGGTTGCAATTTCAAAGGTTTGAATGCGCGCGGGACCACACACATTTTGTCAATAATAATTTCGAATTATTTTTTTATTCGCGCTCATTGTTTAGAAAATAAACTTATAAATTCGTTCAAAATATAGAACCATTCACTAGTCGAGCCCAACGTTGCTCGACAATGCCAGATCGGGCTACTTATCCAACTCACACTGCTCCACAACTGTCACTGCCGAAATGTGACTTATATTGATTACAACATAACGTTTAAAATTTAAAATGCAAAAAAAATAATTCGAAAACATTATTGACAAAATCTATGTGGTCCCGCGCGCATTCAAACCTTCGAAATTGCCATGATAAGGAAGAGACAGGGTTCTTTAAAGGGGCATGCTCGCCGCCGATGGGAATATTTTGAAAGGCGGGTACCAGCGAAATTCAAAAGAGAAGTAATTTGACGAAATTTCGGAAAATTCGAGGAAAAATTGTTCCTCCAGTGGGAATCGAACCGAAGACCGACTTTCACAGTCCGCCGCCGTTTCACCACTAGGCCACCGATGCAATTAAATTCTGCCAATGTTTTTGATTACTTATTCCCCGTCAAATACTCAACAAAAATGTTTTTGAAAATAATTCTTTTTGAATTGACCTGGTACCCGCCTTTTGAAATATTCCATCGGCGGCGAGCATGCCCCTTTAAGGTTTTTGTTCTGATTTTTTTATCAACAATATTTTTTTCAGTTTTTTAATGTTAATATACCATTCGTTAGAGAATTTTAAGTGCTACAAAATGACATATCATTGACAACAAAGTCATGATTGAAACTGGCCCTACGGCGCCGTCAAAGTTCAGCGGTTTTTTTGGTTCACCCTGTACTGTCAAACCATCTTTAGAATACTCGAATTAGTAAAAAAACAAGTTTTTGAGTTCAAAAACGTAAAAAAATTCGATATAAGTGGACGACCACTTGGTTTTGTTGGTAATGGGACATCCAGCAAAACTGTGGTCGGCTTTTTAGAGTGGCTTATTAAAAAAGATGGTAAAGGCCGTGGTTCTGGGGTTTTTGTAGCTGAAGTCATTGTTTTGGTATTAACAGACCCTGCATAAGACACGTTTCGGGAAGAATACAATGCTTTTTATTACTTCCGGCTAAATCTAAAATGTCGGATTCTGGAGGTGCACCTGTTTAGGAAAGGTCTCAGGCGGTTTTTCCTAACCACACTGAGGCTTCCTGGACCTTTAAACCTATTTTAGTCAAGAAAAATCATGTTTGCTGCCACCGGGATTCGAGCCTGTAGCCTTATGAATCGTGAAAGGTACAAACTGAAGGCTATTAAACAAAACGCCAAATTGTCGATGAATTCAACTGTCGATGAATTTACCGTCGATAAATTCACCATTTCCCCATAAGAGGAAGTAGTCCAAAAATAAACAAATTTGTTGGCGCCTCGGCTTGTTACGGATTATTTCAAATTTGCGCCTATTACGGCGATCTGTATTTCGCGTTTCTTTGTAAACTGGGACACACGTTTGAGCCTGTCTCAAAGTTAACTTAACCCATTTTTGCCGGAATTTAATTTTTTTGATTATTTTTGACTTTTCGCACACGATATACAAACCATTGTAGGGAAAGTTACCACTTATTTTGTAGCTCTTCTCGCTAGCTACACATTAAGTGGTAAATCATCTAATAATGATCTGCGCAGAACATAGAGGCCAATACTTTCGGAATTTTTTTAATTGGCTTTTTAATTTTTAATTGGCCTAAAATAATTCTAATTTCAAAATTTGTGTTCTATCAAAAATCTGTCTGGTGATCTTGTAGTAGAGATCTTGGGCTACATTGCTGTATATCAAGTGGTACCAAAACTCTGCAGCTGATGGATATTTGTCCATGGAAAAAATGTTTTTTCCAAAAATGGCTATTTTCGACTAAAAAAAATCAGTTGCTGGCGTAAAGTAGTTCTAGTTGTAAATTTTGTGGGCTGCCAGGAATTTGTCTGGTGATCTTGCAGTAGAAATCTTGAGCTACATTTTGCTATATTAAGTACAGCCAAAAGTCCGTGATTTTCGCGGTTTTGTCCGTGACGAAATTCGGAATGAAAAACGCACAGGGGGAGTAAGGAAATTTTTGTACGTATTACGTATACGTGGGCACAAATGGGTAAAAATTTGCTGTCTTTTTTTTGTCCACAACATTTTTGGGTTTTAATTACCATTACGCACGATTTCCAAGGCCGCAATTTGGGGGGGGGGGTGGATCATATGGGTAATTACCCCCCCCTTACAAATATGTTAACCCCCCCCCTTGACCGAAAAAATTAGGCAAATTATCCAAAACATACGCTTTTTAAGGGCATTGCAATTCTGCTTGGAGGTCTGATTTTGTGATATTCGTGCTCAACAGGTCTGAAAACCCTCAGGTTGTCAATTGTTACAGTCCGCATTTCTCGTGTTAGTAAAGGTTGAGAAAAGTCGACCTCGACCTTGATTATGGAGTGTGACCACATGGAAGTGTCGTTAGAATTAAAACTAAAAATATTTTAAAGTGCATAATTTCATTGCGACTTCATTGCGAATATAACCATTAATTCATCTCCTCGTTTTTCAGGTGTTCTGCAACAGACATTGCTGGTTGCAACGGCGCACAGTCAATGCCATTGTACAGCTCACTGATCCAGGCACCAACACCATCAACAGATACTACCAGAATGGAGAACAACAGGAATTATCAGCCAGTGTTTCTCAATCAAAATACATCAATCCCATGTTAATTCTCAAAGAAAATACTGATCGATTGCACTCCACTTAAACATTTGTGTGTGTTCCAAGTTTATAATTAAACATTCTTTTTTTATTTGATAACGGCTTAAAAGTCAGTGTCCTAACGCAAATAAACTTTTTTATTTCACGCCTGTGTCACTCTTTTGGGGTTAACTGTAGATTTTTGTGAAGGTTTAGCGTTTTCTTTCCGGCGATTTGACTTTGGTGCCGAGGATTGAAATACTTGCTCCAGATGTTTTTGTTGCAATTGGCCATTTGTTGGAGTGTTTACTCCAGTATCTTCTTCAGCCAACATCTGGAAGTGAGCATTCACCAGCAGTCCTCTAAGTTCAGAACCACTCCAACCATCTGTAGCTTTTGCTATTTGAAACAGGTTTACATCAGAATTTGAAGGCGAAAATAGTCCACTAGAATGGATTTGCAAGATGGCTAGGCGGTCTTCCTGAAAGTTGAATGTAAGACATTCGGGAGAGACGCTTGATACTTTTTGTGCCATTTTGTTTAATTTCGCGCCTTTTGAATTTAATTTATTTATGATTGTGGTAAGGTCTCGCACACAATGGCGCACTTCAAATTCAACAATCTTCACTAAGAAATGGCCATAACTGTTTTTAAAATTATTCAAAAATTATTGCCATCTTGTAGCTGAGATTCAGCGCTGCTAGATAGGCTATTGGTCAAGTTTCTATTCATTGAAAAATGTTTCAAAAAAATCAAAAATCATTGGACATTTCCAAGTAAGGATTGTTGAATTTACAGTCCGCCATTGTGTGCGAAGCCTAACATGTTTTTGAGTTTTTTTACATTTAAGCGAACCTTAGGCTCAGGGTAGGCCATGACTCAAATGTAACAAAAATAAATGAAAAGTGCGGATTCAAAAAGTGACACAAAAAGAACCAAACTACACAACCAGAAATCCGTCAACACCAGCTCACACAGCTAATCTCATAGTTAAGTTACCTCATTTGGGAGGTCCACCAGCACCTTGTGATCAAACCGACCAGGGCGGAGGAGGGCCTGGTCAATGAGTGCAATGCGATTGGTAGCTGCCAACACGAAAAGTCCTTCCATCCCACTTTCGACGCCATCCATTTCTGTGAGCAGTTGGTTGACCACTCGGTCAGTCACTCCAGTGCTGTCATGGCCTCTGACTGGTGCTAACGAGTCAAATTCATCGAACGCGAGAATGCAGGGGCGAGAAGCACGGGCTCTAAACACAGTGGTTATAGTTTATTGCTTAAAGTGTCATTCAGCCAACCTCTCAAAAACTTTTCGCACATTCTCCTCACTCTGACCAATGTATTTGGAGAGCAGTTCAGGACCCTGAACGCTTTAATTTGATATTTAGTGCTGACCACTTCAAAGTTCTGATTTTTAAAGTAATCATGAACCGTGTTTTTTAATTAATACCCATGGGGAGAAGGAATCTCTCCGGAAACTGGTGAACGAGTGTGCTGATGTGTTTATCAAGTCCAAATATGACTTGGGCAGATGCAAAACCAAGCCGCAAGAACTTGAAACCACAACGGAAACTGCGATCAAAGCTTGCATCCTCCGCATCCTTTCAAATACAGAGAGGAGATGACAAAGCACATTTCTCAGTTAGTCAAAACTGGGATGATGGTAGAATCCGATACACCTTGCACGGCGTGTCAAATTGGCAAAAATCGGAAATAGGAATTTTCGTGGCAGGACCCAAAATTTAAAACATTTAAGAATCAGGCAAAAAATGACTTATAAACTTTATAAACTGTTTGTTTTAATAACAGCATTACAACAAAATTACCTCTGTTTTGTAACTGCATTATTACTCATGTTTTAAATTTTCATAATTTAGAGCTTTTGGCTTAAAAGAAAGCTTAAACTTAAAGCTTTCTTTTAAGCCAAAAACTTTGAATTATGAAAATTTCAAACATGAGTAATAATGCAGTTATAAAACTGAGGTAATTTTCCGAGCACAAAAATCAGGAAAAACGTAGCTGTGCCCGACGCAAGGTTCCAAAGTCAAAGTCGTCCAAAATCACTATTTCTTGGTGAAAATCAGCAAGAATTGCTCAAAGTACCGCTTTTTTTCATTGCATTTTTAAACATAAATACATTTGCACCATAGGCGTAACGCGAGATATTTGAGGTTGAGGTTGCGCACACAGGATTGCAAAAATTTTCCTGACGGTAGGCGCTAAAAAGCTTTAAAAAAACCTGACGGAAGGGGCTAAAGCCCTGCTAGCCCCACCCAAGGTGCGCCAGTGATTTGTACTTTTGAGTCAAAATCAGCCGAATTTCGAGAAATAAGCTCGCTTGAGAGCCCTGATCCAACCATTAATGGCTCTATCACAATTATAAGTTTAAATGTAAGGTCTATTCACAATACCAAAAACATTTACATTTACATGTACACTTACGCCTTCACAATATGAATGTAAATGTAAATGAAAATTATAGACTTATCCTCACTTATATTTCTAAAAGTCAGTTTTGTTTTACAAAAACACCAATTTTTAAGTTTTCATAACTAGAACTGAACTCCTTGTGATCAATAGAGCACTTTTAGTATTCTCCAAAAATACTTGTATTCAATTTTCATTTACATTCGTATTGTGAAGGGGTAAGTGTAAATGTAAGTGTTAATGTAAGTTTAAATGTGAGGGGTGTTCACAATACCAAAAACATTTACACTTACATTTACACCTACACTTACAATTGTGATAAGGCCATAACAAAAGATTATATAGTTGGCACAGATACATTATTTAAAACAAATGGTTTTTTTTACATTTTTGACAGATTTTTTTTGAAACAAAAACTGTGTTACTCAGCTTAACCATAAAATACTCAAAGGGATGAGTAAACTGACATAAACTGGATCCGCTACGAAACCTCAAAGACCTCGCGTTTTGATGTTCTCCATTGTGCGAATCTTATAATTTTTCGCGTTTTTTTAATTACGCAGGCTCAAACATTTGTAACGAAAAAAACTTCACCTTGATGGTGATTACATTGAAGTTGCACTCACAAGCTAGAGCCCTCATTAACATGGATTTGCCACAACCGCTTGGACCATGCAAAATCACGCCTCGGCCCATTGCAATACCACAATTAGCAAATAGTTGAGCATACTATAAATTTTTAAACAGTACAATTAAATATTTTAGACTTAGTAAAAATTCACTTTGTTCGGCCATATAAATATTTCCACCAATTTCTGCTTGACTTCATGCAGGCCTGCAATGTCTGCAAAGCATATCGACTTATCATCCCTGCACTTTTGGACTGGCTGTCCAGCAGTAGGCATATTTTGTATGGCTTCTTGCACATCTTCTACCCTTATATCTATAAATTTAGGTTCAGTCAAATTTTGGCAATGGATTTTGCTTGAACAATAGCAATAGCCTCTGAAAAATTGGGTACAGGACGTTTGACCGCCAGCATATTGATCGCCGGCATATTTTGACCGCCACTAAACTGACCGCCCTCCTAAATTGATTGCCAGCCAAGTTTGACCGCCACCTAAATTGACCGCCAGTCAAATTTTAACCGCCAGCCTCTTTATACCAATTTTAAGATCTGAATTTATTTTGATTTTTAAAAAGTTTTATAACTAAATTGTAGCCCTGAATGTCAGCTACATTTTGGCAATTAAACTTCTGGGAAAACGAAAAAAATAGATCTAAACTTTAAAAGGCACTCACTTGGTGATGTTAGACGTGTCAGATTATCACCAAGTGATATCACCAAAGTGAGTGACTTTTAAAGTTTAGATATATTTTTGTTTCTTTTTCCCAGTAGTTTTATTACCGAAATGTAGATGACATTCAGCGCTATAATTTAGTTATAAAGCTTTTAGAAAATCAAAAGAAATTCAGATCTAAAAATTGGTATAAAGAGGCTGGCGGTCGATTTAGGTGGCGGTGAATTTAGGTGGCGGTCAAACTTGGCTGGCTATCAATTTAGGGGGCGGTAAGTTTAGTGGCGGTCAAATTAGTGGTGGTCAAAATGTGCCGGCGATCAATATGCTGGCGGTCAAACGTCTTGCACCCGAAAAATTGACCCTTGGATTTTTTTCAAACCTCAAAAATCTTGAAATAACAATAAAAAAGGGCATTGACTCTAAAATCCAAGTCAAAAAAACGAGGAGAGGCAGGGAAAGGTGTATTAGAGAACATACGGTATGACCTTTTTTATTAGCAGTTTTGAAGGCAACACTCTGGGCAATATTGACCAGTTCTCCAATGTTGAAATTAATGTCTTTCTCAATAGTATCTGAGGCAAGTTTTACATTCAAAAGTGAGCTTAACACTTCCAGCTGTTGATGCTAAAAAGATATTTCGAGCTTAAAATAAAGGTGGGCGATGTTCTTGTTGAATCTGCCACATTTTTTAAAACCATTTTTTGGGATCAAACTAAATTGCACACTCATAAGTATGGCCGTCGAGTCGAGTATTCTTCGAATTTTTTCGAGTATCGAGTACTCAACAACCCTACTCAGAAGCCTAAATTACACCAGTAAATTTAATTTTGGCTTTTTCCTTTGAACTTTTGCTGTAATTTAAAAAAGTTGCATTAGCGTCCCATTAGTCCTAGATTTTAGCTTTCTAACGAATTCTCAAACTTTACTGAGTGTTTTAAGAAATGGACAATACTTTTTTCTCCGCCTAATTCACTTTTTTTTCCGCCTAATTTTTTTTCCGCCTAAAACACTTTTTTCTCCGCCTAATTCACTTTTTTTTCCGCCTAATTTTTTTTCCGCCTAAAACATTTTTTTCTCCGCCTAATTTACTCTTTTTTTCCGCCTAATTTTGATTCTCGACACGAAATTAACCATTTTAAAAATTTTTTGTGTGAAATTCAGGGGTGGGCAAAGACCAGATGGCTGGAGACCCACTCCGGAATGTCCAAAAGGCCAAAATTATTGGTTTTTTGGGGGTTTACTAAAGGGGAGTAAACTTTTTGAGGAAAATCGATTGAGCGGATCAGATTTCGGGTCCGATGGGCTTAATCGCTCAGAATCCCAGGTTTATGGTGGTTTAGAGTGGTTCAGGGTGGAATTCTGAGCGATCAATTGCTCAAAATTCCAGGTTTTGGTGGTTTTGAGTGGTTCAGGGTGGAATTCTGAGCGATTAAGCCCATCGGACCCGAAATCTGATCCGCTCAATCGATTTTTCTCAAAAAGTTTACTCCCCTTTAGTAAACCCACAAAAAACCAACAATTTTGGCCTTTTGGACATTCCGGAGTGGGTCTCCAGCCATCTGGTCTTTGCCCACCCCTGAATTTCACACAAAAATTTTTAAAATGGTTGATTTCGTGTCGAGAATCAAAATTAGGCGGAAAAAAGAGTAAATTAGGCGGAGAAAAAAGTGTTTTAGGCGGAAAAAAATTAGGCGGAAAAAAAAGTGAATTAGGCGGAGAAAAAAGTGAATTAGGCGGAGAAAAAAGTATTGTCCTTAAGAAATATACAGGGTCTCCCAAAATTACGCGTGCATTTTTTATTCAACTTTTTGAATTGAATTTATTGATTCCTTACATTTTTTATGCGTGTAATTCTTATTATATCTGCTGTTCTGCCATGTTTTTCATAGAAAAGAATATCTGTAGTGTGTTTAGGACCCAATATGAATACGGGTATAGCAAAGAGTGTAAACTCTCTAAGCATATAGGCCGTTTTCAAACCCAGCAATTGGCAGTACAGAAAAAACTATATGAAGCGACTAGGACGGTGGTGGTCACATTACCCTAAGTGTTGCACTATTTTTATCTACAAAATCATACTTCTGAGGAGATTTTCGAAAAAAAATCGGAAATCGACGAGGCAAGGAGCTGCCTCGCAAAATTTTTAAAAAATGCACGCGTAATTTTGGGACACCCTGTAGGTAGAAATCAAAGCTTTTTAAAAGTCAATTTTTTATCTAAAGAAAAGGCCAAACTAAAAACCTCATTTGAAAAGTCTAGACTTTTGAGGGCACACTTCAGTAACAGCCAATTTTTTTTTCATATGATGTTTCTGTGGAACGTTTTTTTTTCTCGTGATTACCAAGGAGATGTTTGGTAAAAAGAGCAATGAAAAAAGGTTCCCCAACTGTTTTTTGGCTGAAGCTAGGTTAAAACTGACTCAAGAAAAATTTCTCAATGTTTTCGCAGTTTCGCTAAAAAATTGGTACTCATTGGTATTAATTATTTCTTAATCGCTTCAAAATCGGGGAAGTTTAGGGCACCCATCATAATCTCCTACCTACATTAGAACCACCCTAATACAAGGGCCCAAAAGCCAAACCAGTTTAGCCAACCTTTTGCAGAGCTTCTATTTCAAATTGATGAGAAAACAGTCTTCGGCCGTAAGGAAAGCTCAGCCAATCCGGCATTTTTTTCGCACTTTCCACACAACAAATGCATAAAACATTTCTTTTGAAAATTTCATCAATTAGTTCTTAAGCAAAAAGTCTTAGAATAGAAGAAGTTGCACACTCAAAACAAACTAGAATAAATGTTTTGAACCAACAACAATTGATCCTCATCTTCCTGCAGGCAATTAACAAAGTCGAAATTATCCAAAAACAGGACAGACGGTTGTCTGTTTTCCAAGCCATCCAAGACTGGTGACAAACTTTTGCAAATAAATTCTACTGATTGACCTGAAATTTTGCATAAATTAAAGAATAGCGTATATGTTCTACTAGGGACAACAGGCGCCTATCGGCGCCTCTATTGTACTTTAAAATTTTAATAAATATTGATTCATCACATACCCCTTTATTACCCCCTACTGACCACCTTCTTCTCACGTACTTTCCTCCTGCCTACAAACTTACCCCCCATCCTGCTCCTCGGGTATTATCCTGGTGGTGGTTTACACTAAGGGGTTTACACGTGATTCGGGCCCGATCCTGGTGATTGGGTTACTTTCCTGGTATTTCGTCCCCATCCTGGTGCTTGGAAGCATATGTCCCTCTTGGAACGCGTATTTTTCGACAAACAACGTATTTTTCGACAACTTAAAACGAAAGCTGACATTCTAGGAAACACAATGAAGTTGACGACAAATTTATTTTGCCGTCTATGACCCTACTTTTTGACCTACGAAGTCAAAAAAGCGTGACGCCTCCCTCCGTCTCGAATACTATATGCTTCATAAAAGTAGGCATATGCCCCTCTTAAAACGCCTATTTTCTGATGATCTTTTTTTAAACGAAAGCTGACATTCTGCGGAACACGATGGAATTAGCGACAACATCATTTTTCTATATATGTCCCATTTTTCGGGCCATTTTTATCATTTTTATGTCCCACTTTTCAAGTGGGTGGCGTGTTCTTTAAGTGCTCCGAAATTTATATAATTTATAAAACTCTCTCAAAAAAATAATAAAATTTGATTTTTTGGTAATTTTGTTGAATTGAGAGGAGCTAGTCTTTTCGGTGAAATTATTGTCATTTACAAACCGACTTGTAAATACAAATGTTTACAGCTTTCCGAACTAGACCAGCCAAAGATTCAGAGTCGAAAATGGGCTGATGGTGGGGTTAAATGTGTAAATTCTGGCGATTTTCGTTTCTGTGAGTTAGGCTATTTTTACTTTTTTTAGTTGTTTTGAGAAACACATAATTTTAATAAAATATAAAATGTTCAAATTGATTTTTTAACTGACTGACCTTTCCAGCTCCTGCAATTCAACAAATGCGAGAAGATCAAAAAGTAACTGTTGTTGCTGTACAGTCTTCTGGCAAGCAATGTTGCAGCAAAACTTTTGCCACTTCCAATCCCACCAGTTAATAGAATGTGGCTAATAGGCATGCGAGAGCAAAGTTTTGCTTTAATCAATTGTTCCATTTGATCCAGTAGACTGTTTTGAACACTGAAATTCTAATGTTTTTGCAGCTCTTACTTGCCGTATCTGTGTATTTCAATAAAATATTTGGGGTCGACGGCTGACAGTTGCAGTAAAAATTGGTGAAATAGTCGTGGCTTTCTTTTAAGCATAAAATTGCTTCTAAAAAAATTTCCTTGCCCTTCAATTGGAGATATTGGATTTTAGACTAAATTTAGGGTAAATTTTTGTGTTCAAGCCCCATTTTCTGCTATTTTTTGAAACCCGTGAAATTTTTTTTACTATAATTCTCAAGTACAACATCTTAGCTTTTCTTTGAGAACGTACGTATTGTTGAGGGTGCTTCTAATCAAAGTTTCATCTACAGCTGAGGAAATTTTTTGGCCTGACTGAAGTTGAAGCCCAGAAGGGTACAGCAGGCTGTGGCACAGCTGCTGTATTTAGGCTTGCATTGATTCACCAGTTTTTTTATTTACCGCATACCGTATTTTCTCTATTAAGTCCCCCCTCTCTAATAACTCCCCCTATTTCAACCCCATATCTCAGCCTAAGGAAAAATTTTTGTAAATCTGTTTTTTGCGTTTTCTTAATCACCACGATCTTAGTTGATTCCACTTTTTAGATTTCGGTCGGGCATCCGAAAATCTCAAAATCGAAATATTTTTTTCCGATTTTTTAAGGGTTGAAAAATAACTCCCCGCGGGACTTACTACAGAAAATACGGTAACCTCTTTTAATCCCCCAGGGGGATTATTAATCAACCCCCTCGGAGGGTGGGGGATTAATAGAGAGAGGGGGATTATATTTCAACCTCTTCGACGCCGGAGGCGCCTGAAATTTCTGAAACATTTTATTTCAAAAGCCTATAATTTTAATTTATGGAATTTCTTCGTATTTGTCTCGCGTGTATTTGACGTCTCGTTTTTCGCCTCACTTTTTGCTCATTTTTCATTAGTTTTTTTTCTGTGTGAATTTTTTATATATCAACAAAGCTACTTGACCTCCAAAAAGCGAATTCACACAGCTGAAGCGTAAACTTAGTAGGGCGAATGTCTTCCCACCATTTCTTCTTGTCGCTTCTGGTAGCGAATCTATCAACTTTACGCAACGCCAGTATTATTATTTCGTAAACATTGTTAGTGATATAGCAATCGCAATAGTTGAACAGGTTTTTTGTGGTTTATTGATAATAACGATGACATATTTTTCTTTCATCCAGATGTCATGTTCTATGAACCTAGAAGTGCAAATGCTAAGAACTCAGGATGAAATTGTTCGTTTTGTTCACATCATTTTGGTATATTACCCAGTATTCATTTCCTTTGGATGCAATTTACGACAATCCAAAAGCGCCAGCATTTGAGATCGCCTTAAAATGGGTGGATCGAGCATGGCGGGAAATTGTCAAATCAAATCCGAGGGTAAACCTCAATATTTCAACGCAGTTACTAAGTTTGCGTCCTCGATCAGAATCAGAAGATACACAAATAGCGTGCTTCAAACCAGGTAGGTCAATCGAAGGGCCTGGAAATTCTTTGCAAGAACAAAAATAAGAACTAGGTCAAGATGGCAGCACGATAAAAAATTAAAGCTGAATGTTATTGGATCAAGGTCACATTTGTGGAATGACAATCATTGAGTTCAAAAAATAAAAATTAACTAGAAAAACGTTAAAGAAAAAGCGGCGCAGCCGCCCTTAAAATTGGAGGGGGGGATTATTAGAGGGTGGGGGTTTAATAGAGGGTGGAGGATTAATAGAGGTTATATGGTAGTTCACTTTTATTAATTAAGAACTTTTCATGAGTGAAAACACGATGAAGGCGCCGGTAGGCGCTTTTTGCACCGTTGTTTAAAATTACGATCAAATGTGTAACAAAGAAAACTCACCTCAACTCCTCAATCGCCATGTCACTTTGCGTAAAATTTCTCAATTTATCTTCAGAATGTTCCTCATTTTTTCGAGCACTAGTGGTGAGTTCTTCCTGGTGCGGTAAAGAAATCTTAAAATACATTTATATTGCGAAATTTTTCAGAAACACAACTGCAAAAATTACAATTGGAACACTGATGCCTGACCATATGTAAGCATATTCAGCAAAGCGATTGGAACAGTACGGTTTTATTTTTATTGTACGAGTTTCTAAAACAAAGTTTAGGCAGGGCAAGTAACAATTTACAAGGTGCTCAAGTCAACTTGATAGATTTATTATGTTTTTAACGCAGGTGCACCCGACTTTTTTAAGAAAAAAAATAAGAACCAAAAAATTTAAATTTTTTTCAAAGAACAAGAAATTTTTCTTTAAAAAACTTTCAACAAAGTAGTTTTTTATCTAAATTTTCCCGCAGATATTTTTTGTTCTGATTTTTATCGCTTTTCTTAATAATGGAATGAAAATAAGAACGAGAAGTCACATGCAACCCATGGGCTATTGTCTGTGCTTAAGTCTATGCGAGAAAATTTCAAAAATGTTTACCTGCAGTGAAATTCATCGAAATATCCTGTCCACTCATTGGCATCACATAAGGAATGTGTAAGTTTGAAAAAATAGAGTCAGTAAAAGACTTTTGGAGCGATTCAGGTATTAGTTTTTGCTGCAAAATATCAAACTTACTAACTTTTTATTTGGGTAACTAGTGGTCGGTTGAATTGGTCCCTCTGTCCTATTCGCAATTATGCCTGCTTGGCAGCAGTGCAGGGAAGTTTCAATTTTCTCGTCCTCGTAGTTCGTACCAAAAATTTTCTGGACTCGTACTTTGTACTCATCCTCGTAACAACCTTTTCAAATCACTCGTACTCGTCTTCGTCCTCGTCTTTTTCTCGTCCTTTCTATTTTTGCTCGTACTTTATACTAAAAAGCAAAAAAAAGCAATTTTTCATTGAAAAACTTCACATCTTTGCTTGAACGATTGTATATTTTTATTCTTAAATGACAAAACCACGCGACTTCTTCAAAGTGATTTCAAGATTTCACTTATTCATAAAAAAAACCACAAAAATAGGTACTTTTTTCTTTGCCTATTATGAAGTGAGATCTCTGAAAAAGCCTAGGTATCATATTTCTGGCTTTGCTTGGCAACTATATTATGGCAACTATATAGAAGGGGGCTCGTCCTCGTAGTACGAGGACGAGTACAAGAACGAAAGACGAGGACGAGTTAACTACACTGCTTGGAAGTTTATGTTCGTATTGGATATATGCGGAGTTATCGAGTCGGGTACTTTTTCTGGTTAATCAAAGCCGGTAAAATTTTGAAGTTCGAGTTTGAGTACCCGAATTTCATGCAGAATCCATTAGAACCCAGAACAAGGACTGATATTTTACGGGGAGCCGGGACAGAGACGATCGGCAAAAAACGTAAAGAGCGGTAAAAAAAATTGTCATGGGGCTAGAAACCCTAGTGAGGAGGTGCCGATCATACTTTTTTATGTCAGAAAATAAATAAAAATTACCAATTGTTGACTGTAAAAAGGTACTTCCAGCCTCTCGATCTTTTGTAACTCCTTCTCCTCAACTAAATAATCAACCGACAACCAAGTGCAATCACTGAAAAGTTTAGACATAGCTGGAGAAATCCAGCAGTGTTTGACTTTGTTATTCTCATTGGCTTTCTAAAACAAATTACGCCTGCATTCAAAAAATAGTTTGAAATTTAAAAACAAACCAATAAATTTCCAGCCAATTTTAATAGAACATCATCGTGACCATTAGAGTTTTGGGGGATAAAGTTTGCAGTAGGACTGGCAAGCTGAATCAGAACGGCACAAGTGGAAAGTTGTGTTTCGTAGCTTTCTAACTTCACAATCTGCGCTTTGGAGTAGACTGTACGGTCTTAAACATTTATAAATTTAGCAAGTAAAGCCCTCCAAAAGGTTTGAATGAATAGAAAAATTGAAATTTATTTCGGGTTTTACACAATTTTTGTGTTACAGCCAGTAAGATTACAAAAAATGTCAAAAATACAAACAAACAAAAAATGTGACAAAAATAGCATCTGAAGATCAGAAAATAGCAAGAAGTGGTTTTTTACAATGCTGTGGTGAGAAAATAAAGTAGTTACCTTGCTTCTCATATAGCACAACCACTACATTAAACAGCTGCGAAGTTACGTCAGAGTCAGTAAAAGACGCAGGAAGTACTCTAAATTTAGACTAAATTTCACAATCGTAATTCTAGACATGAATATCACCTGAACATTTGTTGAGCACTGGAACATTTTATAAATGGCTTTATGTCATAACTGTCAATATCCTCGACATCTTGCAATATCGACCAATTCCCTGTGTCGGTTTTTGGGATAATAGAATTCCATATATTTGTCGAGGAATTCTTCAACGGGGCAACCAACACTAAGGTGTCTGTAGACATGACCAATGCAGGGCCTTCATCTGAAGGGGGTGAAGTGCTTTCTAAAAAACTAGGTAAAGTCAGGGCTTCCTTTATTTAAAGATTTGGTCTTTATTTGGAACCTCAAATATTTAGAAATTTTGAGATCTGAAGTCAAAAGCTTTATTTTTGGAACTCAAAGCCCAACAAGCACTGGATAAAATGGCACTTTTGACCAAATGCCTTTGATAATAATATAAAAGTTTTATTTCATAAAAACGTCCTTTATTTTAAAATTGTGATTTGGAAGCCCTACAGTGTTTCAAAAAACCGAAACGGAAAGCAGAAGCCGAAATATAACCGCAGAAAGCAAAAACCGAAAAGAAGCAGAAGCATAATGCTTCTGCATTTGAAATTTTTGGTTTTCGGTTTCGGTTTATGCTCATGAAACTTTCGGTTTCTGCTTTTAAACTTTCGGTTTGTGCTTTCGGTTTGGGTATGAAGTCAAAGTTTCCTATTGTCTTGATCCACACGAATATCCACAAAATAAAAACAAAATTCACATAATATGCAGAAGTATACGAACCAAAAAATCAGTTTTAAAAGCAGAAATCAAAAGCAGAATTAGAAATCAAAATCAGAAACCGAAAGCAGAAACTGAAAATTTCAAAAACCGAAACCGAAATCAGTAACCAAAAGTTTCAAAAGCAGAAACCGAAACTGAAAGTTTCATGAACATAAACCGAAAACCGAATTTCGGTTTCTGCTTCGGTTTGTGGCATTCCGTTTCGGTTTTTTGGAGACACTGGCCCTGGGTAAAGTTGATGTAAAATTTTGCGTTAAAATTGTTTTCGTCTTAAGACGGCATTCGGAAAACCCGGCGCCGGCGCTGGGGCCAATGAAAAATTTTGGTCGACGCTTCTCGAAAGATTTACGCTCACTTGGAGGATATGCACAAAGGGAGTGGCACCGAAGGACTCGAAGCTTCGGAGGATTACACGGAATGAGGAATCACAAATTATTACTATTGATTGTATGAATGTATTACACTTTTCCCAATAAAATCATTTTGGAGTACAGTCGAAGCTCTTTATAGGTTACCCTCTACATAAGATACCGTATTTTCTGTAGTAAGTCCCCTGGGGAGTTATTTTTCAACCCTTAAAAAATCGGAAAAAAAATATTTCGATTTTGAGATTTTCGGATGCCCGACCGAAATCTAAAAAGTGGAATCAACTAAGATCGTGGTGATTAAGAAAAACGCAAAAAACAGATTTACAAAAATTTTTCCTTAGGCTGAGATATGGGGTCGAAATAGGGGGGAGTTATTAGAGAGGGGGACTTAATAGAGAAAATACGGTACGCTCTTTATAAGATACGCTTTGAAACTATTTGCTTGGTTTCGGACTGAACAAGGCAAATCAACATTCTTCATAAGATTTGCTCTTCATAAGATACGATCCATATAAGATACCCCTAGGCCAGTCCCGAGCCTTTAAATACCGCTACTCATAAGATACAGTCAAACCTCTATATAACGGCACCCCTAGGGACCGCAAAAAAGTGCCGTTATATAGAAGGTGCCGTTATATAGATGGTTTACTTTGACTGAATTTTAGTCTAACCCGACCAAATTAGTCTTATTTTGGGTGCCGTTATATAGGGGGTGCCGTTATATAGAGGTGCCGTTGTATAGAGGTTTGACTGTATCTTTAAATTACGTGAAGAAGAGAACCAATTTCAAATTCGCGCCTTTTTGTTGCTACTGCAGATCTAAGGAAAACCAATGTCATTGTTTTCATTGTAAATTGTCGCAGTTTTTGTAAATTCCTGTGTTAAAGCTCATCTAAGCTCACAAAAAATTTGCAAAGAGTAACTATATGGTGGTCATCTGCCCCTGTGAACCGACCAAGTCACGGTTTTCGCATATGCAACTATGTACGCCAATATATGCATGCCAATTTTGCAAATAGGTTAGTCTGATTTCTTATGCAAAAGAATGCGCACATTACGAGCTTTCTAATGACATATCGTTGAGGTATTTATGGAAATTAAATGAAAATTTTTTGTCTCAAAGAAACCATTGTGTTTTTTTTAAAACGTTGTTCATAGATTCTTTCATCCAAGTGCTTGATAAATTTTTGTTATGTTTTGTTTACGCATAAATATACATTTATGATTTTATCAGTATGCACCTAAATACGCTCCTTATAAGATGCACTCTTAAAAAATTTAGCTAAATATGCCCTGCATGACGAACGCTCTTTATAAGATACGCTTTTTAAAAAATTTGGCTGAATACATCTTCATAAGATACGCTCCACATGAGATACTTCTCAGGCCGGTCCCCTAGGGGTATCTTATGTAGAGCGTCGACTTTATAATCTCGCATTGACAGATATTTTGTTGGGTTGAGTTTTCGATTGCATATTGAACAATTTTCGGAGACTAACCTACTCGTAGTTTGATTGAGATGCTTGTGCCTAGGAATAAAATCACTCTCATGTCCTGTTGAACTACTCTTATTTGGTGTAATAGGAATTCTTCTATTTGATAAGCCGACTGTTCCTGCAATATCAATTTTTCCTCTCAACTACTAATTGTTGTACCAACTTACTATGATATTCCAGTCTTCATAGCTCAGTGGCATGAATTCTATAGATGTGCATTTTTGAAGATTTTGTATCGGTTCTAATAAAATCTAAAAGCACGTTGTTATTAAATTTTCTAGGCTGTTAATGAAAGATACCTCAACTCCATCACTTAGTCCGTACATAGCAGCAAATCTGTCGTTTAGAAATATGGTTTGGAAGGGAGGTCTTTGACTGGAAAAACATTGAATTGGAAAAGAAACTATAGAACATGATGGTTTAGGTATTAAGCAATTGAAGTAGCCAAATATATTGAAAGACTTTTGATCAGTTAGTGCAGAATGGCTGGAGTTTGAGAGGTAGCCAAAGCAATTCCTAGTGAGTCCTGAGGTGCTAGGGACTATTGTATTTAAAGTTAGTGAAATGACCGAAGTTTTGGCGTGTGACTCCAGATAACCGTTCATCACACCAGGTTAATCTGAAAGTATTGAGATATATATTTTGCGCGAACTTTATTTCTTTTTTAACATTTCATAGTTTTGTTACGTTTCATTGTATTTTCATAATTTTTGACCACGTTGTTTTCAAAGATAGTTCAATGTTTTTTATCTGCGTTTGGAAAATTGATAGAATAATTAGATTTGTCAAAAAACCTTAAAAACTCACACAAAAGCTTTAAAGTTTAAACGCCCCGATTCCGTCTTTCTGTCTAGCTTTCCGTGTTTTTTACTCTTATTGTTTTCTTATGTAGCTTATGCTAATAACTTTTCTCATCTATGGTTCTGCGAATGCATATAAATGGCATACTAAAAAACACAAAGATGGATTGGCGACCATTTTTTGAGGCTGCTTGCTACTCTGAATTTACAGCATATGAAAACTAGAAATGTCATTTGTCTAACAAATAATTGTTTGTAAGTTAATTAGTGAAATGATGATTGATGTATGAATACATAAATAGTTAACTGTGAGCTATTTGGGCTATCCTTTGGACAAAAACATTAAAATTTTAAGTTGCTGTCGCAACTTTCAAATTTACAGTTATATTTTTCCGCTTCTCAGCTAAATCTGACTTTTTCTGAATTTTTTATTACTTTTATATATTTAGTTCGTTTCATGGCCTAGACTGGCAATTGAGGACCAATTAATTGGGTGATGAGCTTGAATTAATTCTCCCATGAAAATACACGAACTTTGCCAGTAGTTCTTGATGCCAAATAGGCGAATTAAATTTCCATAAAATTACGGCCAATCCCCATTCACCCCCGCTTCAACGGCCCTGCCTCAATTTTTTTCTGTTGCGCATTTGGTTGGTGTTGTCATATCGTTGGTTGGATGTATGTTAGCCACCTACAGAAAACACAACTAAACGTCATTCAAAACGCTGTAATTATTGGCAGTTTTTGCATTTTTGAACTAATTTTTCACTTTGGTGGATTTCTTGCAGATATCACTTCCAGGGTGCATGCAAATAAATGTTTTTTTAACCGAGGTGAATCATTTTTTAGTAAATTCATAGTCGGTGATAAGATAGTGTTTTTAAGTGTTTTTGTTAAATTTTTTTTGTTGCAGTCGAGTCTTGATAACGCGCCACCCCCATTCTGTTTAACTCCAAGTTGGTTCCGACACATTTTTACCCAAACATTTGAAATGTTTAGCAGTGGTTTTGTGCCCTTTAACCCTAGAAAGGGCACGTGGACCACAATGTGGTCGTGTCAACTTATCCCGTTTGAAAAAACGGTAAGATCATCTAGGAAGATAATAATCTCAGCTTCAAAATGACATATTTTGAAGGCTGATCAAACAATACCCGGCAGAAATATAACCCAATTTAAGGTGATGGAGGTTCTGAGCCACGTGACCACATTGTGGTCATATATGAACCAATTCAGTTGCAAAACAATTGTGGGTTCCATAACTCAGAGAACTTTTTTGTGCTTTTATACAAATGTTGTTCGATGTGTTAAAAAAGGGTATATGACTTTTATTGAAAACCATCTGAAAAAATAAAAATTAGAAAAAATAGAAACCTTAAGGTTTGTAACCCATCACCATTTCAAATTCAAACTCATTTAGTATGACCACAATGTGGTCACGTGGTTCAGAAAGGGCAATATTAAAGGACCCTGTCTCTTCCTTATCATGGCAATTTCAAAAGTTTGAATGCGCGCGGGACCACAAATTTTTCGTCAATAATGTTTTCGAATTATTTTTTTTGTTTGCATTTTGAATTTCAAACGTTATCTTCTATTTGATATAAATCACACTGTAACAGTGACAGTTATGGAGTAGTGAAAGGCGAATAAGTTGTCCGATCTGGCATTGTCAAGCAGCGTTGGGCTCGACTAGTGATTGTTTTTAAATCTTGAACAAATTTACTAAATTTCTTTTCTAAACAATAAGCAGAAATAAAAAACAATTCGAAATTATTATTGACAAAATGTGTGTGGTCCCGCGCGCATTCAAACCTTTCAAATTGCCATGATAAGGAAGAGACAGGGTCCTTTAACGTGCCCTTTCTAGGGTTAAGTGTAACAAATCTTAAGGATTACGATTTTTCGGGTCTTTGTTTAAAAAACTCAAAGTCTTTATGATTAGCGACTACTGATACCCCGATACCCTAAAGTAGGATTACATTGTATCAGGAATGATAGTCCTAATGAAAACAACTGCCAGAAATTTTCGAAAATTGGCGTAGAAAAGTATAGGACCCAGCTGCGAGTCACAGGCGAACTTTAAGATACGTTCACGATAGATTTTAAAAGTGAAACTATCGAATTTTTTTACTACCTTTATAGCTCCATCTCATAAGACAGAAGAATTTTTACTATAATTTACAACTCTTAGAGTCTAAAACTGGAAAATAGCCCCTTTTATGTCCGTTTCTACTTTTCAAGCCTACTTAAAACTTTAGAAGGGTAGAAAAGCATTCTTGACAAGAAAGATTCTGATCTCAACCCGAGTCGGAATTCAGCGATGAACTGCAACCCTCTGTGTAGGTTATCTATGATGAACTTCATTCTTTTTATTGTTCAACACTCAAAAATTTATTATGGCTGTCTTTTAATTTCTTAAGCAACTTTTCACCTACTTATTTCCATAATTAAACCATGTGAATTTTGCTCTTTGTTTGCTTTTGTTTAAACAAAAAGCAAACAACTAATTCTTGTCTAATTATACCAAAAATTAGTTACTTTAGGGTGGTCCCCGCAATAATGCTCTCTCAGTTGTCCCCCATGTCTTGTTCTGATGCTTTCAAACACATTTTACTAGTCTTATTAGTGACCATTCTTAGCCAGCCAACGGTGGGCATGAACCCTATGGGACTGCACCAGCAGAGAAGATCCTCATCACTAGAGGAACTGTTGCAGCACAGGAATATTAGGGTAAGTTGTGTAGTTGTGTTATTCGCTACTCGCGAAATTTTTTGCTAAAATTAACTGACAAGGGAACATCTCGAGCTGTTTTTTCAAATAGGCACGATTTTGACTAGTGATCGACAAACGGTTTTTTACAAGTTGCAGGGAACCTTATTACTAGTGCCAATGGGCGAAAAAAATTAGCTGTGAGTAAAAATTTATGAGTAAAATCTATGAGTAAAAATTTTCGTACACGGCGTGCAAAGTTGTCAAGTCAGCACCCTCAGTTATGGCCAACTTTCAACTATTTTTAGGTTCTATCTTACAAAAAATTATAAGTGAATGCTTTTATTTTTAAATATACATTTTGTAGAGCACATTCCGGCCTACAAAATGAGTATAAACATGCCTAATCAAAAGTTTATTCTAAAAGCAAATGAAATCCAAAACAGTTACTAAGGGTGAAAAACCCTACAAACATCTCAATATTTCGAAGCTTTGAATTTGGTGGCTGTTTGGGGGGGGGGGGGCTTTTTCACCCCTAGTAAAGCATCTTCTTCACCCCTGAGATGTTTTTCCTTAAAATATTGGCTTTCCGATGTGGTGTCAATCACATCATTATGAATTTTTGAAGTAAACCAAATATCTTCGGTTGTTTAAACTCTCGTAAGAAGAGGACTTAATATGCCGTGTGCACTCTTAACGTCCCAGATATTAGATTCGCACCTACTTGCTTTGAATCAAGTACCAATCAAGTGCGCATGCTAGTGCAAACCTATTTTTTTGTAAGAAATTAGTCATACTTATCTTAACGAACTTTTGTTTTTTACTGGTAGCACCGGGTAGTTTTGATCCACTGACCTCTGGGTTATGAGCCCAGCACGCTCCCACTGCAGTAAAAAAAAAATTTCGTTCGAACCCGCTCGAACCCCAATTTTTTATTCTAAGCTTTTGTATACTCCGGTAGCGCCGAAAAATTGAATTTTCCAAGCAATTTTGCAATAAATATTGGAAACCATTACAGCCAGAAGAAAGCTGTAAATTTCTGCGCCGGATAGTACCAAACATTAGCTTTTGTACCAAAAAAATGGGCGGTAGTCATGGTGCGAGAAAAGAAATTTCAAATATTTTTGAAACGGGATTTATAAATAAAATAGCCCGAGCTCGACCTCGACCTGCTCATGTAAGCACTATGAGATCGGCCTCGACCCCGACCCCGACCACGACCTCGACTAGCCGTTAGTAAGCATAGCATAAGGTCCGTATCTCGCCGCAAAGAGGAAATTCCACAAGCTTTATCGGTTCTGATTTTTACATTTTGGACGAGCACGTGATCGATCCTAAATTTTCACGATTTTGCGGCTAGGTGGAGGTTAAAAAAATTAACTTGAGCTGATAATGCGCATAAAATTCACGAAACTTCACAATTTAATGCAGTTTTCCAATTTTCAGAGCTTCCCATACTCGTCTGTTTCATACATGCGGATGTTGCCCCCCTCCTCGCAGAGCCAGCAACCTATCAACCCGCAACTCATCTTCTCCCTTTCCCCACCGGATCTCTCTCCCGTCTCAGGACCAATCAGGACGTTAACCGGCAAAGAATCTTGATGAGCACCCAGCCCGAGATATCAGAATTAATTGACTTGTTGGATAATTGGAAAAAGGAGGGCCAAGTGGACAACACCAACCAAGTTGCTCCAGATGGCGCCCAAGAAGTGATAGACAGAGAAAGGAGAAGTCCAGCTAGTCCAGTGCTCAAAAGTAAGTAATTTTTTTGTAACGCATCAAAGTAAGGTTAAATATAGTGAAACATTCCTAATTTCGGATAACTTTAGAGCAGGGCTAGTGAGTGCGCTCATTTCTCAGCTGATTTTGACTTAAAGGTGCTTATATTTTGTGCTAAAAATGCAAGAGAAAAAATTTAAAAATCAGTATTTCTTGAGCGACTTTGCAATATTCTGGGTTATTGCGACTTACTAGCCCTGTTTTAGAGTCTACCCACCACTTATTTTCTCTAATAAGGCCCTCGGTCTGACAAGGCATGGCTCATTTCGGTGTACAGGGTGTCCCGAAAGAATTCGGAAAATCTTGAAAAATTTGCATGGGTAGCTCTCGCCCTATCTATTTCTCCAGGTAATTCGATGACAGTAGATGAGCTCCTGGGAGCTTTTCGACACGAAACAAAAAAAGACGCAGATCAAACACGGGAAATAAGATGGAGTCAAAAAAATTCACAACAGAAATTTTTCCAACTTTTCCGAATACTTATGGACCACCCTGAAGACCCTCAGTTGGACTTGCCGAGCCCCCCCCTCCCACCTGACTTATTGCAAAAAAAATCAATCGAAAATCAGAAGTGCCTAAAACCATGATATACCTTGATTTCTGAAAATTCCATAAAGTTTTTTTTGGTTTTGCCTTGGTCAACCAAGGCAAAAAATAAAAAATATTCAAGAAATTTTTGGTGCTAAAACAATTTTACTATGTTTTTCAACACGTCTATTGCAAAAAGAACCTCTATGCATTTTTTTTATCAAGAATCTTGCGTAACTTGAATAAAATCATTCTTATTAGTTTTCGCACGAAAATTTACTCAAAAACATTTTGGCTCCAATTCAGAAACGGTTTTTTCTTGAATATTTTTTATTTTTTGCCTTGGTTGACCAAGGCAAAACCAAAAAAAATTATGGAATTTTTAAAAATCAAATCTTTCTATGCCTATTCAGGGTCAAGAATCCCTATTTTACGGGTGGTTGTACCTTGATTAAATTTTGCGCTAGAGGAAGTGCCAATGAATTTATTACTCTAGCAAAACCATGATACCCGTATCATGGTTAACAGGCACTTCTGATGAGGGCGTTATCCAGCTCTTACTGATCACATCGAGCTATCGTTACAGAATCACACATACCGTATAACCTCTATTGAACGGGCACCCTACAGTTAACGTTTTTCAAATTTGCTTTGCTTTTTTAACCCCAATATTGTATATTTTTCAAAACGTTTCCTAAAATTATTTTTCTAAAATTTCCTAAAATTATCAGTTATAGTACTTGCATTGTAAGCCCGCAGAAAATGGACAATATTTTTTTCTCACCGCAAACACGCCCAATACAATACACGATTGATAAACACTTTTTTACTAAAAAGACCGAAATTTGACCTCTGAAAATTTAAAAAGTCCTGAAAATTCTTGTATTTCTTGTATATTATGCAGAAAACAATCATTTTTTCTAGGATATGCTTGTCGCTTCAAATTCTGCAGAATATTTGATGCTTAGATAAAAGAAGTGAACAAGAAAAAATAATTAAGAGAAAATCAGCATATTATTGTGTATTTTTTGTTTTATTTTGTTATTGTGTTGACGGTGAAATCAGTTTCTGTGTTTGGACACTACAAACTAAACAAGATTACAGCAAGTTTCGGGAACGAATTAGTAAAATCCTAATTTCATTAACAATGCATCAGGTACAAATTCTCAACACTTGCTTGAAGGAGTTTGAAAAAAATAACACAGGAATATGGACAAAAAACAGGAAGACATAGGCAAGATTTCGAAAATTGCGTAGTCGGGCGCCGGCGCCCGGCGCCCTTTTTTTCAGTGCCTTTTCATAACTTTTAAATTATAGAAGTAGGCTTTTTAAACTGTGTTTTGTACTGATTTTCTTGGCCTTTTCAGCTTGAATGACACATACAGCTTTAGTTCTCTCAAAGAATTTCAGATTTCGTAGAGTTGAATTTTACACCGGGCGCCCGCTTCGGCGCCCAGTGCAGATTTTGATACACTCCGGCGCCCGGTTCTGACACGTACAGCCGATTTTTTTAGCCGTGCAAGACACGTTCTAAAAAGCAAGAGCAATTTGACTTATAATAGCGAATTGATTGACATGTAAAATATTGAAAATAAATAATTTGCATAGCTACTTTTCTTGTGTTTTTACTTGGCGCGCGACGCCAATTTTTCACACTTTTCGCGCCGGCGCCAACTTTTTTGTCAATGGCGCCCGGCGCAGATTTTCTTGGTTGACAAGGCGCCCGGCGCCAATTTTTCACAAAGAGGGCGCCGGCGCCCTTGGCGCCGGCGCCGATTTCCGGCGCCGTTTTTTTCAAAGACCGGCGCCCAGGTCGGCGCCCGGCGCCGATTTTTTTGGCCGTGCAAGTATGGTCACAGGTTCAAATCCCCTGGGTGCATACCTATTTTTACCTCATTCTTCGTATTTTATTTTCAAGTTTGGTATGAAAATCATGCTCATTCTCATGGGTATCCAACAAAAGCATCATCTCAGGTTTAACAACTGTAAAAGTTGTTAAACCAGGCTATAGCCTACTTGAATCAACTAATAAATTTTTGGGTTTTTCCTTGATTGATTTTTTCTTTAATTTTTCTATAAGTACAGAGTGACGAAATAAAATTCTGGCACTTTTGAAAAATTAAGTACGTATCCTCTTGTGCGGTCGGTTTCCAATTTTTGGGTGGCAAGCCCTGTGAAACCTCCACAATAATAGCCGGCTGTGATGAAGAGCACAAGCACAGAGCTCCTAGATAGCTTAAATACTGTCATCGATTTTCCAGAAAAAATCGATGGGCAAAGAGCTACCTACGTTAATTACTTACGTTAGAAATCGGAAACCGACCGCACAAGGGATACGTACGTTAATTTTTCAAAAGTGCCAGAATTTTATTTCGTCACTCTGTACTTATAGAAAAATTAGAGAAAAAATCAATCAAGGAAAAACCCAAAAGTTTAGTAGTTGAGGTGGAAAAAAGCATTTTCTTCAGGTGGAAAAAGCAAAAAATTTAGTTCAAAGAATGAAAGACGCGTAATATGTAGGGTACATAAAAATGCAGCAAAATTTGCTGAAATGCAGCAAAATTTTCGCTGCAATTTTGCTGTTTTTAATGAACACAAAACGCCAAATATTTTTGCTGCATTTCAGCAAATTTGCTGTTTTTGCAAACCATGGTTTAAAGTGAAATCCCGAAATCGCGATGCACAGCTATACTTGGGAGACGCTGTGAAATACAGTCGACTCTGTCAATAAAGCACGCCCAAAAATGTTCGTTCCCGCCTAGGGTCCGACACTTTTTTACCCTAAATTTCGGAGCTATTTGCTGAAAGTAATTCGCCAGCCTTGTGCCGAAAATCGCAAGGATTCCGATTTTTCCGATCTTCTTTGTGAATCACTATATTTTTCATCATTTAGACCCGCAAATCTCCAATAGCGCACGCATTTTCCCTAAATAGGTGTGCGCTATTGAGTGAGTTACGGGTCTAAATGATGAAAATATAGTGCTTCGCAAAAACGATCGGCAAAATGGCAATCCTTGCGATTTTATGCACTAGGCTGGCGAATTACTTTCAGCGAATAGCTCCGAAATTTAAGGTTAAAAAAAATGTCAGACCCTACCCAGGAGCCAACTTTTTGGCGTGCGTTATTGACAGAGTCAACTGTAGAGCCAAAAAAATACCGCTAGCAGTTCTAATAGCTGTAAAAACTCTTGTAAGGCTAATTACAAAAAATCAACAAAGAAAAGAAGGTGTTATGCATTATAGTTATTTGTGAATACAGATCTATTGCACTGATGTCTAGATTATTCGGCAAAAGAAAAAGATTACTAGCAGAACTTTAGTCGAATCATTCGACTCGAATCTCTTTATTGCATCAATCAAATTAAGCGATACATATGAGCAAGTAATTGAAAATTGATTTTAAGCAATTTACATACATTTGAACCCTGAACAGAATTTCAGCAAAAAACATGTGAACAAGCAAAACAAATGGCTTACCTTAAGCTTACAACAATGAAAATCTGGCATGAACATAAAAGACAGAAGACTTTTCGAAAAAACTTCTATATATTTTTACGTATGTTGAAATTTTTAACCTTGGAAAATTGTGAATTGTTATTTTTGAGTCATTTCAAAAAAATCTTCAGCAAAGCGCCGACAGCTAGTCGTGACTATTGTATGAGACTATTATATGAGAAAAATTGGGGCATTTGAAACTAGCACGTTTTTGTGTTAAGTCTTATTAGGCAGTTAGTTTTCGTAAGGTTTCTCTTATTTGAGTAGTTTGATTACTTTTTTTCCAGATCTAAGCTTTTAAAAATACCAGCGAAAACATCCAAATTTTTTGTGATTTCGAAAGTGGACCAAAGCCTCTGTTTTTTTAAATGCCCAACTTTTTCGGGAAAATTGGCTTTTACAAATTACAAAACTGGTAGAATATGAGAGGAAGTAATTGAAAACAACCGGATTATGCCTTGAAACACAAAATTAATAATACTAGCCGACTGAAAATAAGAAATTATTATGCCTGAAAAGATAACAGACCATCATTACAATAATAATGCAAAAGAACTTACAAAAAAGAACAAGCTAAACTTCCAAAATTACAATTTTAGAGCAAAACTGTATTTGAAAGATTTTTTTCCTAAATCACTGAGCGATTTCACTGGGATCAAAAGGTGGTTCCCATTTTCTATCGTATCCGCTCCAGTTCTTCCAATTAGCTGGGGCCAAATACACGCGAATATTGTTGATAAAGCAGGAAACCACTCCTAGATAGGCAGTTCTTGGCACACCGGCCTAAAACAACATTTTTAACTATGATTTTCCTAAGCCCTGTAAATTTTTTAGAATTCTTTGTTTTTTCGTATTTTTCGTTCCAACTTTGCCGGTCGTTCGAAAAACTTAAAAATATCCATTCCGAAAACAGAACCTTGATAGCCTATTATTTTAGAGGGTCATGCTCACCTGTTCAAAATTTGTTGCAACCAATTCAAAAAAGTGTCCTAATCATTTAACTTCTGTACGGATTTTTCAACTTGGGTTCTAACAAAACAAGGCCTGGAATTTTATTTTAGGTCCATTTTTGTTAGAAAATAAGTTGAATCATCCGTACAGAAATCCAATGATTAGGGACGTTTTTTGAATTGGCGGGACAAATTTTGAACAGGTGAGCATGCACCTTTAAAATAAGAGGGCCACTATATCAAGGTTTCGCTGGCCGGAGTATAGAATCTCCCCTGGCCCGAAAACCGGTCTAAACCTCGTTTTTACGCGATACGACCACTTTAACGTATAGAAAAGACGAAAAAACAACTGGGAACGCATTTTCCACAAAAAAAATTTTTGACCAAAAATCGACTTTTGGCCGTTTTGGAGGGTACTCATATACCTTATTTGGTGGTTTTTACCCTGTTTTGGTCACTGGAGCTGGGCAAAAAGAGTTTCTATATACATTTTTGATCAAGAGTCTTGCTCGGAATAATGTCTAAGGTAAGTGGGTGTGCGCATCTCTAACCAACCAAGCCCCTGCGTCCCTTCGGGGCGCAGGGGCTTGGTTGCTTGGGGTTGAGATGCGCACACCACATGCCTTAGACGCAAATCACTCAAAAGTGACTCTGGATGCATAACCAATGTAGGCATACCAAGGTTTCTTTATGCGGTAGGCCCAGTTAACAAAACTATGTTCAAATCCTATCTTTTTGGTCTTTTAGAGATGTCGAGTACTTTTTTAGGTTAGGTTACCTTGGTCCCCAAGGCAAAAATGCAAAAAAAAAATTCAAAAAATGCTTAAAAGTGCCTTTCCACTCATTTTTGTGGCTTTTTCACGTTTAAAGTAGAGATAGAAACGCCGTTTTGCGATGTTTTTGAGTTCCGCCTATTTTTTAGCCAACTTTTGTAAGCTAGAGCTTTATTTTTATAACACACCTTCCTAACAACTTTTAACACTAGGACTCCCAAGCGTGACTTTTGCTGATCCTGATGCAGAATTTCACGCTGAAGTAAGCGTACGCCAGTGGCCGCGTACGGCTTTTCTACAGGCCTGGGAAAAAGTGCGATCCCACGATATCTTTCTTGCAAGTCGGCGCTCTAACCATTTGAGCTATCGGGTCGCCCCAGGCCTGTTTGTTATTTCTCTGCTATCTGCCTCCCTTACACTGAACACGGTGGTGGAATTTTTTTTGAAAAAGTAACTGTATGGTGGTCAACGGCCTTTGTGAACGATTTTTCAAAATTTCGCCTATGCCACTTCAAAGAGGTAAAACATGCCACTATTTTAATTAATTTTTCATATTTCATGTGCAAAAAGAAGCGCTTTCAAATGATATATCGTGGAGGTATTTATGACAATAATATGAAATTTTTTTGGCTTTTAGAAAACATTTGTGTTTTTTTTCAAAAACGTTGTTCATACAAAAGTATGTACAAAAAAGTGTGGAAACGCCGTTTTTCGTTAATGGTTAATACTATTCGAGAGAGTAAGAAAAACTGCATCACATAGTGCTTTAAAGTGATCTAAAACCAGGGTTTTTGAGCGTCAAGCAAACGTTCAAAAGCATATTACAAAAGGCATCTTGACCTGAAACTTTAATTTCGCTGCGTAAACCTAAACTTCTGACACCTGATTCGTGTTCAGCATAGTCGATTTACTTAAGAAACTGTCCTTTGATTATCACAATAACTGTCAAATTTCAAATTGCGCTCGAGAAAATAACTATTTGAAATTTGAAGAAATTTGAATTTGAAAAATTTGAAAAATCATTCACAAAGGCCGTTGACCACCATACAGTCACTTTTTCAAAAAAAAATTCTACCATCGTGTTCAGCGTGAAATTCTGCATCAGGATCAGCAAAAGTCACGCTCGGGAGTCAGAATGTTAATGCTTAACACATGGTGTAATTGGATATTTGTAGTTAACTTTCTAATTTCCAGAAAAACAGCCTCTCAAAAAACATCGCAAATGGGAATTTCATTTTCGGCTTGCGATGTTTTTTGAGAGGTTTTTTTTCATAAACATTTGGTTATAATTTTTACTAGAAAATATATACCAAAATGTAGCTCAATGAAAGTTAGCTGAGGAATGTTAAGTTTGTTTTACCATACGTTTTCATCATCATCGTCGAAATTGAGCCGAAACATGACAGATTTGACAATCAAAAATAATTTTACGTCATATTTCGGTTCAATTTTGACGATAATAAAGAAAATGCGTGACTAAACAAATTTACATTCTTCAGCTAACTTTGATTGAGCTACATTTTGGTATATAACATGTAGTAAAATTATAACAAAATGTTTATGAAAAAAAACCTCTCAAAAAACATCGCAAGCCAAAAAATGAAATTCCGCGCTACTGTAATATACCGCCCCCTTGTAGAAACGGCCTTGTAGAACGAACGGAAATGCTCTTCGGCGAAAAAACAAAGATGTTGAACATAGTTTTGAATACTGGGGCCTACCGCATAAATAACTCTGGTATGCATGTTTTTTATGCATCCAGAGTCCCTTTCGAGTGATTTGCGTCTAAGGTATGTGGGTGTGCGCATCTCAACCCCAAGCAACCAAGCCCCCTGCGCCCGAAGGGCGGCAGTAGCGTCGAAATTCCTATTTGCGATGTTTTTTTGAGAGACTGTTTTCTGGAATTAAAAAGTTAACTACACATATCTAATTACACCATGTTGTATGCATTAAGCATTAAAAGTTGTTAGGAAGGTGTGTTATAAAAATAAAGCTCTAGCTTACAAAAGTTGGCTAAAAAATAGGCGGAACTCAAAAACATCGCAAAACGGCGTTTCTATCTCTACTTTAAAGTAGCTAAAATGCCTAGGGTTGGCGGGTAACCGAAATTTTCGGTTACCCGATCCGAGGAACCGAACCGGACCGAAACTTTCGGGTACCCGAACCGAACCGATACCCGAAACCCGAAATTTTCGGGTACCCGAACCGATATCCAAAAAAATCGAATTTACAGAAACAGGCTACCTGCATACACGCTGTCAACTATGAAGTCGGTTACCTCACTTTTCAACATTATTTTAAACGATATCTGGGAGGACAATACTTTTTTCGGCGCAAATGTTTCTTTTGCGTAATTAGATTGAAAATTTTCACCTTTTTCAAAAAGTTTTAACACCATAATGTAGCCCTGAGATTATGGTTTCCAGTTTTGGGAATTTTCGAATTTCTCGTCCTCGTACTTCGTATCAAAAATTTTCGGAACCGTACTTCGTACTTGTCCTTGTACCAACTTTTTCAAATCGCTCGTACTCGTCTTCGTCCTCGTAGTACGAGGCTAAAATTGACTCGTACTCGTCTTCGTCCTCATTTTTTTCTCGTCTTTTGTGTTTTCACTCGTACTTCGCTCGTACTTCATACTTAAAGGGGCATGCCCGTGCTTTTCAAAAATTTAAGGCGGGTTACGTACTTCAATTTTTAAGGTGGCCGATTTTTTTGCGCCACCCTATATATTGCCACTGACGAAATAGGGGATCCTCGCTTTCAGAACGACGATGAAAAGAATCAACGCATTGTTGATTATCACCTCAAATAACTAGTCAAAAGCTAGCGAAGAGAAAGAAAAGCAAATGCTTGATTAAGAAAATCGAAACCGCTGCTTAAAAAATTTGTTCAAATAATCGGATTGTTCGTAAAAATAAACTTTTCGGTAAAAAAATAGATTTGAATTAAGAAAGTTTGAGCAAGGACAAGTCGTCTTTACCCTTCGTCTTCCGTCCTCGTCCTTGCCCCTTCGTCCACGTCCTCGTCCTCGTACTTGTAATTTTTGAGCCTCCTACTTCGTCCTCGTCCTCGTAGTACGAGGACGAAAGACGATGACGAGTGCACAACACTGACGGTTTCTATTAAGGTATCATTTGTTGCATCATCTCTGAAAAATGCAATATCTTAATGTAAAAGTATCAAGCAAATTGTTTTTCTTATTTGCTTCATACTTTTACATTCTCGTATTACATTTTTCAAAGATGATGCAACAAATGATATCTCATTAGAAACTAGAGTCGCAGGACTACATAATGGTGTTGAAACTTTTGAAAGTGCGACAGTAAATTAAATAAAAATGGAAATGCATAAATTGGATTGGAATTTCCAAGACTTGCCTTCAAAATATTCTCTTTGACGTTTTGAAAAAGCGTGCCAACACTTCATGCGTATTAGTCACTATAAACTTTCGAAAAACTTACTATAGGGACCTCTGGGAATTTGTAGATTGTAGATTTTTTTTGACTTTTGCTCAAATTACGTTTGAAGAACTTATAATTTATTCTTACCATACTTCGTCTATTAAAAGCCACCCTTTAAATTTTGACTAACAAGGGAAGGAACTTCAATGTGGGAACCGCCAACCCTCTGATGGATCGACTGTCATGTCATGAAAGGGCAACAATAAAAACAAAGTTAAAAAGTGCATCCAGGGCGTGAACAATGAATAAAATAAAGAAGATAATCAAAGGCTTTTAAAATGACAGGGCAACAACACAGACGAAAACATATTGCTTATATGTTTTTTCCCGCAATGATTTGGCTCAAAGGTGATTTTATTGTGACTCATAAAAACGCCCGTTTTTTATGAATCAGATTCTGCCCCGTCGTTAACTGTGAAGTTTATCGTATATTATACGACAAATTTTACAGTAGAGCATAAAACATTTCAGGTTGACACAAACAAACAAATTGTTGTAAATCTTTGATCCCACTGTTCGAAATCATGTCTCCGACTTTCGGATACCCGAACCGATACCCGATACCCGAAACCCGAAATTTTCGGGTACCCGAACCGAACCGATACCCGAAAAAAAACGGGTTTCGGTTCCAATTACCCGAAACGGGTACCCGAACCGCCAACCCTAAAAATGCCCTTACGACACCATTTTGGGCATTTTTGGCCAGAGGGGATTGTGTACTTTAGCCGTTTTGCTTTTAAAGGACCTGACCTCTTCCTAGTCATGGCAATTTGTAATTTTTGAATTGGCGGGGACCATTTATTTTTTCCGTAATTATTTTTTGAAATGCGAGTTGCGTGTCTATTTTTTATGTGAGTTTTTTCCCTTTTGGTTCTGGTTGAAATTTCTTGTTGTCTAGGTGATCCGGCATCTCTACCTAGATCCAGGGTGAGCTGCGTGCCGTTGTATTAGATAAGTTTTTATTTCTTTACTATCGCCGTCTCTTGCTTTTCTCGTTTTGTTTCAGGTGGGGTTGTCGGCTCAAGTCAAATAGCTTTGGTGTACCGTTTGCAGTGCGAATAATCCATATAAATTTCTAATGTTTTTGTTTTGTAATTTCATTCATTGAATCTATAATAAAATTGTGATTTATTCTCTGCTTCAAAAAGTTATTACAGAAGTTGGCTGAATGTAAAATATTTGAGTGGACACCTTCCAAACTGTAACAGGAAATCAATATTTTTTATGTTCCTTCGTATCTTAGATTATCTAAAAGAATGGTTTGTCTTATTTGTGGGTGCAAAGTCGGTCGCGATAGTTGCGCTAAAATGACTCTGAATGATCCACGTCTCTCAATTTATAATCCTGCTACTCATTTCGATATAAACAAGAAACGTCAGCAAATATACATTTGCTACAAACATTTTGCCGAAAATGATCTTATCAAGGATGAACTAGGCAATTCAGTTGGCGTATGCCCAGACGCTTCAGTTGCTTACCGTACAGAAGCAATTAGTACTTTTTCCGAGCCAATTATATCACTTTAACATTCAGACGTATGTAGTAAAAGTGTAATATGTTCTATAATCTAAAATGTATGACAATGAGCCCATGCAAACTCTAGAGAATCAAACTGGAACTCCAGGATTGAAAAGAAAATACACTAAGAGGAGCATAGTCCAGCTTGCTACTTAGAATAAAGATATGATCCTAGTGAATCACTGCCAGAGTACTTCCTTGTCGAGAAAAAAACAGTTGGAGGTGCTTTTAGAGCGCTCCTTCGATTGTGGTGGCAAGATTACAACACTCCATTTTTTCCAAAATTGACGAACATCAGTGCTAAATTTTATTGTTCCCTCTGCAAAACCAGGAAATTTTGGGCAGTCCAAAAGAGAATCGGAAATATGGACCAATATTCTGGCACAGTTCGACTGGTGGCAGCCGCATGTGTCGCACCTGTAGCATTTCCGGTTATTCTTCCTTGCTGAAAATTTTTATATGCTAAGACATTCAGAATGGCGCTAATATTTTGATGGACGGACACTATGATAGTCCAGGGTACTGTGCTGAGTTTTGCTGCGTCACGTGCCTGGACAACGAAAATAAAAAAGTTATAAATTTTAATGCATAAACAAAGTCGAAACAGGTTTACAGATATTTATAGAAAATTATATACAAACGAAAGGTTTAGCCAATGTATCAAACAGGCTGGAGCTTCAAGGTACAGAGAATTATACAGAGTATTTGGAGCGATCTGGTATTACACTGACATCAATCACAACCGATCCAAAACGGTCCACCAAAGCTATTTGACTGGAGCCAGCAACCCCACCTGAAAAAAAAACGAGAAAAGCAAGAGACGGCGATAGTAAAGAATTAAAAACTGATCTAATACAACGGCACGCAGCTCACTCTGGACCTAGGTAGAGATGCCGGATCACCTAGACAACAAGAAATTTCAACCAGAACCAAAAGGAAAAAAACTCACATAAAAAATAGACACGCAACTTTTAATACAAAAAATATTTTCGCATTTCAAAAAAATAATTACGAAAAAAATAAATGGTCCCCACCAATTCGAAAATTACAAATTACCATGACTAGGAAGAGGTCAGGTTCTTTAAAAATAGTGTTCGACCGTTTGTTTTAAAAAATTCGTCTAGTTTCAAAAATTTATTTATATTTTTTTTAATTACAGCTCGTCATTAACATCATTGTCATGTTTTTAAGTTTTAGGATGAAAACTAAGCAGCATAAAAAAATTTTTAATCATATTTTATATAAAATTTAGATGGCTGGCCTTTCGGGCCGGCCTGGACCTGAATTTGAAAAATCCTCCGGCCCGGGCCGTAATTTTTAAATCAGGGCAGGCCCGGTCTGACTTCGCCATCAAATTTTATGTATCGCAAATTTTCTTCAAATTTTCAATCTAATTTATTATCGCATTTCAGTTACAGTCAGCGGAAATCAAGTTATTTTGGGTAAGTTTATCCATTTTAGGAAGAGAAATTAATGGAGTGAGTAGGTTAAAACTACTTGTACTTGACATTTACAAAAAAATACAATAAAGATTATCCAAAATTCCTAGCTTTTGTTCAAACAAAAAATAGGGGAACAATTTTGTGGAATCGAAAAACGAGTAAAAAAATCCGCCTCTAAAATAAATATTTGCAAAATGCTAAAGTAGATGCGCAAACATTCTTACTGCTCGAAATAATTAGGAAAATTAATATGGCTTTTGTAAAATGATCCGCTGTGGTTGAAAATTAGGATGAAAAAATTAGCTGAAAGCAAGCCTAAAGATCACATTTAAGAGGGTGTTCAAAACAGGATCTTTTTAAAAAATAATGTTATTTGTAGTGTGTGAAATTAGCGTGATATGCGCTGCAAAATAGATTTAGCTACAATTCAATGTTCTAAATTCCTGTGATGAATTTGGAAAATATCCTTTGCGCTTTTATTTTTAATCCATAACAAGGTGTTTTCCTTAAAATTTTCGATGAAATAAATATTTACTAAAAGAATTTTTCACCGTTGTGTGAACTGTTTTTGGCTTTATTAACGTTTTCGAAAGTGAAATGTTACAAATTAAGTAAAAAATTGAGCAACTCAGTTATGGATTGAAATTAAAAAGTGAATAAGTATTGTTGAATCATATTTTTGGTCTTTTGAGATTATTCGGTTTATTTATTTTTATATATTTTTGCTTTGAATTTCGATGCATTTTTTGAATTCCTCGTCAAGCTTGAAGGAGGTAGAAAAGCCGCCTAAAAATTCGGCTTCGTTGATGCAGTGGATAAGCGCTTGTGCTTTATGGCCCAAAATCGTGCGCAGGTTCGATCGTGGTGGCACTCTAGTTTATTTGGTCTGTCTGACCAATGTCTAGAGTAATTAGCGCCAGATTCGGAATCTGGCGCTGCAAAGGTCGAATTACCCCTAAAACGGGTAAAACAACCCAAAATAAATAGTGTGCCACCACGTGGGGTCGTATATGGGCACCATTTTGGCAATAAAACATAAACACTTGTCCACTACGCCACCATAGTGACATTTTTCAATCTAAGTAGCTTTCACGGCCCCCCCCCCCTCCCCCTTCAAGCTTAGGCTCAGGGTAAGCCAGCGTATCTTGAAGGGGCATACCAGCGTGTTACACTGAAAATTAAGGCGGGGATCAGCAGTTATTCAAAATTTCCTTGTTTTTTACACATCAAAAATACAGGGTGCGCCAAAAGTCCTGACACGGACAAATATTCAAGATTTTTATGTCCAAACCTAACAATATTAAAAAAAACAATTATACCATTTGAAAGCTTAGACAATTCTGCACAAGATACATCATTCAGAATTTAAAAAATCAGCCTTTTGCATTAACGTAGGCACGTATTCTTTTCCACCAACTTTCGACCGCCGAGGCGAGCCAATTTACATCAATTTAATTGGTTTGCTGCACCCTGTATAGCAGTTATGAGCAATTTAGTTGTCATTCGAAAGCTTATCTTCGTGCCTACAAAATGAGTGGTGAACGAAATAGTTTGGTTGAGCACAAACAAAGATTCGACTGTTTTAATGATTTTTATCTTCAGTTCCCTTAACTTTTTTCATATTTCTTAAATTTGTTTTTCAAAAAGACTCTCATTTTAATGGTCATATCTTTTTGTAGAACCGAAGAAAAAAATTTTTCGGCGCATATGTTTCAAAGTTAAGTCACGGATTTCGAATGATATATTTGCCTTCAAAGTTCATGCATCACACAAGGTGCAGCAAACCAATTAAATTGATTTAAATTGGCTCGCCTCGGCGGTCGAAAGTTGGCGGAAAAGAATACGTGCCTACGTTAATGCGAAAGGTTGATTTTTAAATTCTGAATGATGCATCTTGTGCGTAATTTTCTAAGCTTTCGAATAGTATAATTGTTTTTTAATATTGTTAGGTTTGGACATAAAAATCTTGAATTTTTGTCCGTGTCAGGACTTTTGGCGCACCCTGTAGACACGCAACTTTTAATAAAAAATATTTTCGCATTTCAAAAAAATAATTACGGAAAAATAAATGGTCCCCGCCAATTCAAAAATTACAAATTGCCATGACTAGGAAGAGGTCAGGTTCTTTAAGAAGCAAAAATTTCAGGTTTTTGAATAACGATCAGCAAAAATTGAATCTTTGCCATATTTGGGACCAGACTCTTAAAACAGTACTGGCAAAAGACTTCAAAAACGAGATAAAAAGTTTATGACCCTAGGCGGAAACGAAACTGACGTAGGGGGCGTTTGACTGCATAACGAACCTTCAACAATTTTTAACCTCAAATTTTGAATTTTTTGCGATGTGGTTTTGGTCAGTCTAATACGAAAAATTGCAAGGATTGCAATTTTACCACTGTTATTTTAAAAAAACTATTGCTGGTCACAAAATAATTATATCATACCTTACTGTCAGCCATAATCTGCAACTTATATGCGTGAGAAGTAAATTCAGTCATTGAGCCATACTCAATTCTGTATTCATTAGCTTTTCCTGGCCTCGAAATCTCAGGCTCCAGACTTTTTCTGATAAAATCTTGTATAGAAATGACATCCAAAGAGTATACATGGCCGCGGAATTTTTGGTCATATTCTTCTTTGAGCAGGTAGCTCAAGTCAACTCCAGAAAAATTGAAAGGGGAACTGTTGAGCGCAATCAATTTAAGGTGTTTGTTGAAAAATAGGCCTCTAAAAATTAGTAATGAGTGAAAATTTCGGGAGTTTAAGTGACTAACTTGCTGGCACCATGTTCCCATGCTGAGTCATGGCAGTCCTAGATATTTCAGGACGAATACAGGAGCGATTTTGGCGCTGTTCTGGCTCTCGAATCCAATCATCCAGAAACCGGGCGGCCATCTGTTTCCTATTTCTTTCCACAGCTCACTGAAAATAGTATGTTTTCAGAATATAAAAAAGGATTGGATTCACCCATATGATTGTTCACTACCCACTTTTTTTTTAAATTTCCCTTTTAACCGATGCGTGAACTGTTGACTCTTTGGGCAGCCAAAGATTGCGCAAATTCACATTTCGCAAATGCAGATTGCGCAAATGCGAATCGCGCCAAAATCAAATTGCGCAAATTCACATTTCGCAAATGCAGATTGCGCCAAATTCTTGATAAGCCTTAACATAGCTAGGAATAATGTTAAACCATGAATTCTCAATAAAACCGTAATGCTATTTTTACTCGCGTTTTTTGTTATCTGTAACAATCCGACATGCTTGTTTTTAAGAAGAAATCTGGTAAGCTGATTTTAGCGCAATTTACATTTGCGCAATTTGCGTTTGCGAAATCTGAATTTGCGAAATTTGAACATTGCGCAATGTGAATTTGCGCAATTTGAAATTGCGCAATCTTTGGCTGCCCGACTCTTTTTGTGTCATTTTTGAATTTGAGCCTTTTTAATGTTATTTGTTTTATGTTTGCGACACATATTTGAGCCTAGTTTAACCTATTCTACTGCCTAAATTAAAAATCAAAAAAATGCATCAAACAGCCAACAATAAATAAAATTCAAGAACCAAACGACCCTATCCTGTTTAACCAACCTGATTTTTGTCTTAAATTCACCGGAATAAAACGGTGGTACTTCGTTTTTTGTCCTCTCACTTCTTAAAAACCGGGTTTAAATTTTTTTCTAAATTAAAAACTCTATTTGAAAAATAATTATGGTAATAACTTTAAAAAAAGTACACTTTCTAATATGGGATATTTTCATTGGGCTAGATGAAAATCACGCTAAGTACCCAAACAATATTCTGCATGAATACTGAACCCGGAAGTGGACCCAAATCTCGTTTCCTAACCTCGCTCGAAACTCTAGCATTTTCTTTTTTATAAATCTTTTCCATTGGAATTCACATATAGCCTTTTTATCAATTTCGAGGTTGAGGCTAACTCGAGCTCGGCGATTTCTAAACAACGAAATTACTTGATAATTTTCAAATCTAGTAATGCAAATTACTGTTTTAGAGAATAGAAATTTCCTTTACAACAACAAATTAAATATGCAGCAGGTCCGCTTACTTAGTCATCATCCAACCAAGACCAGAGAAAAAATCGGAGCGGTAGAGTAGGCTTTTTGCATTGGAATCAATTAGATTGGGTTTGCCATTGTCGTTCCTACAATTCATACATAAATCAGTTGTTCAGCCAATTAGTTGTGCTTATTTTGTACCCAGAAAATTTTATCAAGCTAAAAATTCACCAGGCAGAGACACAGTAGAGTGACTTGTCCCTATGCAACAACCATCTAGCCGCGTTGAAGTAGTGGAAGAAGTCAGGACTGATGTCCAGGTCATCTGAAACCAACTAATGTTTTGGAGAACTTGACAGAAGTGGCTACCCACCTTCAGTGATGATCACAGAGGTATGGTTCATCTTTTCAAAAACATGTGTCAGGCCGAGCCTATAATGCCGCGAAATTTTGTAGTACATGGCATATCTTTGGTGGGACACTGGCACTTTTAACCTCGCAGTTTCACTACTGATGTGCTGAAATTATGCATAAATTATTATCTCTACATTATTTCTATGTACAGAGCGATCCCACCGTGGCCCTATTTTAGCATGGTTCAACAATTTTTTTTGCTTCGGCTTCCTTGTTGTTTCTAGGTCAAACAATTGTTTTAAAAAAATTCTAGTGTTTACGGGCATAGTGACCGCGATAAGCAAAAATTGGACGGCGTCCCGTCCTCCGTCTTGGCGTTTTTTGCCGGCCGTCCTTATTTTTTTGCGTTTGGCCAACCGTCCCACCGGCCGTCTTAAAAAAAAATTCGAAGGTTTTGTTAACTGCTTGACCCTCTGATTATAATCAAAATATTCACCTGGAGGATACCCGAAAGATCTGTAAGATACTCCAGTGTCTAGATCGTACCCCAACTGCCTGGATCGCACCCCAATCATATATAGGGCAATCTAATTGCTTGGGCTTTACCCTTGGGTACCTGTACCGGCCAAAGAATACCCTAATCACCTGGATTGAGCCGCCGGTTACCAAAAAGGTGCACTAACTATCTGGAAAGTACAACAAACACATAAAGAGTACTACCATCTGCTTGAAAAACGGCAACTAGCACGTATGTACCGCAATTACAGAAAAGCTGTATAGCAAGCTCAACTTCTCTGCTTGAAGGGTGGGTATCGAGCACTATCGACTTAATAGTAATTTATAACTAGGACCCTGTAAGGCGCCAATCAACCTTGTATTCTGTGTTAAAGGCCCGGGCCTTTATTTTTCAATCCCTGAAAAATCTTGAAATTTTAAATCAAAAATGGTCCTAACCCTGAAATCCTAGTCAAAAATCGAATAGGGGGCTTTTATTAGAGAGAGGGTTTTTAATACGGAATATACGGTATTAATTTTTTTGTGATTTTAAAGCACAAGCCAGAAAAACGACAGTGAACCAAGGCAAGAACTTTCGGCATGTAAAATGTGGCCAATTCTCTATGTGGGATATAAAAGATATTATCTAACCTACCTTAACGTAGTGTACCTGCGAAGCAAATTCTTTGGCAGCTTGCTTGACTTCAGAATTATCACAGTCATGGCTTATCACAATTGGGAAATGGGCAGTAGATGTGCGATACCTACAAAACACACGTTGCTTTTATTACTCGCTTAATACAGGGTCATTCAAGATTTTTTCCGGTTTTTTTTGAGGGGGGGGGGGTTGTCCGTAACGCTTTTTGACTTCGGAGGCTAAAATGGGTCGTAGAGGCGGAAATAATTTTGCGGTTGGAGCACCTTCGGAATACCCCAGCAGTCAACTTCGGAATACCCCCAGCACTTAATTCGGAACACACCCCTCATGTTACCCCACAATTGAAAGCTGAGGATGTTAGCTACACAATGGTGTAAAAATTTCTTGGTTTAGTTCACACAAATGTATATTTTTCGATTAAAATAGAACTGAATATTTTTTGAGCATTCGATTTTCATTCGAAAAAAATCAATTTTATTTTAATCGAAAAATATAAATTTGTGTGAACTAAACCAAGAAATTTTTACACCATTGTGTAGCTAACATCCTCAGCTTTCAATTGTGGGTAACATGAGGGGTGTGTTCCGAATTAAGTGCTGGGGTATTCCGAAGTTGACTGCTGGGGTATTCCGAAGTTTAGCCTTGCGGTTAAATTGACCGTGTTCCTCAGAATGTCAGCTTTCGTTTAAAAAAGCGACGAAAAATACGAGTTTTAAAAGGGGCATCTGCCTATCTTTATGAATGAAATCATAGTATCTATGTATGTATTTGGGACGGGGGTCACGCTTTTTTTGACTTCGAAGGCCAGAATAGGTCGTAGAAAGAGAAATAATTTTTGCGGCTAAGTTCACCGTGTTCCCCAGAATGTCAGCTTTGGTTTAAAACTTCAAAAAATACAAGTGTTAAGAGGAGCATCTGCCTTCATGAAGTCTTGCCCTCATGAAGTCATAAAATTGGGATCAGTAAAATCTTAGTTTAAAGCTTTTTTGTCTCATGAGGAATTTCAAGTTTGAATTCTGAGACTTGTTTGCATGCTGAGCACGATTTGTTGTCAGAAATTAGGGATTGTTTATTGTAAAAAGTGTTGCAAAGGGAGTAAGTAGGTATGCCAGGGAAGTGAGTGAGGGCCCAAATCACCAGGATGGAGCCCAACCATGTTGATTCCACCAACCACCAAGATGAGTAACTCCAATTACGTGGATATCTTAAAACCACAAGTAAAGTACCCGAACCACCAGGAACAGGACCGCAACACGTGGATATTACTACCTGCAACAACAACCACCACCCCCCCCCTCCGCCCCAAACCTTTCACAAAGTACCCGAGGAGGATGGTGGGCGGTAAGTATGTAGGTGGTGGAAGGGTGCCCAGGAAGAGACTAGACAGTGGGAAGGGGGTACCAGGAAGTTGTAATCAAGGGGAAATGTGATGGATCAAATTTTGAAATACGATAGAGGCGCCGATAGGCGCCTGTGGTCCCTAGTCATCTAGTAGTCGGTGCATAATACAGTGAAAAGAGAAGGAAGTCCCGGTAACTCATTGACATAAGCAGGTGGTGCATTCGGTAAGCAATCAATTTACTTTTTCAATATTTTTAGTAGTTCTATTTTGTAAATACAAGAAAACCCTTAAAACAATAAAATAGAAAAAAATATGAGGGAAAATAAAAATTCGATTACAGTACTGATTTTTTTATTTTGCGTGCTTATGCCGTGTAATGGATCGACCTGGATCCATCAATCACCGAAGCCACATCCGCATTTTAAGCCTTTTTTTCACCCACAAGACCAATTTACAGGCCCTCCGGCCACGCTAGTGTCATAAAAACCCCTATATATATACCGGCCGTAGAGCTCTTAGGGGGCCTTCTCCTATTCTCGCCCCCCCCTTTTCTACCAGCCCTCCTCTATTATTTTATACAGTGTAATTATTATATTTATTTATAAGGCCAATAAACCAATTTTATCTATTCTATGTCTATTTAAAATAGCAGGCCGCAATCCCGCAACATGCCGGAAATTTTCCTCACATTTAGGGCTTGGAATGAGCTACAGTGAACTCTACATACTGTCTTTCAAGGTACCGGCCAAAACAGGTCGTTATGAGGAGAGGACGTTATACGGAGAGTCGTTTTGTAGAGACACACTTGTATCAATATCACTAACGCGACGCTATATAGAGAGTTTCTAACAAAAAGCTATTTATTTCGATAATGAATAACACCTGAACAAACAATCACGGAATAGGCAAGAAATAAGTGGAAATACTTTTCTGCTTCAATTTTTAATGCGTTCTTTGGCAAGTAGTGGATACCAGTGTTTCCAAAAAAAACCGAAACGGAATGCCACAAACTGAAGCAGAAACCGAAATTCGGTTTTTGGTTTCGGTTTATGCTCATGAAACTTTCGGTTTCGGTTTTTAAAACTTTCGGTCTCGGTTTTCGGTTTCGGTTTTGAAAACTTTCGGTTTGGGTTTTTGATTTCTAATTCTGCTTTTGATTTCTGCTTTTAAAACTGATTTTTTCGTTCGTATGCTTCTGCATATTATGTGAATATTCAATATTGTGTGAATGTGGATATTCGTGTGGATCAAGACAATAGGAAATTTTGACTTCATACCGAAAACCGAAAGCACAAACCGAAAGTTTCAAAGACCGAAACCGAAAGTTTCATGAGCATAAACCGAAACCGAAAACCGAAAATTGGGACGTTATGTAGAGAGGGAAGTTATGTAAAGAGTCTTTATATAGAGAGGCAGTTGTTCGAACAGTCAGTTCAGACCGACCAAACGAGTCTTACTGGGACGTCGTCGTTACGTAGAGAGTTGACTGTATCAGTTGTAAAGAGAGCATATATGCATAGGCCCTTAGGAAAAGAGGGAAGACGTGGCGGCGTAGTTTGATGGTAGCACATCAGTCCGGACAACTGAAAGCTGCAGGTTCGATTCCTGCCACCACCATTTGTCTCTTCCTTCCTAAACTTTTCTGACTTGCCCGTGAAACAGTTGAAATTTCAAAACCACAATCAATTTCTTTGAAAATTTTCAAATAAATTTCTTCGCCTCGTGGACATGATTGAGATCCTACCAAGTTTTTCTGCCAATTTTTCTCAAACAAAAACGGAGACTCGATAAAGGAGTTAATTTGCTGCATTTCGGTACCACAAATGTACAGTTGCGTACAATTGATTGTACACAACACAAATAGGTTGAACTTAGAAACCCTAAAAATGGCTCAAAATAAGGCAAAACGGCAGTTTTTTAGGGTTTCCAAGTTCAACCTATCCGTATTTCAGTGCTGGGTAGTCCTAAGACAACGATCAACGTGTCATTTTATAGAAAAATTATCGAAATTTCAGAAAACGCATGGAAGCATAAATTTTTATATTTAAAATCATATGAAAAGGTCTGTTTCATGAGGTCGAACAACGATTTTCCTTACATTTTCCTTCATTCTGACTGTAAATCGACACTTTTATGTTGATAATCATAACCATTCCTAGAATAATCAAAAATAATAAGTTTGACCTACCACATTGTAGCTGAGAGACAGGGATACAGACAGTTATTACAAAAATTATCAAAACAATGCTCAAAACTGTCTTTGTGTACTATCAATTGTCGGGCGAAAAATCGGATGTCATCCAAACATTGACTGAATTTTCGATTAAATGACTGCTGTTTGTGAAAGCAAATATTCCGTTTTGTAGAGCAGAAAAGCGCTACAAAACTGTATATTTAGTTTCTTTAAAAACAATGAAATTTATTGAGATAAGACGCCAAATAAAAAAATATTTGCTTGTGTATCATTAATTGTCCGCAACTGTATGCGAAAAAAACCTAGGTATCAGTATAGAGTATTTTGAAAAATTGGGTACTTTATATTGAAATATAAAAAAAGCCAATCATTTTTTTGTAGCAAAAATACTTTGTTTTGTGGCTAATTTACTCTTTTTTGTCACTAATTTTCATTTGGCCTGGTTTTTTTAAAAAAATTCAAAAGTGATAACACCATCATGTAGCCCTACGACTCTAGTTTCTAATGAGGTGTCGCTTATCACAACGTCTTTGCAAAACTTAGTACAAGAAATTAAAAGTATGAAGCGAATTGTTTTTTATTTGTTTCATACTTTTAATTTTTTGCACCAAGTTTTGCAAAGACGTTATGATCGGGATTGTTCTAACGCCGGCGTTTAGAAGGCGTTACGTCGCAATAAAAACAAAGGCCGGCGTTAAAGTCTTTGTTAAAATATATGCAATAAATTGTTCTGAAGTATTTTTATTGAACTTTTTTTAATTTAAGCAGCATAATGAACTAGTTCTTATATGAAAGATTGGTAAAGCTAAAAAGTTGCAAACGCATCGACAAAAAAATGTTTGCATATTAAAATCTAAAAGCCGGCGTTACGCCGGTATTTAGATTTGTCGGCATTTAATAAACCCGGCTAAACGCCGGCATTTAGCTGGCGTTACGCCTCAATGAAACAAACGCCGGCGTTACGCCGGCTGCCCGGCGTTTGAACAATCCTGGTTGTGATCAGTGATTCCAAAACAGAAATAAATTCTGATATAAGAATTCTTAAATAAGAAAGTTCTGAGATGAGAAATTTCTTTTATTAGAATTTTCAAAAATTCTGATATAAGAATTCTTATCTAAGAATTTTCCTATCTCAAAATTTTCTGATCTGAGAATTCTTAGATAAGAAAATTCTGAGATAGGAAATTCTTAGATAAGAATTCTTATATCAGAATTTTCAAATCTCAGAATTCTTAGATAAGAAATTTCTGACATAGTATTTCTTAGATAGAAGAATTCTATTTTCAGAATTCTGACATTCATTCTTTTGTATCTATTGTTTATTGTCTATTTATTTTACTATTTTAAAGGTGCATTTAAACTCTACATGAGTCAAATCACTTTATTCGTGTATATATTGTATCCTGTAAATTTCTCTATTTTCACAATCTATATATTTCGGACACTTTTCTTTCTCAAGTTTACAAAAACACACACGGGCTTCAATATCAACTTTATCTGTACACTGCCAGAGCAAAATGGCTAGATCCAATACTTTTTTGTGAGTATATCATATCCAACACATTTCTCTATTTTCATAATCTACATATTTCCGACACCTTTCTTTTTCACGTTTCCAAAAACACGCACAGGATTTATATCAACTTTATTTGCGCACTACCGAAGCAACATGGCTAAACAACCGTTCCGTTACAATAAATCATTAACTGCGAATTCAATAGAGAAACATTTGTTCGATTTCTAAGTCCTCTTGTAGCGAGACCAGCCTGGGAAAAGATCCTTTCAATGGGAGCGCTAGTAGCCGGCACACTGAGCACTTGAAGAGCCGATACTGCCAATGCATGCCAATCCTAAAATCACGGAATCGTTGAAATAACCAAACTTTTGAAATCGATGCCAATTGCTGAAAATATTTTTAACAAGCGGAAGTGAAGCTGTATATAACCTCCTAGTCGCTGTTGCTCGGGATGGCCAGTTCTTTCTGCGAGCAATCACAACCACGGATTTCTGGAGTTCAAGAAACCGTTTGATGACTTGAATAACTGATCCCCAGCGAGTAGCGGATAGTGAAATCAAAGCCTTATCAGTTAGAAGTGCCAATTCCTACAGAACTTATTCAGGTAAACACAGAATACCTAATGATAACCTGCGAAGCTTGATGCGAATGCTTAAAACGACAGATCAAGTCACACATCTTCTTAAAAGCCACAGTGTCGCAGATTCCATCTTTGAAAATTTTCATAATCACTGGCTGTAGAGAATGAGCATAGCAGCTAATCCGTTGCGGCATATTATCCGGCATCTCATCATTCCTAGGAACTCCTTGGAAACAATGTTGAAGCGGCTTGATTCTGTCGGCAACAAGTAAGCTATATCTGCGGAACCAGTGAACAGACCCTCTAAGTAGACCCATCGCCGCTGAACGTTAAAAAAAAGCACGGTAATAATCAAATATCATACCTTGAAATCCCTGTTTAGGAGATCAATGAAAGAACGCATGTCTGGATGGAGAAACGCATTGATTGGCATCGAGGGCACTGATAAGACCTTAGTGAAAGCTCGATCGATTTGCTCCAGCCTGAATCGTCAATCAATGAGGCATACGAATAAAATAAAGAACAAATAATCTCTTCATTAATATAAAATACCTACTTTGTCAGTTTCTTTGCGCCTGGATCATCACCAACGCTTGTAATGACTGCAACAGACTTGTGCTTCTTGCTCTCCTCCCAGTGATACTTTAGCGTAGAGGCAGGGACTATGCTCTCATATATCTTGAAAGATATCAGGTCGTAAACAGTAATTAGAAATAACAAACGATTAGAGATACTTACCACTTCAGGGCACTCTATACACTGAACATAATCGATGCCATCTTTATGCAAGTTCCTGAACTTTTCCAAATAGAGTCACGCTTCCGTTTCTTGGCACTAGATGAGACGCTTGGGCTTTGACTGCTCGTAGAAACTGCTTCTTCGGCTGACATCACGGCGTTTCACTTAAAAATTATATTATGTCACCGAAAAAGAGACTGGTAACGAGACAAAAAGCTGTGAGCATGGTAAAGTCAGAATTCTGAGATAACAAAGTCAGAATTCTGAAACAGATTGTCAGAATTCTTAATTTCAGAATTCTTATCTCAGAATTATGAGCTTTAAAATAAAAATTCTTAGATAAGAATTTTCAAAAATTCTTAAATAAGAATTCTGCTATCACAGGGGCCGTATGCATTCGCAGCTAGGATTGAGGATAGGATTAATCCTATCCTCAAGCCGATCCATATGCATTAGGACGGATAGGATTGAGGATAGGATTAATCCTATCCTCAAGCCTATCCGTATGCATTAGGACGGATTGGATTCTATATCGGATAATTTCAGTGCATTAGCGTCAGCTGCCGGAGTAGAGCTCTCGACATTAGAAATTATCCGATCTAGAATCTAAGCCGATCCGTATGCATTAGGACGGATAGTATTAAGGATAGGATTAATCCTATCTCCAATCCGATCCGTATGCATTGGAACACGGATTGAGGATAGGATTAATCCTATCCTCAATCCTAGCTGCCAATGCATACGGCCCAGGATTCTGTTATTTCAGAATTCTTAGATAAGAATTTTCAAATTTCCTATACTAAGAATTCTTAATCTCAGAATTTTCAAAATTTCTTACATAAGAATTCCTTATCTCAGAATTATATGCGTTTTCTACAATTCTTATATAAGAAAGTCAGAATTATGTTTCTGTTTTGGAATCACTGGTTGTGAAAAGCAATACCTCATTAGAAACTACAGTCGTAGGACTACATGACGGTGTTATCATTTAAAAAAAAGATAAGAAAATTTAATAAAATAAAGCCACAAAAAAGAGTAAATTAGCCATAAAAAAGGTACTTCTGCTACATAAAAAGATTAGACCCTACTGGCTCATACCGCCCCCCCCCCAAAAATCGGACCTACTGGCTTATACCCCCCCCCCTAAAAATCAAGTTTTTTCAGAGTATCTAAAAATCATTTTAAGTAATAATTTTGTCGTAAAAAGGCAAGAAAAGCAATTTAAAAGGATTATGGGCTGTATTGGGAGGGGAAGGAACAATAGGGGGCCACTTTTTAGTCAATTTTTCGGCCATTCTTCGGCTGACTTACCATGTTTTTCAACATGGGTCGTGGCAAAAAGAGACTTTATATGCATTTTATGATTAAGAGTACTTCTCGGAATCATGTCTAAGGTAAGTGAGGGCGCGCATCTCAACTCGGTGGTTTATAAGCCAGTAGGTCCGAGGATTGGGGGGGGGGTGGGTATAAGAAAGTAGCTGTTTTTTGGGGGGGGGGGAGGTATAAGCCAGTAGCGCCAAAGATTAACCTATAAAAATTTCGAAAAAATTACTACGAAATATCTTATATCCGTTCGATTCTAATTCCACGCATATGTTTCTTTCAAAAATTTCACTGAAATCTTTTCTGATAAACCCACAACCTGAGCAATTTTTCAACATGATTCCTGAGTGCGTCCGCCCTATTGCACACAAATACTAGAACAGCGATGGGCTCTTTCCACAGTCCAACATTTTCTTTCACTTCTATGGCTTTGTAAGGAGTCTAAAATTTCAAAATTGATTAAATTGGCGAAAAATGATAAGTAGGTAATTACCACAAAGTTATGTCTAGAAGCACGAAGGACATGTTCAACTTTCTTACTTAACTGCTGCAATTCTTTTCCACCTAAACTCTTCATTTTTGTCAATAAATAGTACAGAGTGGGCCAAGTTCCACCTATTTCCACAGTCTTCTCCAAAATACTGACTTCATCAAAAAGTTTTTCAATGTCCACATCTGCGGTCTGAACGCACAATAAAAGATATTTTTTCAATTGATAATAAGAACCTCGTCGTTATTTTTCCCTGTGATTTGTAGTAAAATAAAAACTAGAAAACAGAATATTATAGTGAAGAAAATCAAGCTTCTTTGAAGCAAATTCATTTTTATCGGAGCTCATGCTATCTAGCAGTATTCATGCTTTCTTATTTACTTTTTGTAGGACCGCTAAACCCGTAATACGTAGACTACAGTTGACAATGTCAACAAACAAAGTCCATAGAAAGGCCATAAAACATATATTTTGCAAAACTTATCGCCAGAAACTACTAAACGGAATGCATTCAAAATTATAATTTCTACTTGGTAAAAGTGTGTGAAACTAGGAATATCAAATAGACTGGCCAATTAACTAGCCGAATCGGGGGGGGGGAGGGGGTCAAGGCATAATATTTGACCGACATTTGCCCAATTGGCCCAGAAAATTGGCCGATTTGTAATCGTCCAGTCAATTCATTCCCCTTAACTAAAACTTACAAATTTAAGTGGCTAAAAGAAAAGTGTCAAAAGAAAAGTGACAGTCAACTACAGCGAGTGGTGATCATGTTTTTTTAAATGATTCTATTTTTCAGAAAAAAATGCTTGTTTTTTTCTAACTTGGGCCAAGCTTTAGAAAAGAAATTTGATCGGCGATTTGGATGATCGGCAGTTGACCTACGTTCAAAAAAAATTTAGATGAAAAAATTTTCAGAGTGCAGAAGATTCCCATTGCTGTGCGGTCGCGTATTGCTAAGAAGTCGAGACAGTCATTATTCTATTGCGTCTCAAAAAATAGAGAATTATTGCACTCAGAACAAAGAGAAGGTCATTAAATCGATCCAGGTTTGATCTTTCATTCCCATTTTTCCTCTACTTCTTCAGTGCTATTTATTCAGTTAAACAAGCCTGGTCGTCCAAAAGAAAACGTGCCAAATGGAAAGCCAAGTGGCCAAAGCTCTAGAAAGTCTCCATTTAAAGTTTCTTCTCTGTTGCTGCTGGTGTGTTTTATCGACCGTATTTGTTCTAACATGATCTAATAAGCGTACACCCTCGACTTTAAGCACCTACAGTTTCCGCTTTTGAAAAAAGGGTGTCGTTAAATCGAGATTTGGTTTACTGGAGAAAAAAATTTCATGATTCTGAAAAACGATCGGCAAAATCGGAATCCTTGCGATATTTGCGACCAGACTGTCAAAAGAAAATGGTCAAAAAAAGTTTTCGAAAATCGAGCTAAAAAAAGTGTCAACCCTAGGCGGGAACAAACTTTTTGGGGTGTCGTTAAATCGAGCGACAACTGTATATCTCAGCCCGAAACGAATATTTTTCAAAGCTGTTTTTTTGCTTTTTCTTAACTCCCACGAGCTCTGAGAATTCCACTTTTTTGATTTATGGCTCTATCTCAATTGTAAGTGTAAATGTAAGTGTAAATGTTCTTGGTACAGTCGAGTCTCGATTTAACGTACCCCCTGGGGACCGGCCCTAGGGGTACGTTAAATCGAGGGGTACGTTAAATCGGGGTTAATTTGACGGAGTTTATTAATGGAAGGACCAACCCTAGGGGTACGTTAAATCGAGGGGTACGTTAAATCGAGGGGTACGTTGTATCGGGGGTACGTTAAATCGAGACTCGACTGTATTGCGAACACCCCTCACATTTACACTTGCACGAGGAGTTTAATGCTAGTTATAAAACTTAAAAATTGGTAGTTGGGTTAAAAAACTGACTTTTGGAAATAAAAGTGAGGATAAGTCAAAAATTTTCATTTATATTTACATTCGTATTGAGAAGGCGTAAGTGTACATGTAAATGTTTTTGATATTGTGAAGACACCTTACATTTACACTCACATTTACATTAACACTTACACTTACATTTACACTTATAATTGTGATAGAGCCATTAGGATTTTTACCCGGAAACGTCAAGGTCAAACTAAAATTTTCTCAATTTTCGGAGGGTTTAAATAACTGGACATGTCATTTTATTAGAAGAAATACGGTACTTGCTATTACGAGTAACTGGCTCAGCGTTATATTTTTCCGTCAGGTTGTGCCTGGAGTAACTTTTTGCTTGGGATGCTGGCAATACCGCAGATTGAAATGGAAGCTTGCACTGATTGACTCGCTCAGTAAAAGTATAGAAGAACCGGCGATTGACTTCCCAGTACATGAGTAAGTTTTTAGAATTTATGGATCAGTGATGTCGAAAAAACGGAAGAACTGTGAGGGAGTTATTTGAAGTTTTTCAACATTTACTAAATCACCATTGCGGTCGTTTCTTCATCCGCATGATTATTTTTAGTCTCTCCCTGTTGGAAAATATGGAATACAGGTTGGGTTATTGCCTAATTTTTTACTTCGTAAATTTTTTCACCTGAATTAAATTAAGGCGTGTGCATCTAAAAGGCCAGTTCCTATACGATCGGCAATTCTACATAGCACACCGTGCGCGCTTCGACAAGGCTCAAATGGCAATAATCCATCTGGACTTATGGGCAGCGCAAATTCAACAAGTCATGGTAATTTTTCATCGTGCATGACTTACTCTTAGCCCAACAATTTAAATTTATTGCAGGCAGTCATATCGTAACCCCTTTCAAGTTACATGGAAGCGAGTAAGTCTCAATTTTGTTGTGAACGACAGGTTAAACCACAAAATTATTTAGCATTGTCATAATGATAAATCGAGGTAAACGTTTATCGGTTATATGGTCACTGTATACCATGCTATAACCCCTACCATGCTATAACCGCTATAACCTGGCTATAACCTCTAATAAAAGCTCCTCTTAGTTTAAAAAGGGTTTATGTTTCGCAGCTCAGTCACAAGCAAGCCAGCGAAAAACATTTAACCAATTTCGATGTGTTTGATTATAGGTTGGTTACCGCCTAGTAAAGTGCAAGCTGAACTGTCCAACAAGGAAAGAACTAGCCCTATTGTAGAATTGGATGCGATAGTCAGGAAACCTGAAGTGGTAAGTGTTTTCTTCAAGTGTAACCTGTGGTGATGTCATTTATAATAGTAGATTACCGTATTATCTCTAATAAGACCCACCTTCCAATAAGGCCCCACCTTCTTATAACGCCTATATTTTAATAGGAACCATTTTATTAGAAAGCCTAGCCTTTTTACAAGGACTCGTTCACTCACAAACAAAAACAGTGCTGGCACTTCGGAGTACTGGAGTAAAAATAGACTTGATTTTTAAAAGTAAACCGGGTTGGGATTCCGGTACTCCAAAAATGGTTAATTCCGGCCGGAAAGCTGATGTGACAACTGTAGAATTTCCTGTATGATATACTAGAAACTCTACAGTTATAGACATACAACTATGCACAGGTCAAAAATGAATAAGGGTAAGCGGGTGTTTCCTTAGTGAAATTTCGCCACGTGAGAAAATGCAGATATTCTTGTGAAATATAGAATAGAATAGGTTCGAGAACTGCGGGTCGATGACCGTAAAAATTCTCGTATAATATACGAAAAATTCTACAGTTATTGACGTACAGTTATCGAGGTGGCGATCTTAACACGGATAGATCTCTCTGATCTGAAACATGCGATTTTTGGCTATATATGCGTTGAAAATGCCTCAAAAGTATGTCGTGCCTCCGCCCCCTGTTGATTTGAAAACATAAGTGAGTCTATCATAACGTAGGCTTGCCCACTCTGTGCCTAGAAAAGTCAGAAAATCAACGGTTGAAACTGAAAAATGCCGTCTTTTAGCTCTTTTAGTCAAAGAGCTAGGTATGTAAACAATTTTTTTAAAATGATAATAGAATCAGATAGCCCTGTGACTCTAGTTTCTAATGACGTATCAATTGTTGCAACATCTATACAAAATGTAGCACAAAAAGGTAAAAGCATGAATCATATTATATTTCCGATGTTCTTCTTACTTCAACGTTCTTGTGCTACATTTAGCAAAGATGTTACAGCAAATGATACGCCGTTAGAAACTAGAATTGGAGGGTTACCTGATGGTGTTACAGTCGACTCTCCCAATAACGAACCCCCTGGGACCGGCTCTAGGTGTTCTTTATTGAGAGAGTTCGTTATTGAGAAGGTCCGTTGTAAGTACTTTATCGAAAATCCAACCAAACCAATTCAAAAAAAGTGTTCGTTATTGAGAGAGCTCGTTACTCAGGGGGTTCGTTATTAGGAGAGTTGACTGTATCACTTCGAAAAAATTGTTCAAGCATCTGGCGCTATTGAACTTTTCTCTCTGAAACTTGAAAAAAGACGGCACTTTTCAGTCAAAAGACGACATATTTCAGTTTTGACCAAAATCAGCAGGGAAGACCAAGGCACAGTTTTCTTAGTTGCAAAACCAAGATATTATCCATTACCCGTGGCATACGTTGGAGTAGATAAAGATCTGCTAAATATTGTGGTCAAGGTGATGTTCCGGATTTCCCCCTATTGGTGCAAAATGCCTTTAATAAAATATGCTTAAAGGGGCATGCCCGTGCGTTAAGGCGCGAACCAGCAGTTTTTATCTAATTTTTTCGAATCGTCCCATTTTTCACTCGTTCTGCGTCAAATCTGATACAGATGACCTCATACTGCTTTTAAAAACTAGGCAGAAAACTTAAAAAATCTAGACGAGAACGAATGTAAAAATTTATCGAGAAAGAAAAGAACTCCTGGTTCGCGCCTTTTCTCCCCATTGGGCACGATCATGCCTTTAAAGGGGCATGCCCACGCTAATAAGAGGTAATGCCCGGGATTTCAAAAAAAATTCCTAATCATTGAACTTCTGTACGGATTTTTGAACTTGGTTTCTAACAAAACCATACCTAAAATCAAATTCTGGGCATTGTTTTGTTAGAAACCAAGACGAAAAATCCGTAAAGAAGTTCAATGATTAGGAATTTTTTTTTGAATTCCCGGCACCACCTCTTATTAGCGTGGGCATGCCCCTTTAATGAGCTTACGCTTTTTTTTTGATAAAGACCGGACTTGAGACCTCATTTTGACCGACACCGCTCTTCGTTCACCTGTTCGTTGCTCTCTAAAATTTTTCTGTTGTTTAGAAGCCATGGTTTTTCGAAGCTAATATGCCGGAAAAGAGTGTGTGGCTCTACAAAGACTTTGAGCAAATGGGTCAATGGTGCGGTGCGCTTCCAATTTTTGTGGATGCTGTATATGGTTGGTCATTATTTTAGTTATATTGCTTTGCTGATTCTCAAGTTGCATATTTTGCCCAGAATCTTCTGTGCCAAATGGTCCCATTGGTGGGCAGACAAATGTTACCTTGAGAAATGAACACCTGAACTACATGTAACTTTTTATGACCTTTCTTTTTTATTTCTTAATATAATTTTTGCAGGATTACATGGTGAGTTGCTGTTCAGCTCAGGGGATTAGTTTGCTCAACTATTACGGTATTTTCAGGTTTTCTTTGTCGGCTTTCACATTTGGCACTTGGATGATGACATATGCAAAAGGACTGTGGAGGAAGTGATCAATCAATGGAGAGTTTCAAGCATAGCTTATGTGTTAATAAAATTGCTTTGTTTTGTTTGTAGTATAGTTCTTGCTATCTCTTGTTTGTGTGTTAATCGGTGAGAACAAGATTGTTCGGAGCTCTTTTCTTCAGTAAGAATGGGCGCTTAACTTTATTTTGGGCAATTTTTTAAAGTTTTCGTGTCAGTTCTTCAGAATTGCTGGTTTCCACAGTTGACCAGCGTAATAAAAAATCTGCATACTGCATTTCCTCTAATTAGGCGGCCCCTAAATTAAAAAAACGTGTTTGCGGCATTCTGTTTTTGGACCATTTTTTAAAGACATCCGTTACCACTTATTTTGTAGCTCATCTCACACGGCCTGTCAAAATTTGAATTTTATAGCATTAGAGAACTTTCGTGCCAAGACCAATCCCGAAAAAATTATTGATTTCTTCTCATTTTTCCTTTCTGATCTCAAATTTTTTTATCACAGTGAACGTTGTAGTACTTTATCTCAAAAGATTTGATGTGTTCTCAGCTTTCGAATGGTACCAAATATGCAATAGCAAAGATAATAATAGCGCTAGGTTTTTTAAATTCACAGTGCCCATAATATTTTTGGAGAAACCACGAGCACTCTTCTCGAGTTCGTAACTTTTTTCACCTATGTTCATTTTGATTTTTTCTATGTTTAAATGAAAGAGCATTGTTTTTCCTACCCGCAGGTCAATTTTTTACATGAATTTGACCTATTTACGGTTTTTTCCGAACTGCTTGTAGTTTTTTTTCGGGTTTTCAAGTATATGGAGACCAGAAAGTCGGCTTATGCTGAGTATCTTTTTGATCAAGAACACTATGAAAATTCGTTTTTAGAACCGAAATTAGTCTCTTTATCTGAATTTGGTGAGATCTGGTCAAAATTACTATTGTTTTCTGAAATATCGCCATTTTCAGTGACCACTCTAAATTTAGATCACTGGATTCCTAATGATCATATTACAGCTTTTTGGCAACATTTTAAGCACATCTTAGCTTAAGAAAAGTAGACCCTTGTGTTATCATTCATTTTTTATGCTTTTTGTATACGAATGTAAAAAAACGTAAATCAATACCAAAAATAAGTGGGAAAAGATCGAATTGCGCCAAAAATGTTTAAAAGTACCTGAAAATCTTGGCGATCTGTTGGTTTTAAAGTGCTATGAAATTCAAATTTTGTCGGGCCGTGCTCATTGGCTACAAAAGGATTGCTAACTTGTAGGGTTGGGTAATTCTCCGCAAAAAGTATTTCTCCGGGTAATTACCCGGGTGATTTCGGGTAATTACCCAAGTAATTACCGAGAAATAAGGCCGGAAAAGTATTTTTCCGGGTAATTACCCGGGTAATTACCAATCAACCAACCCTACTAACTTGCCTGACAGAAGTTTTTAAAAATTGGGTCGAAATCACAATGCCAAGAACACTATTTTGAACGCAAAGGGGCCGCCTTGTATTAGGAAATACGGTATAAGTTTCTTAATGCGAAAAATGTTGACAATGAAGAAGAAATTTTTATGCCATGAAGTTCTATGTCCAATGGAGTCTTCGAAGGGGGCACGGCTTTTTGCGGGTGTCTAACTCTTCATATATAAAAAGTAGTGGTGGATTTTCATTAATTTTTTTTTATTATAAATTAGCAATATACAAATTTTATTTACAACATCCTACAAGAACCTAAGGACAAGACTTAATAATAAATGGAGTTTTACCTCCACAATATGATATGATGGGTTGCACACCGGCTGGAAAATCAATCAAGTTATTATCCATTTTCTTAGTATTTGGTTCACCGCTCAGCCTATCACAATCATTATGAGAGCACTCGAAAGCAGATGCCAGCTCTGTGGTCGACCTCCTTGAATCACTGGCTACCATTGGAGTGGATGTGGTTGAGCAGTCAATTGAGTCCATCCTCGGAATGATCAGACTCAAAGAGTCGCAACTGTGCAGCAAAGCTTTTTGGAACTCTGAGTTGCGTCTTTTCACCAAATCTTCACTATTGTGCCTTTTTAGAGACAGTCCGTTGACTTCTCCTGACTCATTCAAAGAGTCACAGTGCCGAAATATATTTATTGGTTTGTGTAAGTGATTGATTATGCCGTGTTTTTGAAGCCTGACGTGCTAAAAGGGATAGTTTGTTAAAGTAATTCGGACATGGATTTTATTTTAAAAAATTAACCTGATGACTAGCATCCACCATAGCACAAAGGGCGCCTGACTTCATTTCCCTTAGAGCAAAATTAAAGGTTTTTATCATTGTCCTCTGAAGGCCGCTCAACACCACCTGGTGCACTTTGGAGTTTTGCCACCTGTAATTGATATTTTTTAACGTTAATTTTTACCTGTATGCAACAGGGTGTCGTAAAGTCATTCCGTATCTCCTCTTAATATGGACCCCGCTCAACTTAGAGAGCCTGTATCTAAGCTCAGAAACAATATTTCGCAAAGCTGTTTATTTTCTTAACACCTGCAAGCTACCGATTTTATTTTTTAGATCTTGGTTGAGCACCCGAAAGATTCAAGATCGACCTAAAAATTTTCGACCCTACCGGAGTATAAACCACCTAATGGAAACCAATGGAACCAATGGAATTTTTTTAAAAGTATTTCCAAACACCCTATATCAACTCAAAATCGCCTCAGAAGTTCAAAAAAGGCATCATTTTAAAGTTTTGGTCAACAAAAAATCGACTTTTGGCCATTTTTAAATCTCGACCATATGACTGTTTTATCCTGTTTTTCAACATGGGACTGGGCAAAAAGTACCTCTAAATGCCTTTTTGATCAAGAGTCTTGCTCGGAATTATGTCTAAGGTAAGTGAGTGCCAACCAAGCCCCCCCATCAACCAAGCCTCCTGCGCCCCCTTGGGGGGCGCAGGGGGCTTGGTTGCTTGGGTTGAGATGCGCACACCCACATACCTTAGACACCAATCACTCGAAAGTAACTCTGGATGCATGAAAAGCATGCATACCAGAGTTTATTTATGCGGTAGGCCCCGGTATTCAAAACTATGTTCAACATCCTCCTTTTTGGAACAAATTGGCCTCTTTTTGGTCCTTTCCCACCTTAAAACAGCCCTAAGTCCCTTTACTCCGGTAGCGCCAAATTTTCCGATATTCAGGGATCCAAACAATAGAAGCCTTGATGCTTCTATTAGAAAATTTATAGTCAACTCTCGGCTTTCTGTTAGAATGGTTTTTTCTATTAGACCTGTCTCCCACGCGTGAACCCGTCTATTAGAGACGAAATATTATCTCATCTGATGGTTAAATTATATAAAATACGATACCTTCTTATTGACACCCTAAGCGTGTTTAATACTACACGACTGGGACACGGACGTTTCGTCCTCAGGCCGTTTAGTCCTCAGCCTCGTCCTTGTCTAAATACAGTCGACTCCCTCTATAACCAACACCCTGGGGACCGGTCTTAGGTGTTCGTTATGGAGGAAGTTCATTATAGAGGCATTATTTAGGGCAAATCCAACCAGACCAAAAAAAACGTTCGTTACAGAGGGGGTACTTTATAGAGGTAGTCGACGGCATAACCAAAAATTGATTTTTCGCCCAAGAAAACAAAGTGAATCCACTTAAACAATTCCTCAGATACCCTAAAAGATGGAATTTAAACAAAGTCAACTGGCCCTACTCAGTTAATGGTGTTAACTGGGCCCTACCGCATAAAAAACTCTGGTATGCATTTATTTTTCATGCATCCGGAGGCATGCGTTTGGGCATGAGCTGTTTAGAGGCGGAACGATTATTCCAGTTCATGTAAGATAATAAGAACTGAGGATGAAACGACGCGAAAATCAACTTGGCTCAGCTGTAGGATTGGCGGAAATCCGGCAAATTGGCAAAAACCTCGAATAACGGCAAGGCTGCTTGGATAATTTTTGGTTGTAAAAGCGGTTTTTTTTTAACCGCTACTGCCAAAAAATGCTTTGCCAACGTTTGGTACCAAACGTTCCATTACTACACGCTCTATTACAAGTGAAAGTTTAAGAGCCAACTCTTTACTGTACATGATTACAACAATTTAAAATACATCTAATTTTACATCCAGAGAGAATTTCAAACTAAATGACTATTCGTACTAATTGGACCAGGCAAAAATGAGACCAACTCTTCGTCCAAACCATTCGAATTTTCAATCTTTCTCCCCATATTTTCAAAGGCATTCATGAGCACGAAGGCGACTATGAAGTAGAAAAGGCAAGACGAATTCATGGAGTTAGACCAAGCAGTATAGAGAGACGATGGATGTTTTACCTCGTCGATTTCTTGGCCAAGGAATTTACCAAAGTAGCGCATGTTGCTGCTCTTCTTATCATCAGAAAGAGGAATCGGAGACAGACAGATAATGACCCAGAGATATACAAACGTGTAAAGCATCTAAATCCAAGCATAATTTTAAGACAGCAGAAGGCAAAGGAAAACGCTACCATCCAAAAAAACTGGCGGCTTTTGATATTCACTTAATCTATAAATAACCAGTATGATCTGACATGCTCAAGCAACGACGAGCTAGACCATTATAATCACCCACACTGAACATCGATCATCCAAAATATTTTGACACTATAATTATCAAAAAAAGTTATGGCGCGAAGGGCTCTCGACATATTGAAACACCCTATGATGGAACATCTGGAGCAATGACGTGGCCAATAATTCAGTGATTCTAAAAAACTAACTACAAAATTTACGTTTCTTGAGCATTACAGACCGCACGACATTCTCAAGGCCGCCAGTTTTTAGATTATTGGAAAAATTACAAAGTAACATACACTGACGAAAATAGATGGAATGTAGAAATATGGCTTCTTCAACACATTCGCAGCAACAACCCCGAAACAAGCGAATAGCTCCATCCAAGAGAGAACCACAACCACCAAGTTACGATAACGAAAATAATCTCCCATAATGGACGAGGAGCTCGAGAGAATTTGTAGAAAAGCAAGCACAGTAGCAACATTCTAGAAGGATCTGATAAAAAATCATACGGAGTAATAAGACGGTACCTCTGGCTTAGGAAGCATGCCAAAAAATTGATGCACTAACTCTAAATTCCACTCTGGGCAATGTTCCTCGTCGGCCATTCTCCTATCAGCCATCAGTAGAGAGAGATTTAAAGTTTTTTTCTGTAAAGTATAGAGGTCGATGCAAAGAAAAACAAGGTTTCCATACAGACTAAGCCATACAACTCTGTATTACAGATCTTTTCATACCACTTTCCAGGTACAGTCGAGTCTCGATTTAACGTACCCCCAATTTAACGTACCCTTCGTTTTAACGTACCCCTGGGTCGGTCCCTCCAATAATAAACTCCGTCAAATTTACCCCCGATATAACGTACCCCTTGATTTAACGTACCCCTAGGGCCGGTCCCCAGGGGTACGTTAAATCGAGACTCGACTGTAGTTGGAACCAGAAGTTCTTTTCGGGTAACAGTTCTAGAATGGAACTCCCAGTTCATTCTTTTTTCAAGGTACACGGAATTTTAATTAACCGAAAACCTTACTAAGACGTGATGGGGAGGAGAAGAATGGGCCATTTCAAATTGGGCCAATTCACTTTGGGCCATTTTCAAATTGCGCCAACTTATTGGCAATTTTTTAGCTGTTGTTTGATTCAAAATAGTGGCCCATTTTGAAATTGGCCCAATTTGCATTTTTAAACCGAGGGCTGAAAAAAAAGGAACAAAAGAGAGAAGATTTGCATTGGACCAATTTGAAAATGGCCCAATTGGAAAATGGCCCAATTCGAAATGGCGCAATTTGCATTGGCGCAATTCGAAATGGCCCAATTTGAAAATGGCTCAAATTGAATTGGCCCAATTTGAAATGGCCCATTCTTCTCCTCCCCACGTGATTATTTTAAAATCCGATAAGCGGTTTTTCTTAACCAACTAAAGGCTGCCAACTTAACTTTCTGCCAACTTAACTTGAGCAATACTTTTTTTGCCACCGGAATAGTTTTTTTGCCGCCGAAACAGTATTTTTTGGCACAGAAAGATTTTTTCTTGCCGCAAATTTGGGTGCATAGTCGTTTACCGAATATTCCAATACTGGAATTTTGCCTTTTGCAATGTCTTTTGCAAAGTCATCACAGCGCTCATATATTGCCTTTTTCATTAATTTAATTTGTGATTAATCAAAAATCGTGTTTCTTCACTGAATATAATAACTCCTCCCAAAAACTGGTTTTAACCACTTTTTCGTGTGTTTTGGCATCTTTAACGTACAGAAAACATATTTTAGGTGGCGGAAAACGATTTCCGGAAAAAAATATTTTTTGAAAATTTTGACATTTTGCCTTTGGGGACCAAGGTAAGCCATCCTAAAGGCGTACCTTAAAAAAGTGTTCGAACATAGTTTTGTTAACTGGGACCTACCGCATAAAGAAACTCTGGTATGCATACATTTTTCATGCATCCAGAGTCTATTTTCGAGTGATTGGTCTCTAAGGTATGAGAGTGTGCGCATCTCAACTCCAAGCCCCAAGCCCCCTGCGCCCCCGAAGGGGGTGCAGGGGGCTTGAGAGTTAAAGATGGGCGTACTCTCTTACCTTAGAGATGATTCCGAGAAATACTCTTGATAATAAATGCATCTAGAGACTCTTTTTTGCCCAGCTTTAGTGACAAAAACAGGGTAGAATACCCTGAAAACCATGGTTTACCGTGGTCCCCAAGGCAAAAAGTCAAAATTTTCAAAAAAAAATTTTTTCCGGAAATGGTCTTCTGCCACCTAAAAATATGTTTTCTGTACGTTAAAGATGCTAAAACACACGAAAAAGTGGTTAAAACCGATTTTTTGGAGGAGTTCTTATACCGTACTCCGGCCGAAGGTTGTTTATTTTCAGTTCGTTTCAAAGCCTAATGGTTCCAGATGATCCACCTTTCAAGACGGTCTGATGTGCTTCAAAAAATGGTCTGACAACCACATCCTGCGTACTACCGCCTAAGTACCACCACCTGGGTACCAGATTCTCCCACCCCATTCCCCACTTAAAAGGGTAGGCCTACGCTAATAAGGGTGGTGCCGGGAATTCAAAAAATTTTCCTCATCATCGAACTTCTGTACGGATTTTTCAACTTAGTGTCTAATAAATAAAAGCCTAGAATTTAATTTTATGTATAGTTATGTTAGAAAACAAGTAAAAATTGTACATAAGTTCCATGATTAGGAAAAATTTTTGAGTTCCCGGGCATCTCCTGGGGTCGTATTCAGGTAGGTTAGTAGAGTTTTGGATCAAGAGTTACTCGTGATCTACTCGACGTGTTTCAGACGGGCCGAGTAGGTCAAAGATCATGAGTTAATTTTGATCTACTCAACTCGTTTCAGACACACGAGTAGAGTTTTGGATCAAAAGTTACTCGCGATCCTACTCGAGCAGCGAGTAATTTTTGATCTGAGTAGAATTGAGATCTTCTCGCCTAACTCGAGTTCTACTCGCCCAACTCGAGTTCTACTCGCCCAACTCGAGTTCTACTCACCCAACTCGAGTTCTACTCGCCCAACTCGGCTTCTGACCACTGAGTTTTACGAGTAAATTTATTTTTTGTTAATTTTCTCGAGTTCTACTCGCCCAACTCGGATTTCTAACCCCGAGTTAAATCTTTGAATGTAATCTTTGTAATCTTTGATCTGAGTAGAATTAAGTTCTTCTCGCCTAACTGAAGTTCTACTCGCCCAACTCGGGTTTTACTCGCCCAACTCGAGTTATACTCGCCCAACTCGGGTTTACTCGCTCAACTAGCCCTGAAGGAGAAGACTGGGGTCTTTTCGATACACCATAAAATATGAGCTGCATTTCTTTTTGAAAATTATAAGCAAAAAAAATAAAACATAAAGTATTTTTTCCTAAATACTTCCAAATTACTGCCAAAGCAATGAAATGACCACCACAGTAATAGAGATAAAATCGAACTCAAACAAATCCTTGTATAATTGATGGTAAGAAGCCGAGTTAGCTAAAAAGAACTCAAGAAAATTTAAAAAGAAATTAATTTACTCGTGAAACTCATGGGTTAGAGAGCCGAGTTGGGCGAGTAGAGTTCGAAAAAATTAAAAAAAATTTGATTCACTCGTAAAACTCGGGGGTCGGAAGCCGAGTTGGGCGAGTAGAACTCGAGTTCAGCGAGTAGAACTCGAGTTGGGCGAGTAGAACTCGAGTTGGGCGAGTAGAACTCGAGTTGGGCGAGTAGAACTCGAGTTCAGCGAGTAGAACTCGAGTTGGGCGAGTAGAACTCGAGTTGGGCGAGTAGAACTCGAGTTGGGCGAGTAGAACTCGAGTTGGGCGAGTAGAACTCGAGTTGGGCGAGTAGAACTCGAGTTGGGCGAGTAGAACTCGAGTTGGGCGAGTAGAACTCGAGTTGGGCGAGTAGAACTCGAGTTGGGCGAGTAGAACTCGAGTTGGGCGAGTAGAACTCGAGTTGGGCGAGTAGAACTCGAGTTGGGCGAGTAGAACTCGAGTTCAGCGAGAAGAACTCAACTCAACGCGAAAAAACGAGTATACTCGTGAAACTCGCGAAGACACCTCGATTGAGGGGAAGAACTCGAGTTCGGCGAGTAAAACTATAGTATAGCTAGTAGAAATAAATTCTACTCGGATCAAAAATTACTTGCTGCTCGAGTAGGATCGCGAGTAACTTTTGATCCAAAACTCTACTCAACTCGTTTCAGATGGGCGAGTAGGATCACGAGTAACTCTTGATCTACTGACTCTACTAACCGACCTGAATACCACCCCTGTAATATCGTGAGCATGCCCCTTTAAAGGGCATGCTCACGCTAATGAGAGGTAGTGCCCGGGAATTCAAATTTTTTTTCCTGATCATTGAACTTCTGTACATATTTTTTAACTTGGTTTCTAACAAAACAAGGCCTAGAATTTAATTTTAGGTATGATTTTGTTAGAAACCAAGTTGAAAAATCCGTACACGAGTTCAGTGATTAGGAAAAAAATTTGAATTCCCGGGCACCACCTCTTATTAGCGTGGGTATGCCCATTTAAGTACCACTACTTTAGTATCACTTTCAGGGTAATTTAACACTGGTACCAGTATGTGGATACAACTGCCTGAATACCAGTACTTAGACAGTTCTATCTGAGTACCGATACCTAGCCACTGCCTTGGTACCGGCCTCCCAAGGGACAGGTTTTTCTGCAAATTGTAAACATAGATTTTGCTTGATTTTCATTTGGAAAACGTTTCCCAAATATTCTAATTCTGGAATATTTGCGAAACGTCTATATGCTCGAATTTGACTCTGACGCAAAAAAACTTGGCCAAAACTATTGGAAAGACCAACTACTTTTATTTATTTTTCCAATAATGCGCTAAAAATTTTCTCTACTATGTTGGATCACTTTCCAGGGGTGGGAACTAAAGAAGTGCCAGTTTTTCTTGCGACGTGTAGCCCTGGATCTCCTGTTGATGGTACCAAGATATCAATTAGAAGACACCAACCTGGGTGCTGGATTCTGCCAACCGAGAGGATCAATGCTTGTCTGACCAATTTCCAATGCTCTGCCGAACAATGCAGGTTGACTGTGTGGTAGCGATAGCCTATTTCGCGGCACAAGTCTCGCCATTCCACAATTGTAGAGGATTTATTTGCAAGGGCCCGCAAAACTTCCTCTTAATAAAATACCAATCAATGTGAACAGGATGTGGCGAAACGGACAAGTGGACTACTATAAGGTCTCCCAATATAATTGCATGTTTTTTGATTCTCGCGTCCTGTGTAAAGTGGTCTTTGGCTGCTGATAAATTCTTTTGCTGCCACTCATTTTCCACTTCTTTGCCTACCAGTAGTTTGGCCATGTGGATGGAGTTGGCACACAGCTAAAAATGTTGTAATCAAAATTGGGTGAAAAATCTGGTTGGCCCAAGTCAGAATTAAGTCTATGACCATGGTTATCGGTTTAGCACGGCCAATTGGCGGCTGACTAGCTGTATATAGTCGAACCTCGATTTAACGATCACCCGATTTAACGATCATCTCGATTTAACGGTCACAAAAACGAGTTTGGTCGGTCTGGACTAAATTAAGGCAAAGTAAACCTTGATACAACGATCACCTCTATTTAACGATCACCCAAGCTTGGTCCCCACTGAAGATAAAGGTCTCGATTTAGCGCTCGATTCACCAATCGTTTGACTATATATTTGTATATTTGTTCGAGAATACAGTCCCCCTGTTGTTTTTTGCCAAAAAAATCCTTTATTCTTAAAAACCATTTATTTATACTTTTAAACAATTTTTTTAAGCAAAAAGTTTTTGGTATAAATTTTTTTAAAAACTTTGCCTTGGTGCTCCAAGCTGATGGTTTTGAAATTTTTCTATATCCAAAATTTCTAAAAGCACTTAATTTTTCTTCTTTATACTATCTTCTTTATACTAATCTCCCAATCATAGACTTTGGAAAAAGTACATGTTTTTGAGACTTGAATAAAAAACTTTTTTGCAAAAAACGACGGGGGAAACAAAGGCACATATAACCAACGCATAACTTTTTCCGGCGTACCTTTATCACATATAGAGCCAACTTTTATTGATATTTCTCAATAGTAAGTCTTAGATGAGCATCATGAGGTCTAAATAGCTTCCATATTTTAAAGGGGGGGGGAATCATTTAGGTTTGAAAAGTGGCTTCCATGGCGCAGTGCGTAAGTGCTCGTGTTTTTTTGGCCCAAAATGATGTTTTTTTGGTGTTGAAGTTTCAATCCACGTAGGGGCACACTTTTTTTTGGGCTCAAATAGAAATGTACCACCAAATGTGAGAATTTGGCCGCCTCTTTTATTTTTTTGGCCGCCTTTTTTAAATTCATAATAAAAAAATAGAATTTGGCCGCCTTTTTTGAAAAATTGGCCGCCTTTTTTGTTAATTGCTTTTCCTACCAACAAACCAACTATTTGAGGCATATTTTGTGCAGACTACATGAATCTCGGTAGTGAACGCGGTTATTGCACTAATTTTCACTGTTTTCTCAGTGGTTCATGCTGTGTTTTTCTTAAACTCAGCTGTCTTCTTACGGCACTTATTTTACTTTGATTTTTAGCCTTTTATATGACTTATTTTCTTGTTTTTTAGGTAATTATAACATATCCAAGTAAGAAGACCTCAGGGGCTCGTTCTTACTTAGCTCGTTCTTACTTGGATATGTTGTAATTACCTAAAAAACAAGAAAATAAGTCATATAAAAGGCTAAAAATCAAAGTAAAATAAGTGCCGTAAGAAGACAGCTGAGTTTAAGAAAAAACAGCATGAACCACTGAGAAAACAGCGAAAATTAGTGCAATAACCGCGTTCACTACCGAGATTACGACAAAATATGCCTTAAAATAGTTGGTTTGCTGGTAGGAAAAGCAATTTTTCAAAAAGGCGGCCAAATTCTATTTTTTTATTATGAATTTAAAAAAGGCGGCCAAAAAAATAAAAAAGGCGGCCAAATTCTCACATTTGGTGGTACATTTCTCATACAGCCTTTTTTTTGGATTGTTTGGCCAGTTTAGAGGTAATTTGGGTCGCTGATCCTTAAAGGGCATGCCCACGCTAACAAGAGGTGGTGCCCGGGAATTCAAAATTTTTTCCTGATTATTGGATTTCTATACGGATTTTTCAACTCGGTTTCTAACAAAACAAGGCCTAAAATTCAATTTTAGGTATGGTTCTATTAGAAACCAAGTTGAAAAATCCGTACATAAGTTCAATGATCAGGAAAAAAATTTGAATTCCCGGCACCACCTCTTATTAGCGTGGGCATGCCCTTTAAAACCGAAAAGCTTCTTTATACATTCTCTACAGAAATATATATAGTTTGTTAACACAAAATAAATTGTTTAGGTGAATACTGCGGCATTATTCATGAAAAACTCGATTTAGCGTTCACCTACGCCTTCTAAGAGAAATATCACTCCATTCAACGATCATCTCTTTTTAACGATCACCTACAGCCGCTCCGAAGGGTGATCGTTAAATCGAGGTTTGATTGTAATTGAATAACCTACACATGGCCTTTGGGGATTTGGACTAGAGGTAATCGAAGACTGTTTTGGATATTGCGGGATCCAAAAAATTTGACACCAAATTTCAAATTTTATTAGCGCTGTCGATTAAATAACGCCCCAAATTATGTGTGGCTCTATGTGAAATCACTTCCGAAATATGTATTTATCCATCGTTCCCACCTTTTTTTCATTTTTTTCAAATGTTGATCAAATTACCGTACAGCCGAAAAGAAACACCCCAAAAAATACCGTAGCTAGAATGTCGCACGCAGTTTTGTATTTGTCAGCTGAGAACTTCTGAAGCAACAGCTCCACACTATCGACATCTAACACTGTGGTTTTAGAGGCTGCGTTTGAAGTCATGGTCAGACTGGAGAACTTCCTTTTCCTCTTCTAAAACATATAAACTGAGTTCAATAGGGTATTCGAGCGAGAATATGAATAAAACTAACATTGCCAATTATGGACCAGTTGCCCCAGCGGTAAAAAATAAGCCAATTGGTTGCACTATGTAGCTAAAACAACCTTTTTATTTTTAAAGTTTTCTCCTTGAAAAAACCAACCGCCAATAACATGTTGGAGAAATCAGTGAGGTAGAGAGAACTAATCTTAAAAGCTTGTATGTGAATATATTTTGTTAACTTTTTGTTCAATTTTTTAAATTGTGAAGTCACTTTACAGTAAAACGATGTGGACATATAAAATATTGAAATGGGTCCTTATCCGGTCCTTATTCGGCCTGAAAAATCTTGCCCTAATATCATTTGGGAACATTTTGGGGTTCTGATCTAGCCAACTTTTAAAAAAAGCGTATCTTTTCGTAAAATGTTAATCTGGTTACTACCTAGCTACCCGTAATTCCACAATTATAAAAACCCCTTTTCAGAAAGTCAAGTCTCACTTACATATTGCTCCATTTCCAGCTCGGTTTGTTGAGAGCTTAAATCAGCAAAAATAAATTCGTTAACATTTAGGTGCTCTATATGCAAGCCTACCTAGTCTTGCCTCCATAACCCATCACCTCCATGAGAATAGTGTTGAACATGTAAAGTGTGTTACACATTATAAATTTCACATTAAGCAACTTAAAATGGACAATTAACTGCTGAAGCTTAATCCATGATAAAATGTTTTTACAGTTAACATAAGAGGAATGTTGCGGCTGGCCTGCTGGATGGTCTGCGACCCAACCGTCCTCCTAGAGCAAATTTGAAGGGTTCGCACAGTCAGGATTGCAATCATAATGATAGGGGTTGGAGCTCGGAAAATTATGTCCGGAATTAGATGTGCTACTAAAAACAAAAATCAATTCCCTCCTAGAGTTTAGATGGTCGGTAAAACCAAAAATTTCTTTCCTGGTTACAGCCAAACCTCGATTTAACGATTACCCAATAAGTTCGTTCCCGCCTAGGGCCCTACAATTTTTTGAACCAATTTCGATTTCGAAGATTTTTTCCTCTGAAAATCCAAACCCGCTCGTTAAGGGATTGTTAAATCGAGTGTGGCGAACCTAAAAAACTCAGAAAAAGAGGACTGATCACTGCTATAAAAAACTCTTACATATTGCATAGAATTGGTTATTCACAAGATCTTGTTGAACAATCATTTTGCGTATTTGAAAGCCATTCTGGGTGAACTAAAAGGACTATTATTTAAATAAAATTTCGCAAAGTGCGAAGCACCTCATAACAATCAGTCAAACTACGCTCAAATGGAACCACAACCATGTTCAACAGAAATGCGCCCACAGCTATAGACCCACAAATGGTCTTCAATGAAAATTGGGCATTTCTCGTCCTTTGTTCTAGTGGTTTGGACACAGCGTTATACCTGCAACAATTTTTTTTCGTTATTTTTTATGTATAGTATCACGTACTACGGTACTACGGACTGTAAGTCTGTGACATTTCGATTATGTATACGGTTTTTAGCTCTCTTTTATGGCATAGGAGTGTTTCAGCGCTTTTGGGAAATTTTTAGAATTCACGTCTTGTTGGACTTTTTCTATTTCTGACTGTATTTATATTTTTAAGTTTTTCTTTGAAGTAGGCAAAGCCTTAGGCGTAGGTCAAGCCATGTGTGTGTTCCACAGTTCAAAAAGAAACGAAATTAAAAAAGCCAAATTCAAACAATGTCTCAAAAGCGCGGAAAAGGCTACGCACCTCTTTTTTATTTTTTCTCAAACATTTCCAACAATTTCACTATCAATTTTAAAGCAGACAAATTCATTTATGGCGCATAAAAGGGAAAAGCTGAATAGGATTTGCGCTGAACAATAGATCAATTCAAAAAGCGAACTTCGGAAACATTTGTGGAGCGGAAGCAATATTATAACCTATTTACACATCTCTTTTGAAAAAGAATGGTGTTTTTGCAGAGATCATTCCGAGAAAACATGTTGCTTATCCCCGAAAACATCAAGTGTAAAATTATTTTGTGGCAAAAAAACCGCCTAAAGACGCAATACTGAGGAAAATTAGGCAATAAAAACCTATTAAAACAACGCTATAGAGTATAGACCTTTGATGCCGATAGTAAAAGTACGAACACTAGAGTCGTCGAAACTTCCTCCTATTTCGGCTTAGGCGCAGGGTAGACCATCACACCGTATCTTCTAATAAGGCCCTGCATAAAAGTGACAAAATGGATCTAAAGTGGTGTTTTGAAAATGTCGTTTTGAAGCCAATTTTTTTTGACAAACTGAATTAATAAAAGATTCATAAAAGCTGGTTAGCAACATCAATATTAGAATTTATAAAATCCTTCGAAAAGTGACTAAAAATTAAGGTTAATAGAAGTTAATAGAATTGAAGTTAATAGAAAACTGAACAACTTTTTTCATAGTTTTTTCTTCTTTCTCACTTCCGTTTTAAAGTATTTTTTAAAGGAATCAACAAATTTTGATATTGATGTTGCTAAACCAATCTTTAATTTTGCATAAGTTCTATTTACACCGGTGTCTACAAAATATAGCTCCAAAACGACATTAAAAAAACCCTTTAGGTACATTTTGTCACTTTTACAAATGTTGTTAACCGATTTCATTATTGCTTCTTAGCTAGGAAATGAGAAGTTTCTGAAACTGCAATTTATTTTTCAAAAAACACCGACCTTAATAATAATAATAATCCATTTTTACCTCTCAACAGTAATGGCCAAGACCTGCCAAATAGTTCCAGTGACACAGAAGGAAGCAAAGGGTTGGAAAAAGTAAAGGAGGTAGGCAACTACCCCCACAAAGGGTAGAATACCATAGTAAGAGGCCATAATACCATAAGTGAGTAGACAGCACAACAATAGAGCCTACAATTGCTATATTGAAAGCATGATTCAAAAGATCAACTGACCATATCCCAAACACACAGCATTGCCAAATGGGATGCCAAACGACGGGAAAAGTAGCGGGATTTGTACAACTAACAAAAAATTCTAACTGGTGAGAAACAGTCATTAAATTATATAGGTGAACCAAAAAAATTCTACCATTTTTTGAAATTTTTAGCTTTAAAGGGAGCGCACGGCTTTTCAAACGTCCAAAAAGGTCCGATTTAGATTTTTTCGTAGGGCGCGGTGATAAAGCTTTTGTCTTTGCTTTCTTGTCATAATTTTTCCGGTGCCGAGAATTCCGGTGCCGAGTTTTCGGTGCCGAGCTTTCCGCTGCCGAGTTTTCGGTGCCGAGAATTCCGGTGCCGTGTTTTAGGTACCGTGTTTTCCAGTGTGAGTTTGACAGTATGATTGTTGCTATGGTCAGTTCCGGTAAACCAAGAACCTAATCAGTGCATATCGAGCTCTTTTGTCCAAGACCAGAGGCTACTAATTAAATGAGGATACTTGAAAAGTGTTAAAAGGCATTTTCTGAGAGAATGATAAACCGACTTTATATCAAAAAAATTCTGCGATGTCTATCGTATTCTGCTACTCTTTCTGAGCAACTTTGAAAAGACAGTCCATGTGAAACATGCATATTGACCGAAGTATATACATTTTAAAAAATGCACTCAAATTTATTCTTGATTTTTACCATTCTGCTATAAATGTGGACTTTCACTTATTTTCACGCAGTCTTTTGTAAAATTAAGTGTCATTAGAACCGGCTTGAATTGCGCTTTTTTTGAGGTATTGTACTGCTAATATTTCTCATTAAAAAATTCAGAAACACTTGATTTTTTGAAGAAGAAAAAAGTGTTTTCCAAAATGCGAATTTTCGTAAAAATACCAATTTCTCCATTTTAAAATATCCCGACCTGATTTTTATTGGATATTCTGATTCAGCATTTACAACTGAAAAAGTTAGCCGGAAAAAATTTAGGCTCGAGGGTGAGGAGGAAAAAGATATAGCCATTTGAATTTCCCATCTCACACGAAATTCCCCACACAAATTTCGCATAACTTTTTTTCTGCTAGGAAAACCTCCAATTCTTACACCGGATTCGTGCTCGTTGTAAAAAAAGCTTTAAGATCAAAAAGTTGCCTTCAAATTTAAAATTCCGCTCGAGAGAAAAAGGATAAAGGTAGTTTATTGAATTATTGGAATTCATTCAAATAACTTTTTATTTCGAGCGGAATTTCGGCTAACTTGTTCAGTTGTAAATATTTTTTACGAAAATTTGCATTTTGGAAAACAATTTTTTTCAAAAAATCGAGTGTTTCTGAATTTTTTCACGAGAAATATTAGCAGTACAATACCTTAAAAAAGCGCAATTCAAGCCGATTCTAATGATACTTAATTTACCAAAAGACTGCGTGAAAATAAGTGAAAGTCCACATTTATAGCAGAATGGTAAAAATTAAGAATAAATTTTGAGTGCATTTTTCAAAATGTATATATTTCGGTCAATATGCATGTTTTACATGGACTGTCTTTTTCAAAGTTGCTCAGAAAGAGTGGCAGAATACAATGGAAATCACAAAAAATAAAAAAAATTGTGGTATATCTTTATTTGTGACTTTATCATTTTCTCAGAAAGTCTCTTTTATATTATCAAGAGTGTTAGAAAATATTAATAATATCAAAACAACGGTCAAGTTTTTTCGGCTTCAAAGTTTTTAGGCGTTTTTCATAGAACATGTGATTAAATTTGTCACATTTCTGTCAGTTTCTGAATTTCGGAGTTCAAAATTTTTATTGGGGTTTAAGCTCCAGTAGAAATCATATCACAGTTAAACAATATACAATGGTGACAAAATTGAAAATATAAGCTTTTTTCAGTTCCCTTTTTTTAACTTTCTGACGCCAAATATAAAATCAATGACCCAAATTACGCTTAGAAATTCGTCCAACAAGCTAATATAGCTAGCATACTTGAACGTTTCGGAAAATAGAGCGCAGGCGCCTAAATAGAGCGCAGGCGCCGCGGCAGGGTGAAATTAAGGCACCACCGCTGGTGCTAGGCTTTTTCGAAATTTCGACACTGGGAGCCAGGCTATAATAAGGGCGCCGGCTCCGGCGCCGCTATTTTTGTCTGTAAATTGAGTTTTTATAATGAAAAAATGTTGCAATAAAACATGATTTACCCCCTACTTTTGGCTACTACTTAAGGGGTGACCTTCTATTAGAAACTGGCCTTCTAATAAAGACTGGCCTTCAATTAGAATAAATACGGTATTATTTTATCTTAATAATACTCAATCAAAAAGAAAATTCAAGAAAATTGGGAAAATTTTAAAACACTTTAAAACATTTTTCCAAATAAAAAAAAAAGAGCGCTGGTACAAGTCGGTGCCTTTCCAAATTCTCGGGCGCCGGCGCCAGCTGTAAGGAACCCGAGACGCCATCTGACTTGTGAAAAATCGGCGCCGACCTTGGGAGCCCGCGCAAGTATGATAGCTAGCGTGACACCAGGTGGGGTCGAACCCACGCACCATTTTAGTATAACAAACACCATCGCTTATCCAGCGCACCATGCATCAGGCAAATTTCTAGTCACACAAGTTGCCCGTTTGCTCTAATCTTCTTGATATTTGTTCCTGTTTTTGTAAACAGTGTGTTCATACACATCTTCTGAATTTCAGGTAGTTCCCAGGTATCTTAACTGCTGTCATTGATTTTCGTGAAAATCGATAGAACAGGGCCTTACCTTAGCAAAGTTTTTAAAAATGGTGGAGTTTTTTTGATTCATCATGTATTGTAGAAACATCTCATGTTGTTGATTTTAGCCTCGGACAATTTTTTTAAAAAATATCCGCATTTTGTAGGGGTAAATTTAGCCACTGGCTTAAAGCTCAATTACATCAGACTAGATTTTCCCATTAATACACCAAGTCAATAGATTAGCCCTCAATTACCTGGCAGACAATAGGAAATTGCAAGCAGTCCAAACTGGCCAGTAGACACGTCACTAATCCATTGACTGCAAAGCTAAACTTGGAATACCTGCAATGCACATATTATTAGCGATAATAATAATAGCTTTCAAGAATCAGAAAATATTTTTTGTGTCCTTGTAAGCAAAAAATGATTTTCAGGAAATTGCAGCAAACGGCTTACGTTTCCAGCTGGGCAAGCACATTTAAGGCATTAGAGTCCTCCTCAGCTATACTCCTGTAGAAAACTATCAAGTCAAAGCACCTGCAAGTGAATTTTGCTCAAATTTTAACACAAAATAATAAGCGTACAAAACCCCTTTTTTGAAGGGTTATTTATGGGGTATCTTTTAGGCCTAGGCTTAGGTAGGCCAGCGCCCGTTAGGCCGTACTAAAGGGGTTTTTTTGACCTTTTTTTGGAGGAGGGGGTTATTTATGTCCCACAGTCATAATAAGAAATTGGGTTTTGGCCTTTGAATTTGGTAATTCAATCTATTTTTTTAAGTTTTCGCTGTTACAGTTGAGTCCACATAAACCGCCAACCCCCGCTAACCTTGGCCTTGGCGAAAATTTTGATTGGCCAACAAAGGCTTGTTTCCCAATAAGTCCCCAACCAAAACCACTGCCGCCACCGGTGTACCCAGGGTCGGTTATTATTATTTTTGAAATCATCTAAAATAGGAAAATCTAAGGCTAATCTTAAGCTTTTTGGCCTACTCCGATGTTAAAAGTATCCGCAAAAAAACTAACAAAAAACTGACCAGTCATCTACAGGGGTTCAGTCAAGACGTTGTGTTGAGAGCTGGTGGCTGTGCTTAAAACCATGGAAGCCGTGCTGGTCTCATCAACAAATGGTAAGGTCTGGTTACTGAATACAGCATCCACCAAATAGGTGTCCATGTTCTAGCAACAATAAATACTACAGCAAATAAAAATTCATAGAAATAAGCAATCTGCAACCAGAAGCACACTTATTAGTAAAGTAAATCAAGGTGGTCTCCAAAACATTAATTACTGGCATTCAATAACAAAAGAATCAAGAGGACTGGAAAATGTCCATATTCTTTAACTAAAATGCTTTGAAAGTGAGAAAAAAGATGTCTATAGACACACCCCTCTTCTTTTCACTTTTTTCTGACTACTACTTACACAGTCAAATGTGTATAAATACTTGGAATTAGGCCAGCAAAAAGAACTTCAGCCGGTGATATATCCCTTAAGTAGCTCGTAGCAAAAATAAATATAAAAAACAGGAAAAAGATTTAATTAGTTTAAAAGCACAAATTTATGAATGCAACTAAATTGAAACATCAAATTTTCAAAATGTAGCAACAAATATTTTTTTACTAAGATGGCCAAATGGTCTGCAATCATAAATTCGGCCTTTGGACAAAACACGGCCATCGGAGAGGTGAAAATTCGCACCAGAAATTGCGCGACAAACTTTTTCTTTTAGTCAAAGAGGCAAAAATTTTATAATTTTATAAAAGTGATAGCACCATTAGATAGCGGAAGGTATTTAATTTTGGCCATAGAATTGTGAAAAATGGCCATAGAATATTTAAATTTGGCCATAGATTTTTTGGCCATAGAATATTGAAAAATGGCCATAGATTTCTGAAAATTGGCCATAGATCTCTAAATTTTAACCATACTCGCTCGAAATCATGTTTCAACCACTTTTTAAGATGCTCTTGAACCTGAAACATCCTGAAAAGATGTTTTAAGGGTGTCGATGACAATTTTCCGAGAATTTTTATTTTGACCGAAATTTGACTTTTTGCCCTGAGCGACCAATGGTCGGAAAAATTACAGAAATTTTTTTCTGGTAAAAGTGTCATTGACACGCTTAAAACATCTTTTCAGGATGTTTCAGGTCCAAGAGCATCTTAAAAAGTGGTTGAAACATGATTTCGAGCGAGTATGGCTAAAATTCAGAAATCTATGGTTATTTTTCAAAAATCTATGGCCATTTTTCAATATTCTATGGCCATTTTTCAATATTCTATGGCCAACACAAATCTATGGCCAAAATTAAATATAACCCTTAGATAGCCCTGCCCTTCTAGTTACTTTGGAGGTATCATTTTAAAAAACCTGTTTTCAAAATATGGCACGAAAAACTAAAAGTATGAAACAAGTCAGAAAAAAAGTAATTATTTTCTGATTTGTTTCATACTTTTAGTTTTCGTGCTACATTTTCAAAACAGGTTTCAACAAATGATACCTTCTGAGAAATTAGAATGTCAGGACTATCTAATGGTGTTATCAGTTTTGAAAAAATTATTAAAAACTTTGCCTCTTTGACTAAAAGAAAAAATTGGCGCGCAGTTTTTGCCGCTTTTTTCCCATGATCTTAATTTTTCTATCGATCATTTATTCGGAAGCTTTTGAGTTGCCATTTAAAAAAAACGCGCAATTCTAAATTCTTTAAGCCTAATTTTAGCTGATTTAAAAAATGTCTATTTTGATGAAGAAATGTACATAAATGTCCATGAAATGACCATTTTGATGACGATGGAATTAGCTGAACGAGCAGATTATTGATTGGTGGATTGGCCGTAATCCATCACTAATAAGATGGGCACCAAGATCACCAGATTTAATATCGATAGATTTTTAGCTGGACTAACATGAAAAGTCGGTTTCACACGGCTCAGCCTCCAGCTTCAATAGCCGATTTGAGTGAACGGATCATCGGAGAAATAAACCTAATTTTGCAGAATAAATGGACGAAAATTTAAGATCAAGGGAAAAAAAGTTATACGAAAAAGAAATGTATGAGAAAAATTTGATCACCCTGTATGTTGAACAACTGGTCGACCATTTGGCCAGCCATCTGGTTTTTACTTTTCGCTGCCATCTTGGCGACCCAGCAAATTCTAAAGAAACCTTCGAGTATCGATATAATGATGCTCTTCGCTAGATTCTCGGCTTCTTCAATTCTTTTGATTGAATTTTTTCTTTAGTTTTCGAGATATTCTAAAATAGATATGTTTCCTCACCAGGAAGGGCAATATACAACAATTTGATGATTAATTTCATACATATTGCCTTAATTACCGTGTGAAAAAAGGATGACAAGTAAAAACTTCAAGAACACCTAGAGCGGAAGAAAAATGCCAGAAACAGCAGAACTCAAAATCCGTTTCAAAACAATTATCATGAGCACGCAGTAGTAATTACTAGTTGAAGCAAAAACAAGTGTTCCGGCAAGGTAATTACAACCAAAAGCTAGCTGCTAATGGTGCTAATATTTGACATCCACAACCATTCCAAATGCATAGCCCCTTGGAGTAAGGGAAATGAAATTTGTGTCTGTTTCAACTATTGGAGAGGGCAAGCTCCAATTCGATTTGTTCGGCTCATAATAATGAGATTTGCCAGCCCTCTTTGCACCAAGGTAAGTGCCTGGGAGGCCGGCATTGGCGCAAAAGGCAATTTCCACATTGTTTGTTTAAAAAAAGCTACGAAAAAGATTAATTGCTGGTTGGGCTATGCTAAATTGGTGATTTGCGTGTTTTCCAAAATTTTACTTCCGAATTAAAAAATAACAATATTGCAGTCTAGAAAAAAATTGCTTGATAAAAAATTGAAATTCTTCGATTTTTGGGGTTTTCCGATGTTAAAAAATTAAAAACTGCGCAAATTTGTAAAATAGACAAAAAAGGATAGTATTGACTTGCAGCAATAAATTGGCCCTATAATACAATGTGTACTGATTGTTTTCATTACCCTCCCCTGTCGCTTTTTTGTAATTTTTTATGCTTAGGTGAGGGTTGGTCAGCTTATTTTAAGAAGGACTATAAAATATCTCCAACTCCTTTTTGAGCACGTCCTAAAATACATTGGCCGACCCTTAAGCCTGAGAAATTGCAAAAAACAACAGGGAGCCAACGAAAAAAATCGGCACCCATTGTCATATAGGGCCAATAAATATGTGGCATTTGTCACCTAATTTATTATTTCTAGCCGAAATTAAAGCACATCTTAAAAAATAATGTTTTTCAAGATAATACAATCTAAAAGTCTTTTCAAATGAAACGGGAACTTAAAAAGAGCAATAATTTGCAGGAAATAAAAATGTCTGGATAATTTTCTTTAGTTAAGCTTCATTATTGCTTTTATAGCAAAATTAGAGCCTGAAAAACACAATGATCGAAAATGGTCTTTACTTTTAAGTTTTTTTTGTACTAAAAGTGCAACTACAGTTGGATATGAATGTATAGTATTTATGGATGCTGCTAAAGTCTTACATAATTCATGGCTGCTTCAAAATTGGTTACTTATTGATTACGCATATACAGGGTTTGCCAAATTCGTGGCACTATTTGTTTTGCTCATATATCTTTGAATTTATAGCGTTTCGAATAACCAGAATAGTGAAATTTGTCTGCTCATTTATAACCCTGTATTTATTATAAAACTAGGCTAAAATTTAGTATATCAACAGGGTTTGTCGATCGGGGTCTCTTTAGGGTCTCGAAATTTTCGAGCACTCGATTCCATATTCGAATTTTCATAGCGGCTTCGCCGCCTCTATAAAAGGGTTTTTGAACATATTTAAACAGAAAAAATTAAAATTATGCAGAATTGAATACACATGATCAATTACATGCCGGCCAATTAAAAATTTTCCCACTCATTGGATTTCTGTAACCCTAGTCTTAATAATTTAAAGGTGTAGAACACAGATTTCAGGTGGGTAAGCTACTACTCTCTAGTTCTCTTTGCCTTGGTCAAGTCGACAAAGATATGTGATTTCGACATCAACTTCAGATTATCACCTTTCTGCTTGCTACCAAATGCATATAAAATTTTCAAAAAACGTGCCTACGACTGATAAAAACAATGCAATTCACTTAAAGGGCCTGACCCTCTTCCTACTCGGGTGTCCCCGCCAATTCAAAAATTTTCCCTCGATCATTGGACTTCTGTACGGATTTTTCCGCTAGGTTTCTAACAAAACTAAGCCTAAAATTTGATTTCAGGCCTAGTTTTGTTAGAAACGTGGCGGAAAAATCCGTGCAGAAGTCCAATAATCAAGGGAAAATTTTTGAATTGGCGGGGACCACCGAGTAGGAAGAGGTCAGGCCCTTTAAGACTAAGAATGTATAAAAAGAAGTACAGTCCAGTTTTTCCACAAAAATAATAAAAAAGTGAAATTGAAAATAAAATTTAAATTCACGTGTTGAAAACAGAAACAAACATATGCTTTGAGACTAAAAGAGTGCTATTATTACATTACGGCCAATTTAGCCAGCTAAGATTGGTTTTGTTTGTATTAAATGAAGCGAAAATAACTAAATGGCACAAGAATTTGTGTTTTTTGGACACAACAAATTGTAAAAAGCAGTAAATATCACAAGTTCTCTAATTGAGTTTCTCAAATATATTAAATCGACATTTTTTTAAAGAAAAACTTCCAAAAAGTACTCCTTGTCATCAGGTCAAAATACCACTAAAAAGCATCTTATTTGCTTTAAAAGACCATGGTCACCTGTTTTAAATTGTCCTCCGCTAATTCGAACATTTTTTTCTAGTCATTGAATTTCTGTACGGATTTTTCAACTTGGTTCTAATAAAACCACACCTAAAATTAAATTCTAGGCCTTGTTTTGTTAGAAACCAAGCTGAAAAATCCGTACAGAAGTACAGGGTAGCCCAAATTTTTGAACTATTTCTTTTGCTCATAAATTTTGAAATTATGCTGTTTTGACTAGATCTTTTTTTTATTCAAAGGAGGAGGAGATAGGAATTCGTTGAACATCTCACGTGTCATTTTGTTCAGAGATTTTTTTCCTTTTTATGTTTTTTTGTTTCAAAAAAATTCGTCATTTTGTAGGTTTTTGGAAAATTAATGTGATATTACCGTATTTCCTCTAATTTAGCGGTTTCTTCTATTTTGAGGACCTATATCTTAGCCTAGAATGAAAAAAATATTTTCCAAAGCTGTTTATTGCGTTTTCTTCACTTCCATAAGCTCTACTAGAGTTGGAAAATTACCGGTCATAATCTTTTTACGGTCATTTTCCGGTCATAATCCTTTTATAATATTAAAGAAAATTTTATCAATCAATATCTTTCATTGCTTCAACGCCAACTTTCTCGCACTCCTAGACAAAGTGCGAGAAATCAGTACTCTCAATACTTTCATGCATTGACTAACTTTCAATGCTTTTACATATCCAGCTACTCTCCAGTACCCTCTACCTTGGTCTCCCAAGGCGAAAAGAGAAAATTTAGTCAAAAATGTTGTTTCCAAAAACCGCCGTCCCCAACCTGAAAACATGTTTTATACACGTTTGTGTCCCTAAAACACGCAAAAGTGCTCCAAACCCTGTTTTGGGAAAAGTTTGTAAACCGAACACCGGCCTAATTTCCTGCTTGTTGAAAAAGAATACTTTCATTATCCGTCATAATCTAGATTATGACCGGTAATATTACTGTTGCCAACTCTAAGCTCTACCGATTCCGCTATTTGAATTTTGACCCGAAAATTTTGAAATTGACCTTAATTTTTTTTCGATTTTCAGGCATGTAAAAAATTTAGCGGCAGGTCTCATGTTAAAAGGGCATGCCCAAGTGTTCAAAATCGTCCCCGCCAGTTCAAAAAATGTTACCTAATCACTGTACAGGGTAACCCAAATTTTTTGAACTATTTTTTTGCTCCTAACTTAAAGTCGTGTTGTTATGGCTGGATCTTTTTTTTTCGAAATAAGAGAATATAGGAATTTGTTTCACACCTCACTCGTCATTTTACAATAAAAAATTTAGTTTTGATAGTTACTTAAAGTTTTCACACTTTTTTTTAAGAAAAATGCATCATACGGATATGCCGTAGCAAATCCTAACAAGGGTCCACAACAGCTCGTTTTGAACGACCAAAATTGACGATAACAAATTTGAAAAAAATTGAAAAAATCACATGGCGTTAGGTTCTGATAGTATGGAGGCCATGTCGTATTTAGAGATTCCCTTTCCATAATTTGTCTTGAAGGCGCTCCTCCAAATCTTTAGTCCAAAATCTTTAACCCAAAATAATAAATTCTAAGAAAACCCGCCAATAAGCTAATTACAGCTCATCTCTGGCACAATAAATTCTGCTTGCTTTCTCTCTTTTTTATTCTACTAGATTTCCGGGTCATCTCACGTGTCAATTTTCCCAACTCTAGTAGAGCTTATGGAAGTGAAGAAAACGCAATAAACAGCTTTGGAAAATATTTTTTTCATTCTAGGCTAAGATATAGGTCCTCAAAATAGAAGAAACCGCTAAATTAGAGGAAATACGGTAATATCACATTAATTTTCCAAAAACCTACAAAATGACGAATTTTTTTGAAACAAAAAACATAAAAAGGAAAAAAATCTCTGAACATTATAAAACAATTGAACTTTCCATGCAATGTCCGCCGCCCACCAAACGAATTTTGCAAAATCTCCCAAATATTTATGTTAATGTTGTATTGTAGCCTAAGGCATTTTATTTTTGTTGCAATAAAAAAAGAAGATGCTGCGAAAGCAAAATAACCTTTCACTCAAAAACAAGTGCACATGCACGAAATACTGCTTGACCACACATGCAAAATAAAAAAGAGAAAAGCGAGCAGAATTTATTGTGCCAGAGATGAGCTGTAATTAGCTTATTGGCGGGTTTTCTTAGAACTTATTAGAAACACACTTAAAATAATACTTTAAAGCTAGTTAAAAGGTATGCAGTCGAGTCCTTATAACCGGAAACCCCGTCAGGTTCGTTCCCGCCTAAAGCCCCACACTTTTCTAGCTCCATTTTTGAAGCCTTTTAGCACTTCGACTTTGACATTCTGGTCCCAAAATTGCAATGATTGCTATTTCACCGTTCGTTTTTTTAAATCCTGCAATTTTGCTATTAAAAAAAGCAAAATCCCGGTAACCTGGCATCTTTTTAAACTAGATTTCCGGGTTATTGGGATTTTTTATTGGCGAAATTGCGGCATTTTAAAAAAACGATCGGCAAAATCGGAATCCTTGCTATTTTTGGGGTCTGACTGTTAAAATCGAAGTGGTAAAAGACTTTGAAAAAGAAGGTAAAAATTGTCTGAGCTTAGGTGTCTAGTCTCAACCCCATCAATATCGACGTGTTCAGGATTGATACATATATTTATTCTTATTCCTATTCCTATATCATCTATTAATCAACTTAACTAAGTTAGGTGTAAGTCACCAGCAAATATTCCACCTTCGAAAAGTTTTCGAAGAGAGTGAAGCGCTTTAAATTCTGACCCACTATCGGCACGAGTCTACCCGGCCATTTTTTCTGTCAAGTTCTTCTAGATAGCATTGCTTTGCAAAAAAATTCTTTTTTCATTTTACAAACAGGTATAGGAATTCTAATCTCCCAGACAAAAAAGTAATGACTGTTTGAAATAGTCCGGAAATATTTTCGCACTATGTACTTTCACATACTCTTAACCAAAATAGGCTAGAAATAGATTTTCCATTCAAAAACACGAAGAAACAGACATTTTTTAATCGAAAAACAAACTAATATTAAAAAGGTGTGTCTAATAATCCTGAAATAAACACATTGGGATTAAATTAATCAGGCATGTTTACACACACATTTTCTAAATATTTTCTTTTTGGAATTTAGTTTAAATTACAACTTAGTCCTGACTGACAAACATCAGGTAAAATAATTATTTTTCAAAAAAAGTTGAGTAAACAGGTGTGAAAATTAGCTGTAAAAATATGGGAAAGCAAAATTATCAATTTTTGTTCAATTATCAAAAAATTCAGTTCCTAATTCTTTATAGTTTTTAGATGTTTTACTAGGAACTGACCTATTAAATGTAGTTAGCTATCTGAACTACTCTTTAAATCCGAGATTATTATAAAAGACATAACGGTGGGAAAAATAATCGGTTAATAAAGCTAATAAATTTTTTAGAAGTCTGACATTTTTGATAACTTTTTTATTTTATTACTTTTTAAGTCAAAGACTGTGAATTCAAAGTTGTGGTTATTTCTAAGAAAAGTAATAGTGTGTGTGAGATTAAACATTTTTTTTATTAAAATATAATTTTTTGGCCCTTTTATGCTTGAGACTTTCAGCAAAAAAAGTTAAAATTAAAAAAGGTGAGTTTTGAAAATCGTTTTGTGTAAACAAGCCTTTCGAGACAAAAATAGGATTTAACCCAAAACACACCTCTCATGTCTGAAATCTCCCTTTTTTTATTGGCACTATTCTTGTTGGTACCCCCCCCCCCAAATCATAGGATTTTTTTTTTAAAATTTTTTAAGCTATTTTTTGAATTGTTTTGAACTGAAAATCATTATTAATGCTTTTTATTGAACAATGGTGTGGTTAATTTAGCATGGACGAGTTAAAAGGATTCAATACGAAGCTTCTTTATTAAGTTTTGGCTTTTTCTGATGACCAATTTATCAAAATGGCTTCAATCTAAGAATTTGCTTTTAACAACTAGACAGTGCCCAGGAAAAAATATTTAGAAAAATGAAATAAAATGTTAGCGTTTACAAACATACCATGAGAAAAAGCATTAATAATGATTTTCAGTTCAAAACAATTCAAAAAATAGCTTAAAAAATTTAAAAAAAAATCCTATGATTTGGGGGGGGGGGGGTACCAACAAGAATAGTGCCTTTTATTTTTAATAATAAAACTAAAAAAAAAAAGACGGGAGATTTCAGACATTAGACATTTTTTTCAATATGAGCCAAAAATACAACTTAAAACAAAATGTGTACAGAGTCAAAAAATTTCAAACTACAGAGATTTTGTAGGAAAAAGTGTAAATCTGATATTTATGACCTACAAAAATTTTTCATTCTACATCAAATGCGACAAAATAAAAAATTTCAAAATAAAATCAAAAAATTTAATTTGTCTGGAGGTGGGTTTGAACTCGCTACCCGGAGGGAAATAGCGTTTTATCCAGTGTTTACGCAACAAATTCCCTTTAATCGAGGGCTGAAAAAAGGAACAAAACAGAAGATACCGAAGGCCAGAGCAACAAAGAGGACAGCAAAGATAGAGAAGGGAGCCAGAATTTTTAAACTGAGGGCTTTAGGATTTTCAATTTAATTAACCGCGGCTAGCGAATCGTCATGGGTTGCGGGGATCCACTTTGCCTACTGCGACATGAAATTTAGAGAAAAATCACCTATTGCCCACTTTAAAAGGCCGTGAATCAACAAGATCGAAGACGACTTCCCTAAAAAATATCTGCTTGGATAGCCTTTGGAGGATTACATTTCGAGCAAACATTGTTATATGTGTTGTTGTCATACTTGCATGGGCACCCGGATAATTTTGAAAAAATTGGGGCGCCGGCGCTGGCGCCGGCGCTCGGCGCCGATTTCAGTACAGTCCGGCGCCCGGTTCGGCCCGGTGCCGATTTTGATACACGCCGGCGCCCGGTTCGGCGCCTGGTGGCCAATTTTTCCATATTTTCTCTTTTTAACATCTTGGTTAAAAAAGGCTTTCTTTGTCTGCTTGGTCTTTTTATTGTTAGATGACTCATAATTGTTTTCTTTTTAACACTCTGCTTTCTCTTTGATCTTGACATTGATTTTTTATATTGAAAATATATCACTAAAAGCTGTGACTATTTTACTAAAAATGGCTTTATATTTTAGCTATCCCGCAAGTACAGCGGCAGTTGAAAGGTTATTTAGTGTAACAAAAATTATCAGCATCTCGCAAAAGTAGAACAGAAACATTCTTCTGAAAGCAAAGCCATTTTAATTTATAATCGAGATCTAATTGATTACTAATAATATATAAAAGAATAATAAATTGATAAATGTACTATTGACTAATGATATTACTTAATATGCTCTATTAGAAGGGTGCGCCTATTGAGATTGGTGTTCGAGACGGTGTCTATTAGAGATTGGTTTAATAGAGACTGGTGCTCTATTAGAGATTGGTGTTCTAATAGAGACTGGTGCTCTATTAGAGATGGTGTTCTAATAGAGACTGGTGCTCTATTAGAGATTGGTGTTTAATAGAGACTGGTGCTCTATTAGAGATGGTGTTCTAATAGAGACTGGTGCTCTATTAGAGATTGTGTTCTAATAGAGACTGGTGCTCTATTAGAGATTGGTGTTCTAATAGAGACTGTGCTCTATTAGAGATTGGTGTTCTAATAGAGACTGGTGCTCTATTAGAGATTGGTGTTCTAATAGAGACTGGTGCTCTATTAGAGATTGGTGTTCTAATAGAGACTGGTGCTCTATTAGAGATTGGTGTTCTAATAGAGACTGGTGCTCTATTAGAGATTGGTGTTCTAATAGAGACTGGTGCTCTATTAGAGATTGGTGTTCTAATAGAGACTGGTGCTCTATTAGAGATTGGTGTTCTAATAGAGACTGGTGCTCTATTAGAGATTGGTGTTCTAATAGAGACTGGTGCTCTATTAGAGATTGGTGTTCTAATAGAGACTGGTGCTCTATTAGAGATTGGTGTTCTAATAGAGACTGGTGCTCTATTAGAGATTGGTGTTCTAATAGAGACTGGTGCTCTATTAGAGATTGGTGTTCTAATAGAGACTGGTGCTCTATTAGAGATTGGTGTTCTAATAGAGACTGGTGCTCTATTAGAGATTGGTGTTCTATAGAGACTGGTGCTCTATTAGAGACTGGTGCTCTATAGAGATTGTGTTTAATAGAGACTGGTGCTCTATTAGAGATTGGTGTTCTAATAGAGACTGGTGCTCTATTAGAGACTGGTGCTCTATTAGAGATTGTGTTCTATAGAGACTGGTGCTCTATAGAGATTGGTGTTCTAATAGAGACTGGTGTTCTATAGAGACTGGTGCTCTATTAGAGATTGGTGTTCTAATAGAGACTGGTGCTCTATTAGAGATTGGTGTTCTAATAGAGACTGGTGCTCTATTAGAGATTGGTGTTCTAATAGAGACTGGTGCTCTATTAGAGATTGGTGTTCTAATAGAGACTGGTGCTCTATTTTCCAACCCTTGCTCAGACACAAGGTGGATTTATATTTTTATAGAATTAGTTATTTAAAAAACCTGATTTTTTTAAACAGCTGAGCCAATTTCTTGAGCTTTTTTTTTGACTACTCGGCACTAGAAAAAATTAGTTCAACCAGTCTGTAATGTTGTATTTGTGTGCCATCTGTGGCGTACGTAATTGTACAATGATTAAGACTATGGTCGGTGTTGGACATTTTTGAGTAGTATATGAGCGCTTAAAGCTTGTTCGCAACGCTGGTTTTCAAAAGAGCTTTGTGCAAGTGTTCTCAAGACTCCCCACTAAGCTAAAAAATTAAATCCACAATAGTCAGCGGAGGATCTTTTGAATGTTTATCTTCCGTCACGTCTTCATCACCGTATTATATCCGATCTTTGTATAATTTACGGATGAAGCGCAGATGAACAGGTACACACATGTACACAGATGAAGCAACAAAAAATTTCTATGTAAAAAAATTGAGATGAAATTTTTCTTAAATCTAAAACGAAGAACTGGCGGATCAACTTCACATTTGCAGCATTACGCGATTTTCTGAGAACTTTTCATAAAATCCTTCGTTTTCATGCATCAATTCAGTAACCTTCCAAGGGTGGTGCTCTAATAGAGACTGGTGTTCTATTAGAATAAATACGGTATTCTGTGCTGTAAGACGATGTTTAGATTCTGTCGCGAAATTCGGGCAAAATTAACAAAGTTTTAAAGAAAAGTTTTAAATTTTTTAACTATCCTGCAAGCACCCAAAAAGAACAAAATAAACAAAAACACAGACAAATAAAAAATGTCGTAAAAAGGACTGAACGCACTTGCAAATGTTGCATTTGTGCCAACTCCAAGCAGTAGTATTTGAGTGATGAAAAGGCACTAATGAAGACTATTCGCCAAATATCCCAAGAATTTCCAGACTGTGGACAGCCAAGCTGCAAAATAAACGTCAATGACTTAAAACAAAAAACACTTTTGCAAACATCTAAGCCGCAAAAATTAATTAAAAGGCTATAACACAGCATTACAGGAACTGCTTAGCTCTAAAGAAAGTCAAAATTGTTTGTGTTTTGGAAGGATTGGAACACTTGTTGGCAAAAAAAACAAGTTCTCATTGGTGGCAGAGGGTGAATGTAGACAAAAAGTTGGGGATGGTGTCATGTTCGGGAAACAAGAGATTTGGTCAAAAGCCAATTAGGTGGGATTGAATTGCAGAAGAGGGGAAAGACACCTTCTGTTTTCACATTGGGTCTGATTTGAGATAGGATTTTTAATTGAAACATTTTTAAAAACTCAACGGCTGAGTGGGCGAAATCCGGACTGAGTAAAACGAAGTATTTATCAGCTATTTATTAACACCTATTATCCTATGATACAATTATTTTGTAGCCTGTTTCATCCTTTTTGGTGTACTTTAGATTGGGCAGCTTGGCTTACTAAACAATAAAATATGACATTTTTTAACTTTTCGTCAAAAAATATCGCTGTACAAGCTTTTTACGCGTTTTTCAAACATGGTAAAACATGACTTTTTAATTTAAAAAATGTAGTGTAAAAAAGCCAAATTGTAGATCGAGCCTGGCTCCACCAGACCAAAAATAACGCAAAGTATGAACTTTTCAAATTACCAACTTTTCAAGGAAATTTCATATTCTCAGAAAACCCGGTTATCCAAAGAAATAAAAAATTTAAAGACTGTGAAAAAATGTTGTAGAACATCTCATTTTATAGCAGATGGCATATTTTGTTCTCCGATGAACACGCCATTTCGTGCCTTTATTCCAAGAGTTATAAAAAATGTTTGTACAGCGTTATTTTTCGACGAAAAGTTCAAAAATGTCATACCGTATTTTCTATTAATTACCCCCTCTCTATTAATTACCCCCTCTCTATTAATTACCCCCATAGCACCCTGTATCTCAGCCCAAAAAAATTATTTCGCAAATATGTTTTTTGCGTTTTCTTAATCACCACGAACTTAGTTGATTCCATTTTTTAGATTTCGGTTGAGCACCAAAAATCTCAAAATCGAAATAATTTTTTTTCGATTTTTCAAGGGTTGAAAAATAATAACCCCGGGGTAATTAATAGAGAAAATACGGTATGTTATTGTTTAGTGAGCCAAATCGCCCAAATAAAAAGTGCCCCTGAAAAAAGATGAAACAGGCAACATGAAAGCAACATTTCTAGTTCGATTTTTGGTGTTTAATTGTTCAACTATAATTTCTTTATTTTTCTGCACTATTTGCTCGCCTTTGATGGCTCTTTGTTACCTGATTCATTCTGCACGTTTTTATTGTCTCTTTCATCGAAAAAACCCCAGAAATGTTGTGAAATTCGGTGAAAATATAGTAGAAAATTTTCGCCAAAAAATGGATCTGCTGCTCAAACAAGTAGCCACTATGTCAGATAAGTAGATAAATTCAATTGCAAAACACCAATTGATAGACCAGACGAAGAGCTACAACTTGTATGAACTCACTTTTTTATAGAGTTGCGATGGAGATATGGGTAAAAGCAGTCTGCCAATCAATATCTGCAATAAGTAATTCAAAACGAAGATAATGAAATAAACAAAATTTGAATGTGTAATGAAGAACACAGAAAGATGAAACTGGGACTTAGCTCCCGGTTGATACAATATGTCTAAACCTAACCATTGAAAATTGGTTTAAAAAATGAAGGAATCCAACAGTTATCATTTGGTCTCGACTCGAAACCGATAATTTCAAATTGCATCTCAACTTGTAGTTGACACTTGACACGTTGTGAGGTGTTCATAAAATAGCTGATAAATACTTCGTTTCACCCATTGCGGATTTCGCTCACTCAGCCGTTATTTAAAAATTTGGGGTTCAGTATTTTTTTCATTTTGTTTTTAAATTCTCAACAAAAAACGGCCGAAAATCAAAAAATTTGAAGGAAAGGTTTTCGATTTTCATAGTCTAAAGTTTTGATAGATATTACTTTTAGTTTGAGGTGACTTGCGGGACTGTACGTTGCCTAATCTTCCAACTTCTTAATGTTCCTATGGACTACAGTCTTCATAGGGATTCCAGTTTTTTCTATAACCTTTTTGGCGTTCTTCCCGATTTCATAGATATCTTGCTATTCTTCGGAAAATCCTTCAATTTTTTCAATTTCGCTGCTTATTTTCTTATTTTTTTGCAAGACCTTTTTTGTAATCTTTTGAAGCATTTTAAAATCTCGTATTTTCTCTATAAAACGCCCTCCGAATGTTTAAAAATTACCGCCCCATTTTCGGTTTTGAATCCAGCGGATATACCAAAGTTTAGCCTTTCTGTATACACATTTCTGTATATCACATGATCAAGAGTTTGTTTCAAAGACTGGATCGAAAAAGCGAATACCGAATATTCTCTATTAAAGGAGGGGTGAAAGCTGTTAAGGAGAAAGTCTCGACACGAAAGGATTTATCCAAGTTTTGTGTTTTTCTAATGTTGTTTTGAGAGCCATATTTTATAGACAACACGGTGTTGCAATCTCAGACAAACTTGTGCTGAATTAAAAGTTATATTGACATTATCAATATCAGAATTTCTGAATTTCTTCAAAAAATACCCTAAAAGTTGAAATGCAATATAAGACTAATCAACCTTTTTGTTGGTTTCCCTTTTTATTTCAATTTTTAGTGCATTTTCTAAATAAATTTTGAATTTCTGATATTGACAATGCTAATCTAACTTTGAATTTTGCACAAGTTTGTCGGACATTACAACACCAAGTTTTAGTCAAAATATGGCTCTAAAATTACATTTCCAAAACACAAAACTTGGAGTAAGCCTTTCGCGTCGAGACTATCTCCTTGAAGGGCCATTGCCGTCTCCGATAACGGTTGTCCCCCGCCAATTCAAATTTTTTTTCTAGTCATTGAACTAGGGGAGCCCAGGAGCACATATTATGATAGATAAAAAACAAATGTTAAAAAATTCAATTTGATCTGTTTCAGTTTTAAAAATTTCGTTGTATTTTAAACGCGCTGCGCGCGTTTTACTAATGCTAGATGGCCGCTTAAAGCGGACAAAATTTTACAACAAACTAACTAATGTCTCATTTTACAAATAAAGTTGTACTTTTAAAATAATTAGTTTCAATTTTGACGACTATTAGATAAACATTTCATCTAATTTAATGTCTTCTTAACTAACTTGCGAACATCAACCTTTTTTCTTTTTTACATCAGATGAGACTTAAAAGCATTTCATGTCTAATTTAGATACATCTAACGCAGCCTTTAATTTCACTCCCATTCTGAAGACATTAAACCCAGCCCGGGATCTCATGCCCACTTTCAGTAAATCCAACCCAGCCCGGTATCTCATGTCCATTTCGAGGACATCCAACCCAGCCCGGGATCTCATGCTCATTTTCAGGATATCGAACCCGGCCCGAGATCTCATGGCCACTTTCAGGAAATGAAAGCCAGCTTCGTATCCCAATTTTGAGGACATCCAACCCAGCCCAGGATCTCATTTCGTTTTCAGGGCATCTAACACCGTCTACCGGCATATCATACGCATATTCAGGACATCCAACCCAGCCCAGGATCTCATGCCCATTTTCAGGATATCCTACCCAGCCCGGGATCTCATGCCCATTTTCAGGATATCCAACAAAGCGTAGGCTGATATCCCCATTTTAGAGACGTCCAATTTCAATACTAATTAAAATTGGAACTGCAAATAATTTCAAGGTTACTAACTATAATTTATCAAAACTCTAAATTTATTGCGTTTAGGGCGAAAATTGTCTCGAAGCATCATCTATATCGACTACCTGCTTCAAAAAAATTTTAAATTTTCGCGCCAATTTGAATTTTAAATGCTGGAAAAGTCAAAATTTGGTCGAAAATTTTGAAAAAGTTTGTTCCAAATGTGTTCCAGGGCACAAAATTGTGCTAGAAATACGACTCAGCTTTAATTCCCATCGAGACAAAAATTTCGAATTTTGGCACGAGTTCAAATTCGCGCCAAATTTCAAAATTTTTGAATTTTTTGAACAATTTGGCCGTTTGTAACCACCCAAAGTGACTTTTAAAATCGTCATACTGATTAAATTTTTTTTTAATTCGATAGCTGACATTCTGGAGATGTGAGATGTGTCCTTTTGCTCAGCCCAACTCTGAAAAATTTCGGGAAGGCCCCTAAAAAATCAAAAAACTAAGAAAATATTTTGCCCTGGAAAATTGAAAAAAAAAGTTGGGCAAAAAAAATTTTTTCCGTACTCCCCGTGAAAAGTTGCTCGAGAGAGGTGCAAAAATTAGGACCGAAAAATCAGCCATCTCTTCAATCAATTAGCAAACGACATAAAAGGAGTTTTTTCAGTATAGTGACTTCTGTACAGATTTTTCAACTTGGTTTCTAACGAAGCTATACCTAAAATTAAATTCTAGGGCTTGTTATGTTAGAAACCAACTGAAAAATCCGTACAGAAGTTGAATGATTAGGGAAAAAATTTTGAATTGGCGAGGGAAAATTCAAAACAGGTGGCAATGGCCCTTTAACAGCTTTTACCCTCCCTTTAAGTAACGACCAACACTTCCTGCCTTTCTTGTTAAGCACGTTCTTTCTCACTTACAAGGGAACCGTTGAAGCTGTCCTCCCGCCTAAATTCAATCGGATGCGATTATTTTGTAACCCATGGTCGATTTACTTAGTGTAGAAAAAGTCCTGATGGCGGACAGAGAATGAAATTTTGTGTTTGGTTCCTCGGAAACTCAAAAAACCCCCCAAAATGCTAATTCTTCAGTACCTGAATGCTCAGTTTTTGTTGGTCAAGTGGTGACTCTGATCATTATGACCTTATGTTATTTTTTGATTTCACGTGTAACAAGTATGTTTTTAGAAAGTATTTTAAAAAATTTTGAAAATTCAAATTTTACTGTTGCATAACATGTTTTATGAAAATTTAAATTTTAAAAAATTTCACAAAAAAGTTTCTAAAAACATTACTGTTTGACATAAAACCAAGAAGTGACGTAAGGTCATCATAATCAGAATCACCACTTGACAAACATAAAACTGAGCATTCAGGCAAAAATTAGAATTTGACGGGTGGGGGAGTTGGTTTTTCGAGTTTCCGAGGCCCCAAGCTCAAAATTTTTATTCTCTGTCCGCTGTAGTAAATTGACCATGGGCTACAAGATAAAAGAATTAAATTAACGCTAGGCGGGGAACTTGCTATTTCTTTGTTAGTAGCCAGTATGATGAGCTACAAAATAAGGGATAACTTGCCTAATAGTGGTCTGCAAAAAGAATAAAACGAAAAAAAGGGTGATAAATAAAGAAAATTTCGGATTTCAAAGAGGGCCATTATAAGAGACACATTTTGCCCTTTTTGTGGAGGGATATTATTAGAGTGAATGCATTTTCTGTTTTTAACGACCTCTTGAAATTATTATTCTGTTTATATAACCAAATAGACTTTAGTCTCAAATTCATTACTCACTCAACGAAAAGAAGTAATAATTTTCGTTCTTTCTAGGAAGGAAGAATTTGCAATTATCCATGTTGCACTAAACTGACATTAGCGTTGACTTATTAGTCAAGCAAATGAATAATAATTTCAGGAAAGAAATTAGAGCAGGCCGTGATTTAAAATAAGTAATTTGCCTAATTTGTCTCTGACGTTTTACTCATTCATTTTTTGCAAAAACTACATTGCCCGGTTGTTTTTACGGTGCATCTCTATATAGTATTTGGACTATGTTTGTCCGTTAGTCACATTTTGGTAAATCGGGTTTTTTTCGGAGTTTTTTAGGCTAAATCGAAAAGAGGTCTCTGTTATGGTGTGGAGCAAACTTTGGCTAAATTTTGAGCTATCACACAGCTCATTTGACTGACAACCAGGGCCATATTCAGGTCGATCGATAGAGTTTTGGATCAAGAGTTATCCTTGATCTATCTACTCGTATTCAGACCGGCAGAGTAGGATCAAAGATCACGAGTTACTCTTGATCTATCCATCCGTATTCAGGCGCGAGTAATTTTTGATCCGAGTATTTTTGATCTCGCGCATTTTTCAAATTGTTTTTGCATTAATTTTCTAAATGTTATTCTTTATTATAAATTTCTTCTTTAATATGATTTTTACCATATTGATTATGTTCACTCTAATTTGGATTGCATTTTAATAAATAATATTGCTTCGCTTCTGATTGATATTTAATCAATATTGATAAAAATTCATTGCTTTCTTCATTTGTGGGAAAATGAATAAAGCGATTAGAATACTTTAGCAAATAAACAAACTTCTCAAATCGTGATACAGAAGCTGAGAAATCCCATGATAATTGCAAGATGTTCTTGAAACAGTGACCCTCGCATGTATCGATAGTAGTAAGATTTGATTCTGCCGAATTTCCATTTACATGCTCAACATCGTCTCGAATAAGTTGGCAAGCATCTGTTTATTAAAAAAATAAGTTTTTTCTTCACATGATCATAAACATACTTAACTCCTTCCTTATCCACACGAAAAAATTCCAAAATTTCACGTCATCCCATTCGGTAAAAACATCGACAGCCATTTTATAATACAAAATTACTTTATGAATGAATTTTGTGGAGTTCAATCAATTAGAGTTCAATTTGTGGTTGAAAATGGTTGAGAGAGAAAAAGGCAATGAAAGATAAGATTGCAAGTTTCCATAAGATAAGACCACAAAAAGAAGTGCAATTAAGGGTAAATAATGTGAATAACATATAGAAAAGCCATTTAGAACAAATTATGCAAAACAATTTGAAAAATGCGCGAGATCAAAAAATACTCGATCAAAAATTACTCGCGTCTGAATATGGATGGATAGATCAAGAGTAACTCGTGATCCAAAACTCTATCCAACCCTATTCAGGTGTGCGAGTAGGATCACGGATAACTCTTGATCCAAAACTCTATCTATCCGGTATTCATGCAGCGAGTAAAATCAAGGATAACTCTTGATCCAAAACTCTATCGATCGACCTGAATATGGCCCCAGGAGACAAGTATCATTTTTTTCAGCAAACCGCAAAAAAGCTCTCTGTTACGTTGTAGCTCGAATCTCGGCTATGGTTAAAAAAAATCACGAAAATTACGATTTTGGTTTGAACGATTTGAAGATAAGGATCCACAAAACCCGGAACTTCAGTAGATTCAAATCTTTTGACTCAAAAAGAATCAGAAGTTTATTATTCAATTTTTAATTTTATTTGTGTGTGGTCATATAGAATAGGTGGCCAGGCAGGGTAATTAGCCAGGCATGGTAGGTGGGTCGCCGGGCAGGGTAAGTAGGTAATAAGGTGTGTTTGAGGCACAGATTGCTGAGGGGCTCCCAGGAGAAGGTGATGACGGGAAAGAGGTTGTTTGCAGCCACAACAATTGATGAATTCTACCAGGCGCCTGTAAGGCGCAATCCACCTTGTCGTAAAATATTGTGAAAATATTTTACGGCGGCTTCTTTACTTTTCTGCTAAAATCACCTTGTGTAATCTGAAAGATATGCACAAATGATCACAAAGAAATTAGAGTTATCGAATAATCAAAATTTTCGACTCAAACAGTCGCGTCAAGTTTAAATTAGAAATTTCTGAATTTTTTCAGAGAAAAGTGAATGCAAAAATTAAACATTTCAATAGGAGTTTGAAAAATTTCGAATCGATTTAACAAAAAAATGTATGAAATTATACATTTTGGTCAAAAATTAAAAAATTTTAAAATTGAAAATTTGGCTCAAAACTCGAAACTCGAAATTTATCGAGTTTTCCAGTTATCTTGAGTTTTACTTGACTCGCCATCTTTAACCTGAAATACCAAATATTGCTCACAATTAAAAAATTACGTAATATACATCTGACGAAACCCAAAAAAACTTTTTTTCGGGTGTTTTTTCAGGAAGTCAAGTTATGAAGTCACTTTCATCAACAAAACACTTCATTTTACCCATGTTTACCCGGAGAGGATTACTTGAACAAATGTCGTAGGTACAAGTAAAAAAGATAATCGTCTATCTTCCGGACTGCCACCAAACAAAAAGCCATTTTTGTGACGGTATCAAAACGGGAAATAACAAGATAGATACTTGTTTACTCTTTTACCAATCCCAAATGTGTTTCTAAGGCAGTGGAATATTGTGTTCTATAGCCCTGTTATCTGACATTTATTCCAAATTAAAAATAGAGTCATGCCCCTGAAGAGGAATCCTTAAATTAGTGAGGCGACCATATTAATGAATAATTTAGAAAGATTAAAATATCAACGGATTAATGCACTTTGATTCATTTTTTCTAAAGCATGTCGCAAGACTTGAGTTAGGCTCTAGAAGCGATAATTATTGCATTTAAAAGGTGTTGCAAAAAAACACGATTATTTTCGGCAAATTCGGCAAGGGCCCCTGCATACAGTCAAGTCTCTATTTTAGGGCACTCCTAGAATATTGTTCCCGCCTAGGGTCCGATACTTTTTTACCTCGAGTTTTGAAGTATTCCGTTTTTCCCATTTTTGAAAAGAGGTGCCGGATAATCTAGACCGGCGGGTCGTTACGGCAAAATTGTTACCATTTTAAAAAATGGTTGGCAAAATCGGATGGACCAGTTGGACCAGACTGGCGAATCACATTCAGCAAGATACTTCGAGAATCAATTAAAAAAACGACGGAAACGAACTTTTGGAGGTGCCGTAAAATCAAGACTTCACTGTACCTCTAAAAAATTTGAATTTTTTTAAATAAAGTATGAATTAAAGTATAAATAAAGTATGAATGATTTTTAAAACATATTTCGAGTGGTTTTTTAATTTTACCCCCTGATTTATGAAAATGCTCTTTAATTACTCAAAAATGCCTCCTACTTTGAAATTTCGATTATCTTTGAGTTTTCGATTAATTTTTAATATCTTTTGCACTATCGTGTAGCCCAGAATCTGAGCTTTTTTTTGTTTAAAAAATACTGATTTTTTCAAAAAACTCCAAATCTCTACATTTCTGGAACAATTCCTGTAAGTTTGATACCTGGTTATAAAGCTGAGATCTTGGGCTACACGATAATAAAAAAATTTCAAAATATTGCAAAAATGTCAAATTTAAATTACGGGCATTTTTCGCGAAATTAGTGAACAAAATTGAATTATAAGGCCCTATTATGGCCCTATTAAGGCCCGATTATAAGGCCCTAGGCTTTGCGGGATTCCAAATCTGCAACCAGAAAATAAGAACCAGAAAACTTTTCTTACTATAGATTTTTTTATGGCTTCTCAATAGATTCTCTTACAGACTTCAGATTCTAAAAATTTTATCCAGTTTTCGTGTCGAGTACTCGAAAATTTCGAGTTTCGAGTCGATTTTTCGAAAATTTAGAATGTCCCCTAACTCTACAAATTTCATTTTCCATGCAACACTGAGTTGTCTACACTAAATGACTTAGAAATAACAATGAAAATAAAAACATTCTCAAAGAAATTCTAAAACTTGGTGACTGCTGGAGACAGCATCTGTCCAGGAAACCTCATGCTAATACAAAATAGTAAAACCTGTAAACCTTGCTATTACTTTAAGGATTAATCTGGACTATTTTTTTGGTACATGTTGTCACACTTTATAAAAACATTTAATCCGGAACAAGCCGATTTTAATGCCACAGTAAATGCCAACAAAATAAGTTTTTAATAGACCAAGAGCAGTATTAACATTTAAAACACTCGGAAATTATCACAGACTTCTTGTTTTCGGCTTTAACTCCAATGTAAACAACATCTGCGCCATGTTCACTTACAAAAAAAGTTGCACTCTGAAGATTAAAAACAACAGCATGTTCTTTGGAAAATTAGCCACTATTTTTGAACCATAAATAAGCGCATGTCTTATAAACAAAATGTGACATTTAAACAAACAAAATAACTGAAAATATGAAAATGGTCCATATGAAGCAAAACTTCTTGTTGAGGCCCCAAAAAATCAAAAAAAAATTTGCCTTGGTTCCCCGTTTTTGTAAAAATTAAGGATGAGGCTTAGGCAAGGGTTGGCCAGCGTATGTTCGGAAAGTCTTAAAGACCTTGTAAACTAATGTACGAGCCAGTCCTAACATATGCTGGCCAACTTCTTCTATGCCTAATCGTGAAAAAATAAATAAATCAGGTGGGACCAAGGCAAAAAATGGATGTTAGGGGGAGGGGCATCTTAGCAAGAACAGTGCCAAACTAGGCATGTTTGGCCAATTTTTTGTGCATAACGTTGGTAAAGTCTTTATTACTAATAATTAAGTCTCGAAATAAGAAATATATATTTTGTATCAAAGGCAGTACGCTCTATTACAGAAAATACGGTAGCTCAAGCAGTGAATGGCTATTTTTACCCATTTCTGCAAAATTAATTTTTGGAAAATCGATTTTTTCTTTGCGTTGGAACGGTCATTGTCACGGATAAAATGGTGGTTTTATTATATAAAAGCGGTCAAAAAAGGGTTAGGGTAATAAAAATCTCGATATTTTAACAATTTTAGAAAATTGGCGTTTTTATGCCTCAGTTAACCATTTGTGGATTTTTTACCCACTTTTTGTGCATAATATTTGATAGAGTTACCACTGAAAATGTAGCTTATTGTCTTAGCATATCTTTTGTGTAAAAATTATTTTAGTGTTTGCTAAAAAAAGTGAGTAAAAACAGAATGCCAAGAAAATAAATTGAAATTTATTATGTTCTCCTTATTTTTTCATGATGCAGACATTTTGGAAAAGAAGCTATATCTCAGCCATAGTTACCTCGTTTCTTGAAATTTGGACGGCGTCCCGTCCCCGTCCTAGACGTTTTTGACCGGCCGTGCAGCCGGCAGTCCGAAATTTTTTCTTACGGCCGGCAGTCTGCCGGCCGTCCAATATTTCGCCGTCTTGCTGAAAATTTCGCCGGCCGGCCTAAATAGTGAAAAAAGTTTTCTGATAAATTTTTTACTTAAAAAATTGATCTTTATTGGAAAAATTTAGCAGCTCAAGAAAAGTCTTCTACGAGGTCATTGGTAGATTCTGATTTCAAAGGGACATGAACTGTCCCCAAGCCGAACGGTGATGTGATTTCTGTTAGGGCTAGCGTACCACTAAATTGTGATTCTTCGAGCTGAATTTTGGTGGAATGTTATTTTTCAAGACTTTTGTTAAAATGAAAATTACGAGTCCAAAATTTGTGCGGTCTAGTAAAGGACGGTGTCAGACGGACCGGCCGTCCGAGTTTGTCGTTGCCGGCCGTCTGCCGTCTTGGACGTTTTTAGCCGGCCGTCCGCCGGCCGGCCGTTCAGACAGCTGGTTAAGCCGGCCGTCCAACCGTCCGGTTTTTCGGCGCCGTCCGGACGGGGACGGGCCCGGCCGGACGGGCGGTCACTATGATCTCAGCGTTATTATATTAAAAAAATATTGTGAAAAATGAGTTCTGCAGCTCTTAGTCTGCTCTAGAAGATAGATATTATTGCATTGATCAACAACAAATAAAAATTTGAATCCAAGTGGATGTAAACTTGTCAAAATGTACCGATCTTTAAATCGAATTTTTCACAACCAAAATAAAACAATTTTGAAAAAGAAAAAAGTATGTTTTCAACATTACACTTAGGGCTTTCAAACAAGCATTACTTTTTTATGTGGAAGCAACGTGGTAAAGATACTGTGCAATTTTAAGCAATTTCATACAACAGAACAAAATGACTTTTTGGTCCTAATCGTCTTGCTCGTTTGTATTTTTGTAAATAACTAAATATGTTTCAACAATTACTAAAAGGAACGTCTGAAAGCGAAGACGTAGAGCTGCAAAACGAAAAAAAGATTAGCTATAAGTGAATTACTAAACGTGGAGAAAGAATTGTTTTAAATTATGCTACTTTTTGTACCTGAAGGCAGAAATGGATTAAAGAGCAAGGAGTTTTTTCTTGGAAATGCATTTGGGTTGGCCAGACTTGCGGACAACATTTTGCGGACGCAACACTTGCGGACCAAATTTTGCGGGCGCATCATTTGCGGACGAAAATTTGCGGACAAAGATTTGCGGACGAGACTTTACGGACCAAATTTCGCGGATGCAACATTTGCGGACCGACTTTCGCGGATAAACCGAAGTTTGGCAGAAAAAAAGCGGAAAAAAGAAGGTATCTCAAGCCGGAGTGAAGGATGACAGTATTAAAAACTAAGTTAGTCGAACCTGTGACTTATGCGATGCTTAACTGAAGTTCGCAAGTTCTCATCCGCAAATGTTCGTCCGCAAATCTTGCGTCTGCAAGATTTGATCCGCAAAAGTTGAGGCGCAAAACCTCATCCGCAAAGCTTTGTCCGCAATAATCACGTCCGGAAACACGCATCCGCAAATATTGTCCGCAAGTCTGGCCAACCCATGCATTTGAAGATATTTAGAAAGTTCTGAAATTTACTCGCAAAATCACTTTTAGAGAAAATCAAAATACATTCCGCCATTTATCCTACTAAACAGTCAAAGAAAAGAACTGCCACCAATCAATCTAATTAAAATTAAAGCAGAACCACCCCAAAAGTGCAAAACTAGCTGGTCACGCTCCACTGATATTTGTTTTAAAACAAAAAAAAAGAGATGCTTATAAAAACCCTTTTGCAGGAATGATTCCGGCCAACACACCAAAAGTATTTGAAAAAAATGCTACGAGGTCTTTGGCCCCTGTAACAGCAATGGCATTCTCAATTATTGGATGCCCTGCCCTCCCCACCCACAAGTCTACACCACTGCTTCTTTCTTTTGGCCGTTTTAATCGGTGGTGGGAAAATGTGTGGACTTTTTCATCATCCCCTCTTAATTACTCTAATTATTTACGCAATCATAAGATCCAGCCAAAAACTATTGGTATTTTACACTTACATTGCGAGGGGACAGACAAAGATTTTTTTTCTTCTAAAAGTACATTTTTATAAATGCTTTTTTTCAAATTCATAAATAAAAAATGACTTTCATGAAATCAAACTACAAATATGGGCCTATGAATAGCCAAGAAATCCATCAATTTAGAGCATGAGAATAGTGGGGAAACTTTTCCTTTTCACATAGACTAAAGTCATCTGAATGAAAGTAGTAGTCTTCATGAAAAAGTCAATTAAAAGCATGCCCGCAAACGAAATTACCCTAAAATAAAACTAAGAACTAAGAATAACTGTGCGTTACATAGTCCCTTATGAGCATGTACCCAGACCTTAATATAGCCCTGAATATAACCCTATAGCCCTTTTTGTATTTATTGTTAGTCATGTTGTAATCTTTGTAAACCCTGGGACCCTGTATTTCAGCTCATCCACATCCACCGGCTAGCTGTCGGCTAGGCCTTGGTCGAGGGGAGAAATTTGGTGGGTAACTTCAGTTACAGCCTTTCCAAAAATCCTAACCAGCATACATTATCTTTACCAGACTGCTATGAGTGAAAAATTTTTATATTCATCCTACATAACAAAAAACGGTGGACAAATTGAAAACAAATTATTAAGATACTAAACAACACAGAATTCTTCTAAGACTTCTCTCGCCAGCATTCTGTTTCCACTTGAATCATAGATGAGTGCCACATTATGGGCAGCTAGTCGTTTGAGATCGTATCTAAATAAAAGTTATTGTCCTTTAGAAGAAAACATTAAGCACTACCTTTCCGCAGCCTCGAGGTAAGATTTCCCGCTCTGTTCATCTTCCTTGTAAACCATTGGCACTTCCGAATGACGTAGCACACGATCGTAGAAGAATATTGCGCCTGACAGAACTCCCAGTTGGTGCAGCATCCTCCCAATATTGTAATTCACTTCTTGGCAACATCCACGTATCTGCGAAAAAAATTTAAAAATTATTCCGATTTCACAAAGTTTGATATACTTACCCTTTGGTATTGTTTCATGAACGTGATTCCCTAAATAGTCGAAATCTCAAAGTGAAATACGATAAAAAAAAACTAACCCTCATGGCTATCATATGACGACTGCTGATGTCTTTCTTACATGCCATGTGCGTGAAAGTCAATGCAATGAGAAGGCACACCAGTGGATCATCTCTGTTATTGAGCCAGACGCGGAAGTACTCACCTGAACTCATCAATGACGAAAAGCATATTCCTGCTGAACAAGCTAACCAAGTGCATGACGATAAGAACCAGTGACCAGCGAGTTATTTCCACTGATTATGTGCAGAGGGTAATTCTCAGGAGTTTTAGCCAGCGCTCTCATCACGAACCTGAAAAGACGGTAGCAGGAGTAAATAACAAGACATACTGAACTGCAAACCGATGGTATCCAATGCTCTGATGATGGCAAAACACAAAGTTCATCTACAAATCAGCATAATCAATATATATAACTCTAAAAAACATACCGCATTAAAAATTCTGCAGAACAGGAGTTGGTGAGCTTGTTCTTCCCCAGCACCGATTGTCCTATTCTAAAGAATCGAATAATATTCCATAAAAATTGCGTATCCACCAAGTTTAAGTTTTACCATCAAGTAAGGTATGAGTATCTAAAACAGAATTAAATCTCAACACACTATAATGGTTCACTCACCTAAGGTATTCGAATGCAAGAGAATAATTTTCGGCTCTAATGCTGACATACAGCAATAAGTTTTGAAACGTAGGAAGTCTAAATTAATGTCGATTATCACCACATCTCTTACCAAATCAGTAGCAACCTACCCTGTTCTCACAATCTTCTGATTTAAGAAGGCATAGGCGACAACCTGCAAATTTCGAAGTACAACCCATTCGAAATCTTCAATGTGACTTACATGGAGCATTTCCATGTACCTTTGCTCTTCGTGCAACAACTCCGTGACTTTTAATGCATAATCGTGCAACTAAGTTAATCGATTCATGAAAATCAGAGCAATACCGACGTATAAAATTTTTCACCTCAATCCCGTTTAGTCCTTCAGCAGACCTTTGCTCTGCAAAAGCCACCGATCCAAGTCTTTTCACCAGCCTTTCAAGAGCGGTCCCACGCAGAGCTTCGAACACATTTTTCTTAAGAGTATGGCTTATTGTGATCTCTGAATTCAAAGTTTTCTATGTGAAGTAGCCAAATAATGCCTGAAGAAACTCACTATTTTGGCGCGAACGGACCGGACCACCAGTCATCATCCTATTAACGCAGAAAAAGTGAGGCACCAGAAGCAGTCTTACGCACTTCACATACTGTTTCATCAGCTTTTGCTCCAGAAGAACCTCCGCTTGACGAATCAACAGTCTTTCGTCCTAAATATTTGTTTGAGTAAATCAAATAGAGACATGGAAACTACACGAAAGATTACTGGCAATTGTGAACAGGAATCCAGGTCGTAGTCCTTCAGTACTTCTAAAGCTTGATCTCCTTTGCCCATATTTTGGAGTATAGTCGACAGGTTGATTCGAGCGTCAACATATTCTAAAATTCAAAGTATGTATCGACTCGTTGCAAAAGTAAAGCAAACACGAACCTGGCTGTATCACGATCACTTTCTCATAAGCCATTTTGGCGATCTCAACTTGGTTGTTAGCCTGAACTCAAAAAGCGGATTTTAAGCGATAAAAAAAGAAATAAATACCTGCTGCAGAATTCCGTATAGAAACCAAGCATCAGCATTCTCTCTGAAACCTCCCTTCTGCAGGAGCAGATCCATGAATTTGATGCCAAAGAGAGTATGGCCCATAGACTGGTATGCACGACCGACTTCCAGGAAGCAAATGTCTTCATCCTGACCCACATCACGCTCTAGTAAGGCATCCACGAGGTTGGGAACAAAGTCTTTCATGCCGATGCGAATGAAACTCACGATGAGGCTGAAAACACGAAAATTAAAGACAAACAATCCTCCTTTATGAAATCTTACCGTGCCAAGAAAGTAGTTCTGAAAGATGAGTCAACATCCCAACTAGCGATTGATTGTGGAGGGAATGGCTCAACCGTGTATCCACTGTTGGAGAATCCAGTCTAAATCCAAATATCAATACAGTGAGCTTCCCCTTTTGCCATTATCTTCAATTTACAGTTGGTAAGTGCCATTGGATGACAAAGAAAAACAGTTGAAAATAGAGCCCGCCTCTATTTATACATTTTTCCCTGTTTTTTGATTAATCGTACGTAAATACATTATTATAACATCCACTTCCCACGAATTTTCTGGGTATTTTCATTCACAGCGTTTACTTTTAAAGGGCATGCTCGTCGCCGATGGGAATATTTCAAAAGGCGGGTACCAGTGAAATTCAAACAAGAATTAATTTGACACAATTTTGGAGAAGTCGAGGAAAAATTATACCACCAGTGGGGATCGAACCGACAACCGACCTTCGCAGTCCGCCGCCGCTTCACCACTAGGCGCCAATACTACTTATCAGTTGAAGTGTTTTTGATTACTTATTCCACGCAGGGTACTCAATCAAAACTTACCTCAAGTAATTCTCTTTTGAATTGACCTGGTACCCGCCTTTCGAAATATTCCCATCGGTGACGAGCATGCCCCTTTAAATACCGTATTTTCTGTATTAAATCCCCCCTCTGTAATAACTACCCCGGACCTCATATCTCATACGGACCTCATATCTCAGCCTAGAGAAAATATTTTGCAAATCTGTCTTTTGCGTTTTTTTAATCACCACGAGTTTTCCTGATTCCACTTTTCAGATTTTTGCTGAGCACCCAAAAATCTCGAATCGACCTCAAAATTTTCTTACTTTTTTGAGGGGAACTTAATACAGAAAACGCGGTACATTATTGGAATGTGATCAGGAAAAGGCAAATTTTGAGCGTCCTTTTTCTAGTTATCAGACTGCCAAGATACTCAGGCGGTATAATGAAGATAATATCAGTTATAAAATACCCTGACTGCTGGTGAACCGTCCTCATTAATTGGCTGAATCCCATCGTGAAGGGCCAAAATAGACTTGACACAGTCTACATAACGATCCCTGGCCATCCACATTCCTACAGCAGAAAACTATAGTCCTACAACTTGCACACTAAACAGGGGCGTAGCCAGAAATTTCTGACGGGGGGGGGGGGCACCAAAAATTTTTAGGCCATTTTACCTACACGGTTTTTAAATTTTCGAAGGCATTTTACCTACACCGTTTTGAAAAATCTGACGGGGGGGCACGTGCCCCCCTGCCCCCCTGGCTACGCCACTGACACTAAATAAAAACATAGACCAAGAAGTGTGAGGTGTTGTGGATCAGCTGTTCTCGAAACTCTCTACTTCGTAATATGAACGTTTCCAGAGCTTCCATTGCTTTATCTTCATCATTTTGGGAAATGTAATACTCGGCCACCTTAGATGGAATTTCAAATAACTTCTCTTACCGTGCCAATGTTAATACCAAACCGTTTTGATCAAATCTTGTAACCACTGGAAAGTGACTTTGGACACATGACAATCGATGAGTTTGGCGGCCTGAAGTCTTGTCTTCATTGCTTGTTCGTCCATGCACACTGGTCCAGCACTTCGATGCGCTTCTCATAGTAAATCCAGTTAATGGATCGCATTTAATAGCTGAAAAAAATTAGATGATAAGCAGTGATGTTTGTGTACATATGTAAATGCTGAAATGTTTTGTGTTGCGGTTATATTTTCGTAAACAAATGTATACAAAAGAATTCGAGTTTTTGTTTTTGAACATTTATGAAAATTTAAATTTTCTCATTTCCATTACTGTACACAAAAAAATAAAAATATGTTGTGTACGTTTGAGTACACGGGCAGGAGTAAATTGCGACGGTATCCATCCAACTCGATACAAAAACTAACTCGATACACCGACTCGATACATTGACAACTAGATACACCAACTCGATACACTTATTTGATCTTTACCTCAAGGACTGTTATTTTTAGGACATAGGACAGTCGCATCGGTTTTCAGTGGACAATTCGTACCGGTTTTTTCAGATTATTTTTTTCCGTATTTTTTTATTGAATATTATTCTTGTTAATTCAAAGACTTATATATAAACCAACTTAATGTTCCAGGCGTCAATAAAACCAGGTGGTCATCCACTTGGTTCAATTACCTTTTTAGTGGGTTTTCAGGTTGCAAAACTTGTTTCCTGTACTAATTTGATCATTCTAAGGATGGTAAGACAGTATTCAAATGCTGTTTCGGTACTTTCCTGTTATCTCGAATCATTTTATTTAACACATTTTTGCGCAACGAACAATGTAATTTCAATTAAATATCTTCTTTCGGAAGCCAATTTTCGAGATGCCTAAGCCTAAAGAAATTGAAATGTGAAATTGGTACAAAACTAATACATCCAAAAATGATTCGAGATAACAGGAAAGTACCCTGTTTTCCATGGTATTTTTCAAGTTTTTGTGATTCCGCTCATATGACATCTTTCTACTTACGGAACATTTTGAAATGTCGTGGTTAGCGCACAAAAATGACTATGGAAGCCAAAAAACAAAAAATGCACCAAATGGACACCCAAATTCACCACCTCTATTAAGCTTATTCGTGGATTAATATAGTAACTATGGATTGATATAGTGGATTAATATGGTGTTAGGTCAGTTAGCGACGGTGTCAGTTAGCGACGGTCAGTTAGCGACGCTTTTTTTAACAATCAGTTAGCGACGGTTTTTTCAAAAATTCAATGAAGGTGAACATGAGCGAGTGCGCAAAGAATTGATGCAGTTCCTGTGGAACAAGCCAACAAAGCCGGCAAGCAATGCAAGTGGATCCAGTTTTTCGGAGGCGCAGACAGAGTGGAGGAATATGCCCTAAAATATTCGCAACTCGGGGAATGGGGTAGTAGCATGCAGCTCCTCCTGGCCGCCAAACGCTACAGCAAGAACTTCGTCCTCTTCCACCCAAATAATACTCCTCGTTTGTTCCTTTCCTCATCGACAAGGTTGACGGATGATAAAGAAAATGTTTAAAATGATATAAGAACTTAAAAGTAATCTAACCATTGTTGTCGGTGTTGTGTCGGTTGTTTTTGGTTCGTGGAGTTATGCTCATTTGGTTGAATAAAACTTGTTGTGAAGGTTGTGAAGGGTTTGGTTGGTTGTCGCTAACTCATCGTTAAAATAAGCGTCGCTAACTGACCGTCGCTAACTGACCGTTTAAATAAGAGTCGCTAACTGACACCGTCGCTAACTGACCGGTCATCGATTAATATAGTTCATTCTCTCGACGTGATTACCTATTCAGTATTTAGGTGGTCATCAATCTAGACCACCTTGGTTTATGGTTTGAAGTCATATGGTATAATCAAGGAGTAGTTGACGAAATTTTTTATTTTCGGCTTCCCTACCCTCTCGACCTAAGCACTAACCCTAAGCCCTGATTTAGGGTAGTTAGATACTGGTCTGGAGCAGTTATGGATGGTTTAGGGCGTTTTAAGATGGTTGAGAATGGTTCAGGGTGAAATTCTGAGCGATTCAGCCGATCGGACTGGAATTCTGATTCGCCCAATCGAATTTCGCAAAAGTTTACTCCCCCTTTAGTAAACCCCCAAAAACCAATTTTCAGGGGCTTCTGGCCATTCCGGAGCGGGATTCTGACCAATCCAAGTTACTTTTTGACTGAAAAATTTGAATTCCCGCGAAATTTTGACTAAAAACGATGAGAGAGAGAAATTTGGGGGCATTTTTGAAAATTTGGGGGCAGAAAAAAGTAATTTGGGGCAGAAAAAAGTAATTTGGGGGCAAAAAAGAGTAATTATGAGAATTTCAAATTTAGGGGCAGAAAAAAGTAATTTGGGGCAGAAAAAAGTACCGTCCATAAAACATTGTTGTTTTGTGTTGCGTACAACATCTTTCAAATGTACACAAATATAGACTTGACCGTAAGGCGGCCAGATTACTATTTAGAAGGCATTACCTTTCTCATAGCAAGCAGATGCATCTTCCAGCCGCTCTAGACTCAAAGCCATTTCTCCCACATCACCCCATTCTTCTGCTGTTGTTTTACTGCTCATGTGGGCGGCCAGCATCTTGAATTCAAAACTCTTTTCGGTCTGATTGAGATCCCCATAGACATCGGATATTTGGTTGTAGGCATCGACATTGCGGGGAGCTTGGCGAATGGCCTTAATTGAGGATCTATAACTGCTAGGTGAACCAGAATTACCTCATGAAGAAGTGAGAGTGCCTGTTTACTGTTCCCACGTGCATGCTCAACATTTGCTTGACCAATAAGGCCGTCTATCATCCTAAAAGCGGTCTCGGTAGGATTTACGGAATTGTAAGCATTTTTGAGGCTTACTGATTTGCCGATTTTCTATCCATATAGATGGCGGATGGAGACTAGATGAATGTAGCTAAAAAGTGATTCATGCATTAAAATCTGCGCAAACTTAGATCAATCAATAAGCGAAATAGTTTATTTAACCACTAGGCCGTCAGAATAAACCATAAAGCACAACACTCTCATAACAAAATCGGTTCCAATTTTGATCCAGGCATATCACAATTCAATTTTTTTTGTAAATAAGAATTGCCAGATGAAGTTTTACAAGGTAATCGTGCAGAGACAATCATCTTGTCGTTCGTTATTTACATCCTGTGATTTTACAACGCAGAGTGGCCAGTTATTGGAAAGTTAGACTGACAAGGAAACCGTTTCTAAATATTGCATCGTGTAGAGCATAGTCGGTTTACTTATAGTAGCCGGAGTTATTTTGGCGGACAGCCACAAAAATTTGAGTTCTAGGTCAAAAAAAATTCGAAAAACCCCGCAAAAAACGCTAACTTTGGATACTCATGTACCCAATGCTCAGTTTTTTTTGTCAATTAAGTGGCCAATCTGATCATTATAACCTTATGTTGCTTTTTGATTTTACGTCTAACAGTGATGTTTTCAGAAATTAGTTGATTTTTTTGAAAATTAAAATTTTCATGGTACATGGCATAGATCGCTAAAATTTCGATTTTCGAAAAAAATCAGAACAATTTCTAAAAATAATACTGTTCGTCGCGAAATCAAAAAGTAAAATAAGGTCATAATGATGAGATTGGCCACTTGATTGACAAAAAACTGAGCATTGGGTACATGAGTATCCAAAATTAGCGTTTTCGGGGTTTTTGACTTTCTTTGACCTAGAACTCAAAATTTTTGTGGCTGTCCACCAAAATAACTCCGGCTACTATAAGTAATTCGACTATGCTCTACACGATGCAATATTTAGAATTCGCTGACTCGATTTCGAAGTTCAAACGGTTTCCTTGTGAGAGTTGGTAAATTTTCGATTGTCTAAGGCTCTTAAAAACCTGCCCAGTCATGATCTAATCAGCAGGTCCCAAGAGAGATTACATAACAAATATATCTCGTTGTTGTTACAGCAGATAATTTTATATAGTACAGGGTGTCCCAAGAAATTTGATACACTTTGAAGAATCATAACTTTTTTCTGGAGTGAATGTCGCATGACAATTTTTTGGTATATAAAGTCAAAAACACGATTTTCGCTTGGTCCCCCCTGTGTTTCGGGTGCTGGACTTTGGATGGTCTCTGGATGGGCACGGCCCAAACCCAGGGGGACCAAGCGAAAATCGTGTTTTTGGGGTACGCGACGTTTCCCCGTAAAACCGTTTCACGGCTATACTATAGAATGCCCCCCCAGCTAGCGAAAAATTTACTTTTCCTGAAGGGAAAGGACCCGTCCCATTTTGATTCTCGTGCTCTGAATAGGCACGGAAACACTTTGGTTTCCGAAAAATCGAAAATTTTTTTTTTCGATTTGCCTTGGTCCCCAAGGTAAAAATTTAAGAAAATTCAAAAAAAAAATTTTTTTGAATTCCCGCCATAACATTTTTTAAGGGATTTAGGGCTGTATTGGAGGGGAAGGGACAAAAGAGGGCCACTAATCACATAAGGCCCCTAAAAAGAAGATGTTGAACATAGTTTTGAATACTGGGGCCTACCGCATAAATAAACTCTGGTATGCATGCTTTTTAATGCATCCAGAGTCACTTTCGAGTGATTTGTGTCTAAGGTATGTGGGTGTGCGCATCTCAACTCCAAGCCCCCAAGCCCCTGCGCCCCCGAAGGGGGCGCAGGGGGCTTGAGAGTTAGAGATGCGCGCACTCACTTACCTTAGACATGATTCCGAGAAGTACTCTTGACCATAAAATGCATATAGAGTCTCTTTTTGCCACGGCCCAGTTGAAAAACATGGCAGGACATCCGAAGTAGTCCAGAATTCACTTTTCATAATTTTTCCATGAAGGTGGCCCCTTTTATTCCCTTCCCCTCCCAATACAGCCCTAAATCCCTTAAAAAATGTTTTGGCGGGAATTCAAAAAAAATTTTTTTTTGAATTTTCTTAAAAATTTTACCTTGGGGGACCAAGGCAAATCGAAAAAAATTTTTTTCGATTTTCGGAAACCAAAGTATTTCCGTGCCTATTCAGAGCACGAGAATCAAATGGGACGGGTCCTCTCCCTTCAGGAAAAGTAAATTTTTCGCTAGCTGGGGGGGGGGGCATTCTATAGTGTTACCCCCTTTTGGTGTATTTAGCTTGGGGACCAAGGAAATTGGTCTACTTATGATAACCAAAATTTTTTCGAAATCCTAACTTTTTAGTACGGAAAATGTTTGGAAACAACTTTTTTTTGGACAATACTTTTTTCTCCGACTAAAACACTTTTTTTCCGACTAAAATATTTTTTTTCCGACTAATTTCATTTCCGACTAAAACACTTTTCTCCGACTAATTTCATTTCCGACTAAAACACTTTTTTCTCCGACTAAAATACTTTTTTCTCCGACTGAAATACTTTTTCTCCGACTAATGTTGATTCTCGACACGAAATCAACCATTTTTAAAAAATTTTGTGTGAAATTCAAGGGTGGGCAAAGACCAGATGGCTGGAGACCCACTCCGGAATGGCCAAAAGGCCAAAATTATTGGTTTTTGGGGTTTACTAAAGGGGAGTAAACTTTTTGAGAAAAATCGATTGAGCGGATCAGATTTCGGGTCCGATCGGCTTAATCGCCCACAACTCCAGCCTGAACCACTCGAAACCACCATAAACCTGGAATTCTGAGCGATTAAGCCGATCGGACCCGAAATCTGATCCGCTCAATCGATTTTTCTCAAAAAGTTTACTCCCCTTTAGTAAACCCGAAAAAACCAATAATTTTGGCCTTTTGGCCATTCCGGAGTGGGTCTCCAGCCATCTGGTCTTTGCCCACCCTTGAATTTCACACAAAATTTTTAAAAATGGTTGATTTCGTGTCGAGAATCAACATTAGTCGGAGAAAAAGTATTTCAGTCGGAGAAAAAAGTATTTTAGTCGGAGAAAAAAGTGTTTTAGTCGGAAATGAAATTAGTCGGAAAAAAAAATATTTTAGTCGGAAAAAAAACTGTTTTAGTCGGAGAAAAAAGTATTGTCCCTTTTTTTTATCGTTTTAGCGTAGAAAAATTATTTAGAAGACGCCTGAACACTATTCATAGTTGACCAAAAAGGCGCCCCCCCCCAGTAAACAAGTGCCGTTTAACTAACTTCGGGTACTACCATGTGGGTACCACCTTAGCTTTACCGTGTGGGCAGCACAAATTTAGTACTACCAATTAGGCCCCACTACCAGAATTATCGACACTAGTACCAACCAGTGATGTGCGCAGCTCCACTCCTGCTCCAAGCCAAGAGCCAGAGCCAAAAAAATTGGGGCAAGAGCAGGAGCCAAAATTTTCGGGGCAGGAGCCAAGAGCCACAGCGGGAGCCAAAAAGTGGGACAGGAAATAAGACCCACGGGCCAAGGAGCCAAAGCGAAAATTCTGCCGCAGGAGCCAAGAGCCAGAGCAGGAGCAAAATTTTTTTGTTGCACATCACTGGTATCAAAACATGGATGACTCTTGATCTCACCCCACTACGATCTGAGAACTACTTTTTGGTAGTAATACTCCATACTACCATCGGGATACCCTGAGGGGTAATTATTTCAGAATTAGTCCGATTGGTCTTCAAAAGTTGAGTCATAAAAATTTTCCTCCACGTTACAGTACCTTGACATTTCTTACAGGGAAATGTCCCTTACAGGAAATGTCCCTTACAGGGAAACGGCTTACAGGAAACGATTTTACAGGGAAACGTCCATGTACATGTTTTTGACTTTATATACCAGAAAATTTGTCATACGTTCTGAGTCGATCTGCGTTGACAGTTTTTCAAAATTTACTCCAGAAAAAAGTTATGACTCTTCAAAGTGTATCAAATTTCTTGGGACACCCTGTATTGGACTGAGTAAGTCACACTGTTCTTTTTCTTTTAGAATTTTCTCGAGCTAGAGACGACTCTCATTTTTTCGGCAATCGATAGGGATGAGCGTGCACTTTCGATTGTGGTATCGTGAAACGTTACGACTTGGGCCGGTTTTTGAGAATTCGGCAAATTAAGCATAGAAATTAGCCATATGACCAAAGTATATAATAAATAAAAAACAAAAAACAATACATCCGAATACTAACCAGCATAAATTTTATTCCAAATCAACAACATACAGCAGTCCTTAAAAGGACTGTTGGCTAGCGAGACAACAAAAAGATCAACAATAAATTCAGACAAAGACAAGGAGAAAAATATTCTAGGCTTCACCGCGGATCCGACGAGCAAGCTGCATATCCTTCGGCATGATTGTCACCCTTTTTGCATGAATTGCACACAGATTCGTGTCTTCGAAGAGTGCAGTCAGGTAGGCCTCAGCCGCTTCTTGAAGAGCCAGAACAGCTGATGACTGGAAGCGATAGTCGTCCCGATGCTGCTGAGCCACTTCCCGAACCAGGCGCTGGAAAGGCAACTTTCGGAGCAGGAGATCCGTGGTCTTCTGGTAGCGACGGATTTCGCGGAGCGCAACTGTTCCAGGGCGGTAGCGACGCGGCTTCTTCAATCCGGATTCCAGACCACCAGCCGCCTTCTTGGTTGCCTGAAACAAGGGCGATCAACGGAGTTCACACAAAGAAAGACAAAATTGGAAGTACCAGCTGCTTGCGCGGAGCCTTGCCTGCCACAGTCTTGTATGCCGTCTGCTTGGTACGAGCCATGGTTGCTTAGCGGATCAAAGAGAACTGATAACGGAAAAAACTTGAGAGCGAAAGAAAGCTGAAAACGAAAAACGTCTTAGAAATCAAGCCCTATACAGAAAATTTATGAGATAAGAGCTTATTCCAATGATCACACTACTGCACAGGTAAAATATCGATTACCGACGGTCAATGAATTTTTTTTTGAAATTTTTGATCAAAATCGTCAATTTTCAGGGCAAAAATTTCTGAAAGTCGACCCTAATTCCAAAATCTCATCCTGAATACGAATCCGTTGAGATCAGATCAAAATAATTTCTATGGGCTGATATATAGCTATTTTGAGTAGATAGACCAGGAATTTAGCACCATTTACCTATTTTAGTAGATATCTCAGTCTATAAAAATATTTCGATCTGATCTCAACGTATTCGGATTCAGGATGAGATTTTGGTATTAGGGTCGACTTTCCAGAAACTTTTACCCTAAAACTTGACGATTTTGATCGAAAATTTCAAAAAAATAAATTCATTGACCGTCGGTAATCGATAGCCGTCCTACTGCACAGTAGAGATGATGATTTGGCCTTTTGCGATTATGCGATTGCGATTATTTTGGTCTTAACCCGATGCGATTGCGATTGCGATTATTTGAAAAAATAAATGCGATTAATCGCAACGATTATCGCAAAAAAATTCAGGTGCGATTAATCGCGCGATTATGCGATTACTTTTGCTTTTAGCTCCTAGAAACCAAAACTTTTAACACTATGCACAAACAAAAGCTTTATTTAAAGTAAACGTGGACATTTGCGACAACTATCAACAATAAGTACCTGTAGTTAAGCATCTTCAGATTATTGTTGAGAAAATCAAGGATTTTTAGTCAAAATTTCGCGGGAATTTGAATTTTTTAGTCAGAAAATCACTTGGATCGCTCAGAATCCCACCCGAGAGTGGTCAAAAGCACCTAAAAGCTGGTTTTTTGGGGTGAACTTATTGCGAAAATTCTATTGCGCGCGTCAGAATCACCCTTTGGTCATCTCGATAGCTAAGAATCTCACCCTTAACCGCTCTGAACCACCCTTCAGACTTTTCAGAATACTTACATACTGGTTTAGAACAGTTTAGGATGCTTTAAGGTGGTTGAGAATGGCTTAGAGTTAGATTCTCAGCGATTAAGCCGATTAAAGTGGGATACTGATGCGTGAAATCGAGTTTTCGCGAAAAACTGACTCCTTTTTAGTGAATCCTAAAAACCATCTTTCAAGTGCTTCTGACCACTCTGGGTGAGATTTTGAGCGAGATAAGTTATTTTCTGACTAAAAAATTTGCGATGAGAAAAGAGTATTTTTGCGTAAGAAAAAAAGTATTTTGCGGTGAGAAAAGTATTTTGCCGGAAGATCACATTACGGTGAGAAAAATATTTTGCAGTAATTTCCAAGTTTTTGCGGTAAAAAAAGTTCCATCCATTACTAAAAGTAATTTTGCTGGTAAATTTTTCAGTATGGCAAAATTTGCGATTAATCGTGCAATTTCTCAAATTGCGATTGCGATTTGCGATTATTTCAAAAGCATGCATGCGATTATGCGATGCGATTATTTTTTGCCAAATTTGGTGCGATTTGCGATTAATCGCAGGTGCGATTAATCGATCGTCATCATCTCTACTGCACAGTACATTGAGCGAATCTTGATCAATTCAGCTCACGAATTAAATTCAAAATGTTCGAACCGTGCCAGGAAATAATGACTTTTCAAATGCATTTTTTCATTTTTTTCTGTATGTAATCACAGCTTCTTTTGCTCTCGCTGCTCATCTTTCCTGAATTTTTACAGCGGCATCTAGATTGCCAATGGTTTAATCAAAATTTGGTAAACCAACGACCGAGTACACATTATGAACGGCTACCCCGACCGGTTATAGTGCCGAATTTCACGTTGGTAACCCTCCCCCCCCTATTAATTATTTTTATTTATTTTTGGATAAAACGGAAATATGCCACGTTCTGGAGAAAAAGTGCCACGTTTTTTCGATTTTAGTCAAAAAGGCGAAAAAGTGCCACGTTTTAGTGAAAAAGTGCCACGTTTTTTTCAAATTTGCCTAGTTTTGCACAGTAATGCCTGGTTTTTATGTGTCGCTTTGTTTAAAAGGACATCTCAATAGCAAGCTAATGGTAATCTTCATAATTTCAGGTGTAAATCATTGATTTGTCTAAGAAACCTTATTGTCAGAAAATGTGGCAGATTTTCACAAAAACGTGACACTTTTTCATTAAACCGTGGCACATTTTCCTAAGACATGGCACATTTTCACTAAAACGTGGCACATTTTCACAAAAACGTGGCATATTTTCGCCTTCTTGACTAGAATCGAGAAAACGTGGCACTTTTTCACAAAACGTGGCACTTTTTCTCCAAAACGTGGCATTTTTACGTATCGTCCTTTTTTTCGGTATTTTACGCACTTAGGCTTAGGCAAGGGTAGGCCGTGAGGACGGACTTTTTCAAACATACTTTTTCACTTTCACAAAAAGAAGCTGTACCCGGTCGTAGGTTGAAGCCTTTTAGAGTTAGAGTTCTGCGATTATTTCGATAATCGATCGACAAGCCTAGTGACATCAAGCGGATATTCACGTTTGAAAAAAGGCACTAGTCAATTATAAGCCGAGTCAAATTTCAAGTTCTTGTAAAAATAATTTGAGCCTGAACTTCAGTCCTTGAAGCCATAAATTTCACCATCACAAGCCGAATTTCACCAGCACATGTTACCATTTTTTGGATTTTTGATGTAATTATTGGAGCAACAGAACCTTTGGGCCCCACTCGCCAGAACCAAAGGGGTCCCAGTCATTTTAAGTCCAATCTATGCAAAAAAATGTTCAATTTGAATTCGCGCCTTACTTATTTTTCGCATAGATTAGACTTAAAATGACTGGGACCCCTTTGGTTCTGGCGAGTGGGGCCCCAAAGGTTCTGGATAGCCTAATTATTCTGTTTTCGAGACTATGGTCTAGTCGTGGATATCAGCTTTCTAATTCGCTATCCGCTGATTATTGTTCTTCAGACCCAGTCACTAGGGCTCCCTCACAATGGAAAGTAGGTGTCTGGGTCAGAGGCAGGCATAGGCGTACACAGGATTTTGTGATGGGGATTACAGCCCGACTAGCACCCCTCCCCTTGGGTACAGATGTTCCTTTAATTTAGAATGATTTGGGAGTCTTGAAATAAGCAAATAGAGTATCTTTTATCTTTTCTGTCCTGCTAGTGTGTAGTTTTCTTTGTCGGTGAAAGGACATTCAGGATATATTAGGTTGTTCGGAAAGTCCGCGGAATTCCGTAATGCTCCCTATTGTGTTTTTAGCGTTTTGGTTTTCGAGTTTTCTTGCTATACTAAAATCGTCTTTTTCGTCTTTTTTTAAATCCTCTTTTTGTTGTTTTCAATATTGAATGCAATTTTTATCTATCTTAAAACATCAAAAAAGCGGTTTGGAAGCAACAGCATTGCGAAAAAAAACCAAAACACTAAAACATAACAGGGGACCATCACAAAATCCCGTTAACTTTCCGAACAACCTAATATAAATCACTTTACCGAACGAGAAATTCTGAAAACTCGCAGAGCCACGAAACCTCAAAGCCTTCGATAGCTGACTTCCTTCATTTTTGTTCTTCCAATAAAATTTATTTATTTTCTCGATTTTCATAAATATTTTTCATATATTATTCGGACTGTGTTTGTCCGTCATGTTTCACCAACGTGTTTGTCCGGTCAACCCGGGCTCGACTTTTTTTAAGTCGAGCCGAAGGCTCGAAAATTCTGAGCCGCTCCTTTCCTAATATAAAATGTTCAAAGTGCAATCATGAAAAAAGCCATTTTTGCTTGATTGGTGCACGATAAAATTTTCTGAATACATAGAGACGAATTTTATTAAGTGGTGGGGGGGACTTTATATACGCATCGCCTTAGGTCACAGGTTCGACTACCACTGGCTGCAGACCTTATTTTTTTTTCTCCCTTTATTTACAAGTTTAGTGTCAAAATGTAGCCAAGCTTCTGCGCTTTCATTTGAGCTATCATACAGATGAAAAGTTAGAGTTAGTATAAATTTTTAGCTAGAATTAAAAAAACATTGAACCATGTCCAATTCGATGAAATGCTCAATAGAACTATCCCAGTACTTTTCGGTAGTATCCTGGAACTGACGTTTTTCGACAAAAGGCGATGCGTATATAAAGTTTCCCTCCCCTTTAATTTTGAGGCAGCAAATCTGCCACAATCTTTTTGAGCTATCGAGTCAAGGGCTCGACAACTTTAAAGGACCATACTTGTTGATGCAGATGAGAATTTGACAAATTCAAATGCGCGCGGGACACTTCTCTTTCTTCTCTCACTGTACTCTTTTGAGTCGCTCGAAATAACTCCAAAGAGTAGAGTGCGAGACGAAAGAGAAGTGTTCCGCGCGCATTTGAATTTGCCAAATTTTCATTTGCATCAACAAGGATGATCCTTTAATTCAGGATGATTTGGGAGTTTTAAAATAAGCAAATAGAGTAGGTTGAGCTTGAACCTGCTGTCAAAACTTTAGTGTTGTCTGTGGGAAAAACAAAGCGTTTGTAAGCAGTGTTTCCGAAACCAAAATTTTCTCATTTTCACTTTTTCGAGAATTTTTCATTTTCAATCGATAAAAATAAAAAAATTCATATTCATTTTCTCATCTGGTATCCAGTGGGAAAAACACTGAGAACGTTTTAACTTCTTAGATTTTCATGTTTTCACTCATTCTAACCCTTTTAGTGTCTTTTTCGCTGAAAATTCTTATTTGCATCTTTTGTTCATTTTCATTTTGGAAACACTGCCTGTAAGGCGCTATCTCACCTTGTATGCTGGTATTACCGTATTCTCTCTAATAGAACAACATGTGGTTCTATGTGTCGACTCCCTGGGGGTGTGGTTCTTTTTTTCAACCCTCTCAAGATATCCAAGCATTGCAGCATACACGCACAATTTTTCATTTACAATAAAACTAATCAACACTCTAGAGACATATCACTATGGTTATGGATAAAAATTCTACCGCAAAAATTCCGCCAACATAAATTCCGCCAACATAAATTCCGCCGCATAAATTCCGCCAACGTAAATTCCGCCACATAAATTCCGCCAACATAAATTCCGCCACATACATTTCGCGAAAAAATTTCAAACTCACTGTCGATTTGTCCTTCTGTTCGGGTGAATTATATTGTTAAATTTGTTAGCCCTCGACTTTTTTCTTTTGTTAGAAAGATTTGTGTATTCTGCTCTATTTTATTTTTTTCTGAATTCGCAATGGAAATCAAAACAAACAAAAGAAATTCTATTCCGCTTTGTGACGGGTTCCTGATGTGCAAGGACTAGGTCAGCAGAGATGGTCTTCGACAACTTTGGCAATGTGAGGACAAGGTCAGTGGATGCAAAGGACGTGCCGTTTCCGCGATTGGATCGCTGGTTCTGACGCAAACCCAAGCACACGACAGTCATCGGGCGAGCCCGGCTGAAGTCAGGGTATGCCTTTTTCATCGTTTTGGAGAAATTTTAATATCAACCGGTTTTAGAAGAAACAACGCTTGACGATTGTGAAAAATCTAGCCGGACAAAGCCTTTCCACTTCATTGCAGGAAATTCTGACGGTGGCTAAGATGGGATTAAGCAAGCAAGAGATCGGTGCAATGCCACAGGACATCAACATCAAGAGACTGGTAACAAAAAAGGTTTATTCTTTTTATTTATCGAAATGATTTTAGGTCGCGAATGTCCGCAAACCGAAAGGAGCAGTTGATGTGGATAAGAATTTGTTGGATATGGTGCTGGGCAATGACTTCAAAATGACAACTCGAGGTGGCCGCTTCCTTCTATATGATTCGCGAGGGCTCGAGCCAAATAAGCCAGTGATTCTCACCTTTGCTTCTGATCGCGGATTGGACTTCCTGATGGAGAATAATTGCTGATCCATTGACGGTAATTTTAAAGTCTTGTAGCAATATTTTGATTTCTATTTCTCTAAGAGAAGTCTACGAATTTTATTTCAAATTAGAACCGAGTAACCGAGGCTATTGATTCAATTTTTATCTGATTACGGTTTCTATCTTTCAGGAACCTTTTTCTGCTGTCCCGTCTACTTTTGCCAACTGTTCACGCTCAACTGCTTCAAAGAGGAATCTACACTGCCGTGCGTCTTCTTCCTGTCGCCAAACAAATCTGCGGAGACCTACAAGCGCGCGTTCAAGGCCGTGTTTGACAATCGCCCGGAACTTGTGCCGCGATCTGTAATGTCTGGTAAGTTCTTCGATTGTTTGGTTGTCTATTCTGAATTACCTGAATTACCAGAGAGAACAGTACCATATAGCCAAGTTCTGCATTCCGGTGGCCGATGAAGATGCAGCCGAAAATGAGGAAAATAGATCAGAAGAGGAAGAGGACGACAATGAGGAAGAACCGGTGGCTCCCATGAACGCAAATTTCATTTCCGACGCCAATTCGAATATTTTCCGCCGAATGTAATTGTTTTGTTGATGTTATTTGTTCATTATTGTGTGTGGCGGAATTTTTGTTGGCGGAATTTATGTGGCGGAATTTACGTTGGCGGAATTTATGCGGCGGAATTTATGTTGGCGGAATTTTTGCGGCGGAATTTTTATCCATAACCATCACTATCATTGAACTAGTTTTCTTGCTCTTCTTCGAGGTCCATTCCTTGTATCAACTCAGCCAACTTCTTCTCATCACGCGCTAGCTTCAGCTTGCCTCGACCACTCGGAACTGGCCAAACTTCCTTGAAGCAGTGGATGGCGTCGTACTCACCTCCATCGGTGGCGAGTGTTTAGGGGTCTGGTTCTATTAGAGAGTTTTGTTAAAATAGAGAGTGTGCTTTTATATTTCAACCCTCCTTGGGTTTGGTTCTATTGGAGAGTGTGGTTCAGATAGAGAGTATGGTTTTATTAGAGAGAATACGGTCTTCAAAACAACTAATTATTTAGATATTTTGCATATACAGTAGAACCTCTATTCACTGTACACTCTACATAGTGTACACCTCTATATAATGTACAGTGAATTAACGCCGATTTGGTTTTGCATCAGTAAGTTAAGGCAAACAGACCTTACGTACAGTGTACACCTAAGGACGCTCCCCAGGATGTACACGTCTAGGTGATACTTGCCAAAACCGACATTTGCCAAACGTATGTTTTGCCGAAACGACATTTGGCAACACGACATTTGCCAAACAGAAAAAATTTCCCAGGCGCACTTTTCGCCGAAAAAATAAAAGTATCAAATTAGGGTTCATAAGTCTTTTTCAGACAAAATCCACGATCGGCAAATTTCCTTATGGCAAATGTCGTTTTGCCAATTTTCGATTAGGCAAATGTCGTTTTGTCAAATATCATTTTTGGCAAATGTCGTTTCGGCAAATGTCGTATTTGGTAAATGTCGTTTTTGGCAAGTATCACCTAGCCGTGTACACCATATAGATAGTCGACTGTATAACCAAAAATAATAAAAATTTCCTATGTTTTTTTCATTAAAATGCCTTCGTCTCCCCATTTTGCAGTTCTTCCTCCAATCATTCCAAAACAACATAAAATTTCTAAACAAATTGAAAGACATCCCGTGTGAGACAAACGTTTTTAAAGGGAACTGGCCAGTTCGCAATAACGCCAGTTCTTAACACCTACAGGACCGACTGTCACGAATGTATATTCTGGTGTAGAATTTCATGCTCTACAAGATGGTGCGAATCAAAAATTCAAAAACGTGAATTGAACGGCAAAGTGGTACTATTTTTGAATTATCACCAAAAAAATTTGCTACTTTTTTTAAAGTACCTGTCACATTTTTTTTCACAAATTATGTTGCTTTCATGTTTGAACTGAATTTGTAGGATTTTTGATGCTTTTTCTCCTTATGCTAGAATTTTTTGCATTTCGTAGTTTAAAATGTTTTTTTTGTCAATTCAATTCAAAACCTCGTTTTTTGAAAACAGTGTTTTCATAAAATTGCTAATAACTTTCTGCAGATACTCCGTTTGCAGGCCATGTTTAATTTTTTAGAAAGCTTACATTCTGCTGCACATTTCAACATCAAATTTATACATTCGAACCGCAAGACGCTGTTTCAAAAAATTGGTTTATACCGAAAACAATTTCGGTATATTTTATTTTTTGTAAATACCATATTTTTACTCATTAAGACAGAAAATGCTTGCCCATTTTTTTTATTATTATAGGTAGAACACAATATGCTGAACATGATGGTGCCAGTCGTTTCTGCATGGATGATGCATAAAGTGCGCGAAATCAGGTCCGAAAGATGACAATTTGAGCATGGTCATAATTTTGCTGATTACCTAAAAGTTTTAGAGTGATACGCTATCATCCATATATTGCCCCTAAGCTCATAATATATCAAAATGAGCGCAAGGAATGTGGCTATTAAACTACATTAAAATTTAGCTGTCATGGTTTCTGTAGTCAAGACAATTAACCTCGTCTTCGTTAAGGTAAGGATTTTAAAAATTTACTTGTACTTTCTACGTACCATAACTTCTTATAATGATCACTTTCACAGTGGGTTTTTGAGCATCTTGCAGCAAAAAAAAGGTATAAAAACAATACGTTATTGTTTTGAAAACTTACAAACACTACGGACGAACTAATAAGCTTTTGAATTTCGGCTATTGCTTATGGTTAAAAAAACTAGTTTTAATGTGCGCAATTCTGAAAAGAAACAAATCTGGAGCGCTTACAAGTGCTACCAGATGAAACAGAATGTGCTAAACATTATCCGGCTAGTCGTTTTTGCTTTAATTTCTGATAAACTGGGTAAAAAGGCATAGTGAATGATAGATGTTGCTAAATACACAAAAATCAGCTTGATACGCTCGATTTGACGTGATTCGTCACTACCTATATACTGTTCTCAAGCTTGTAATACAGTCGAACCTCTATATAACACAATTCAAGGGACCGCCAAAAATTATGTTATATAGAGGTTATGTTATATAAAGTAGCCATCCCGAAAATAAAACCTACCATCGAAAACAATATATTCGAAAAAAATGGTAATTTTTGATTCCTCACCACCTTAATGTAATCAAATTTCTTATATAGACTGAATAAATCTGATTTTTAGAGAAATTAACTAATTTTTTTTAGAAATTTTATAGATTTATGTTATATAGAGGGGCGTTTATTCGGCAAGAGCCAGAAAAAAATTTATGTTATAGGGAGTTTTATGTTATATAGAGGTAAAAGTTATGTTATGTAGAGGTTTACTTTGGCTTTATTTCAATCAGACCAACCGAACTGATTTCTGAGTTATGTTATAAAAAGTTTTATGTTATATAGAGTTATGTTATAGAGAGGTTCGACTGTACATCAAAACAACAATCACAAGTTGCACTACAAAAGGCTCAAAAAACCCACTGTGAAAGTTATCATTATAAGAAGTTATGGTACGTAGAAAAAACAAGTAAATTTTTAAAATCCTTACCTTAACAAAGACGAGGTTAATTGTCTTGACCAGTCTTGGCCAATCAACCGGCGTTATCAACCGGTTTATTCGCCGGTGGGCCACCGGATGATCACCTTTCTCAACCGGTTTATCAACCGAAAATCAATCAACCGGTGGATAGTTGATGTGGCGGTTGATAAAATCCAGGCGTGGCCAAGACTGGTCTTGACTACAGAAACCATGACAGCTAAATTTTAATGTAGTTTAATAGCCACATTCCTTGCGCTCATTTTTTTGGTGATAATTCAAAAATAGTACCACTTTGCCGTTCAATTCACGTTTTTGAATTTTTGATTCGCACCATCTTGTAGAGCATGAAATTCTACACCAGAATATACATTCGTGACAGTCGGTCCTGTAGGTGTTAAGGCTTACCGTATATCCTCTATTAATTGGCTTGCTGTAATAAACAGCCCACTCAGGGACCTATATCTCTGGCCAGAAAATAATTTTACAAATCTGTTTTTTTGCGTTTTCTTAGTTACTAAGTGTTTATCCGGACACGGACAAAAGACCACAGCGACCGTTTATCTGACTTCACTTTTTAGATTTCTGTTGAGCACCCGAAAATCTCAAAATCGACCAAAAAATTTTTGATTTTTGGGGGTTGAAATTAAATCAAGGATATACGGTAAATCTTGCTTTAAAAACTCCTAGTGCAATTAGACCTTTTCCGAACAATATTGTGACCTCATTAAGCCTCTTCAGGGGCTTGGAGACTTGATATTGAGATAAGCCCTCATACGGCCGCAAATTCAATTTTTCAAGGGCTGATAGAATTGATCGATCAAGGTTGGGCCTAATTTGACTCCGGTCAAGGGGAAGGATCAATCATGCCTATGACTCTCCATCATCTTTCAACTGCGCCCCTGCGCACATACACAAACCTCTGAGGCATAAATCACTGATAAGATTTTTCTGCAATTTAAAAACTTTTCTATTACCAAAAAAATTAAACAAGCAAAGCTTCCTCGCACTAAGCTATCTACCGTATTTCCTCTAATAGAAGCCCGGGGCTTCTATTTTTTGGATGCCCTCTAGGGGGAGCTTATATTAGAGGGGGCTTGTATTAGAGGGGGGGGGGTCTTTATTTTTTGAACTCGCCGCGCCGAAGGCGCGGAAAAAATTCTGGGTCATAATGTTATTACGTCAACCTCCGATCACTTCTAATTTTTCACATAACATTAATAAAACAGCGTTTTAACATCAAAACCACTGTTTTCTATAGACACCGTTTAGCCGTTTACCAGTTCACCCCTCTACCAAGTTTCTCTTGGAGGCGTTCTTCCTGCATTTTTTTTGGCGTATTGGAAATTTGCAGCATATTGTCTTGATTTGAATAAAGTGATGTTGATGGATAGTAGTGGCCTGGGAGCGTACGCAAGATGGAAGGTATAGCTTGGTGTTCAAGGACATATTTTAGGATAAAAAATTAATAATTGAAATCTCACTAAAAGAGGATGTTTTCCGATAAAAGTTGGGCGCTTGTAAGGCGCCTGTCTACCCTCGTTTACAGTGATAGTTTTGCAAAGTGTGGTACATAAAAGTAAAAGTGTGATATAATTCTGTTTATATTTTACCTTTTCGGTCCATTTGACAAACCTTATTATAAACTGTAATCGCAGTACTATACGGTGGTGTCTATTTATTTACTTTCAAAAAAAGGTCCGAAAATTTAAAAGAAAAAGACGAAACAAGAATTTGCCGCGAAATACCGTTACAATTTATTTCCTTGTTCCTTAAACGTAAACCGACGTCACTATTTATCGTTTATTCTTGATTTTCTGCTGATGATTACTGCATAAACCAACAAAGTACCCGCTAAAATGGTTCTTGAATCGATGCCCTTTTGCATTAAGATTCACTCATTCACAAGTATTCCAGCGGTCCACTTTGAAAGATGTGCTTAGCAAATACGTAAAGATATTTTTGCGCCTTTTACCACCATTAACAATAGCTATTTATCGAAAAAAAATTGGCTTCGGGGTTTATATAAAAAGAGGGGGCTTATATTTTTAGGATACCCCTAAGAAGGGGGGGGGGGCTTATATTAGAGGGGGGCTTTTATATTTTGGATGGCCTCTAGGGGGCTTATATTAGAGGGGGCTTATAATAGGAGGGGGCTTCTATTAGAGGAAATACGGTATGCATAAAAAACATTTCTCATAAAGTGCTATTTTCCAAGTACTAATCTTTCGCAAGGCAAGCAGACTATTTAGTAGTATACACACTTCTACAGTAGTCGACATTCTGTCTCTCACTCAACCATTGATTGGTAAATGCGAAAGTAAAAATGAGCAAAGAGACTCTTTCCTTGGTCTCTCTGCACACAACAATCTCTCTGTCACTCAGCCAAGCAGTCAACAAAGCAGGCAGACACACTAAAAGAAGGCCGTGTGACAAGCTGTGTTTCGAAAGAAAGAGGGGAAATCAATTGCATTTATCGCAACCGCTCGCCTGCCCTTTTTCTGGCTGTTTCTCTTCCAACCCACCCACCCCTGTCTGCCGCTATACACACATGTGCTGTGTGTCTTTGTTATGAAATTGCAAACTCTTCAATCTATATAAAACAGGCCAGCGTCGGTTTTTTCCACCGCCACCAATACTCACACTATGCCATCCGTACCTCTTCACAGCCTTCCAAGGTCTTGGCATGAAGAGAAGGTATTGCAACGAGAGCCGGACTGATTCTTTTAGGTTTGTAAAAGAACCTAGAAAGTCGGCCCTATCCCTCAATGGGGGTTTTTTTCCGCCTTCGTACCCCTGTTGTTTTTTTGTGATTTTTTAGGCTTTAGGCTTAGGCAAGGGTTGGCCAGCGTATGTTAGGATGGACTCAAACGTATTTCAGACTCATTATTAAGTTCGTCCTAACATACGCTGGCCTACTTTAGCCTAAGCCTTAGCCTAAAAACTCACAAAAAATAACAACAGGGGGACCAAGGCAAAAAACCCCCCATTGAGGGATAGGGCCAAAGGGTCTGCCACGTACGGGATTCGAATCGATGTCACTGGGTGGATGTCATTAGAAATAGTCGAAGATGGCGCTCTATCACTATAACAGCCAGGAAAAATCCTTTATTAGTTAAATTTTTATCCTATAGCCTCTAATAGTACCTCTTCTAAAAGTGACAAAATGTGCTCAAAATACCTTTATTTCTAACTTTCCCTTCATCTAATATTCAATCTAATTTTCGTCTACATTAAATTTTTTGCCGCCACGCTGCTGCCGTGGAATTTTTAAGCTTGATATGGCTTGTCGAGCTTCACGTTTCTTGCTTTTTTAACTTTTTGATGTTTCTATAGTCTACAGTATTCATAGAAATTCCAGTTCTTATGTCATTTTCCCGATTTAATAAAGATCTTCGACCATTGATTGCATGTTGTTCTTCGGAACATTATTGGCTTCTTCGATTTTGCTGCCAGCCTTCTTCTGTCTCTTCTTTTCTTATCATTTTTCGCAAACTTTCAAAGCATTCAAAAGGCTTTAGTTTTGTCACTTTTAGTTCGGGGAATGAATAGATCTTACACAATACCAGTTTTGGTCAGCTATCAAATTATCGTCTTAGTAGGTCGGACTAAATCTAGCTTTCTACCATTACACCACCCATGCAACGTTGACGTACCATTGTACTCACACGTACTTTTATTCTAACTGAGCTAATATTCTGATTTCGTTTTACTGACTTGAAAAGATTGGATTACTGAATGCATATCTAACCAAGCAGTCAACTATAATCAACTACTATATGTGCTATTACAGTATACTAACATTTTAAACTGATTTTGCAGAAAATCTAAGAATATAGTGAACGAAAGACAACTACTCCAGTCATACTGTGTTTGTGGAAGCAAGTTGAAACTACTATAAAAAAGCCAATATGTACACCCACTACCACAATTGCCAACTCGATTATGCTAGTATTTCTGCTGCTTCTGCTATTAATAAAGCAAACCAATCGAATGAAAGAAAACCTAATGCTGCCGCTACTAAATCTGCTGTCTCTAGCTTGTTCTGAGCCAGGAACAGCCTGTGAATCAGCGCAACAAAACGCCACTGGAAACTCGCATCAACAACTTTTGAACTTCGTCTCGAACAACCACCTTGCTACATCAACCTTCTCATTGGTAGTTGTTTGGAAATTGAACAAAATTTTATATCTTTTAGACTCTTATGTATTTGAAAAAAAAAACTATTTTAGGTTAGTAAAGTTGTTCACCAAATTATACGTTTTCAAGTAAGAAGCCCGGCATTTTATCGGGTTAGGCTGTGCGCAGAATTTAACCGCCAGATTAGATATGCGCTGTTCACCGGGCCTCTTGCCCCTCACTTGTCTGGTGTAAAGGGGCTAGTATGATTTGGCTTTGAAATGGCTGAATTTGGCCTAGGCATTGCCATAGCACTCTTAGATTCCGAGGTACCGTGTTTTATCTAAAAAAAGGATCCCTCTCATTGAAAATCGTGTTTGTAACATTTTGTTTTTGATCCATTTTATTGTACTTTTCTATAAAAAGAAATTATTCTGAGACATCCAAGTAGACGATATTTCCCCGAAAATTCGGATCACATAGCAAAACTTTTATAATTCTACATTGCTGAGATATGACCATAAGTTGGATCAACATTGTTTTTGAAAGAATCAACTTATGGTCATATCTTGGCAACGAACATTCAAAATAAATTCTGCTTTATGACTTTGATTTCTAAGAAAGTTTGGCCTTTTATAGTGACTTAGACTATTTTTTTGGGCTAAATTACACTATACCCACAGCACTCGATTACATTTTACCCCTATTCACCAGTTCAGCTAGGAGGACCAAGGCAAATATATTTTTTAATTTTCTTAACCAACAATATTTCTGAATGAAAAGTATTTAAAAGTATAAATACAGTGAATTTACTATTAGACGGCCCCTCTCTAATAAACGCCCCTCTCTAATAAACGGCCCCCTCAAGGAGCTATATCTCAGCCTGGAAAAACAATTCTGGGCGCTAGTAGCGAATACCCCCCCCCCAACAAATTTTTTTTCAAAATCAGGTTTTAACCATTTCTAAGTAATTCTCATGCGCTGAAGACGATAAAAAGGTGTTTTCGGGCATTTTCTGACCTAAAAAGTTGATTTTTGGAAAAAAAAATTTTTGACCAAAATTCGACTTTTTGCCTTGGGGGACCAAGGTAAACTACCTGAAAATGGTACCTAGAGTCCTGAAAAGATGGGATTTGAACATAGTTTTGTTAGCTGGGGCCTACCGCATAAAGAAACTCTGGTATGCATGTTTTTTCATGCATCCAGAGTCACTTCGAGTGATTTGTGTCTAAGGTATGTGGGTGTGCGCATCTCACCCCCAAGCAACCAAGCCCCCTGCGCCCCCGAAGGTCTAACGAGCAGGACTCTTGATCATAAAATGCATATGGAGACTCTTTTTGCATAGCTCCAGTGACAAAACGAGGTAGAATACCTTGGTCCCCCAAGGCAAAAAGTCGAATTTTGGTCAAAATTTTTTTGCAAAAATCAACTTTTTAGGTCAGAAAATGCCCGAAAACACCTTTTTATCGTTTCAGGGCATAAGAATTACTTAGAAATGGTTAAAACCTGATTTTGAAAAAAAATTGTTTGGAGGGTATTTGCTACTAGGGTCCAATTCTGCAAATATGTTTTTTACATTTTCTTAGTTTTACGAGTTTACCTGATTCTACTTTTCAGATTTTGGTTGAGCACCCGAAAATCTTAAAATCAACCCCAAAATTTTCCGAATTATTCGGGGTTGAAAAATAGACGGCCCGGGCCGTCTAATACGAAATTTACGGTGAGCAGTTTTCTGAATATTTTGTGTAGAAAATAGCACAATCAAGTGCTGGCGGTAAAGTGTAATCGAGTGCTGGGCGTATAGCATAAATGCTCCTTTTTTTTTCGGCTAAAAATAATTTCTTTATTTATAAAACTGTCTTTTTACCGTTTGTCTTTCGTGGGAATTAAACCGATTAGTTTTTAGAGAAAACTAAAACTCGACTAACCTAAAATCAGTTAGCAACCAAGGCATATTCTATTGTAAATTCTATTACCATTTTCTTTTGTAGGGAAAGGGACACCTAGAATTGTGAAAGGGGGCCATATTTTCTCTTTGATGCACTATTTTGAAATAGCGGGAAAGCACTGGGCGAAAAGAGGAGTTGCGAAAGGACTTTTTGCGAAACCATTCTATGACTACTCCTAGCTTTAGTAGAATAAAAGCTCAGTTTTCGGCTTAGTCTTTCGTCTTTCACCCTTTGCTTTGTATTTGGATTTTTTAGATTAAAATTTTTACATATTTTTTACTGAATTACTTTCAAAAAGTGTCGCCTTTGTTACTTTTGGGTGATTTACTCCGCTCAAATGCCAAGACTGACCATTGATTAGGCTGTCAAAAGGCAGATCGGCTAGCTGTCATGTTGTTTATCTACTTCTCTAGATACAGTCGAGTGACGATATTACGACAGCACCTCAAGTTCGATGCCCGAGCTGGCTCTAACACTTTTTACCTTTATTTTTAAAAAATTTTTAATAGTTGTCTTTGGTCAAGCTAGTCGCGAAAATCGAAAGGGTTTTGATTTCGCCGGTTGTTGTAAAAAATGTGAAAGTTGTCTTTATTAATAAAAAAATAAAATCTTTGAAAAATTACTGGCAAAGTTTGAATCCTTGCAATTTTGCGGACTAGACTGACCAAAGACAGCTGGCGAAATACAATAGAAAGCCAGGTAAAATTAATGGGGATCGAACTTGAGAGCTGTTGTTATGTATAGGCTCGACTGTAAAACCGATAAAGAAATTTCCTCTTTTCTGTCATAAATACCTAAAACGTATCACCAATATTTTAAAATACACAGTACAAAATCATTTTCTGCCATTGCATTGTTTCACAATGCCTAGATTGTGTCAAGTCAATCAATTGTGACTTGACCGCCCTCTAATCAAAACCAAGTGGGATTGATGGTTGAGAAAGGAGCTTTGAGTGATGGAATGGTTATTTCCAAATACTGTATCTCATCATCCATTCCACCCGCATTTCAAATGGCATACCACAATTGGACTGTGTGCCAAATTGGACTTGAGCATTGCGAAACCCCCAATCACTTGTTGATGTTTATTTATTTGTTGTTTATCTCCCCGATTCTACTTCTACTAAAATATCTTTTGAGCTACAGTAGCACCCAATTTCCACTTCGTTTTTTTGTTATTATTATAAACCACTAGGATCTTTTTGCCAGCCTATAAATTGCTTGCAGCATTTTTTTGCAGAATTTTTTTCAATAACCTAGTTTTTCGTCACTTTTTAGTGAGGAAAACATGTTGGTGAATTGCCAAAAATAGCTAAAAAATAGTGTTTTCGAAATTTCTTATGTTTCAATTTCTTATGTTTTTCAATTTGCATCTTTTGATATTTGCTTTCTCGTGTTCTTATGACAGAAAGTTTTATTCTTTCTAAATTCAGCAAAGCCTTAGACGCAGGTCAGGCTAGTGCATGTAAGGGCTATCTCAAATGTGTGTGTTCCACATTAAAAAAACGAGGAATAACAAAACGCCAAAAATAGATAGGACTCTTAAAAAAGTGGACAAGGGCTAAGACTAAAAATGATAATATTATTAACAATATTTTTTTTGAATTTCCGATAGAGTATCTCGTTAAAAAGTTCTGGGAAATATGTTTCGAAATAATTAGTTGAACCAATGTTTGAATAGTATTTCGATATTTAATTTGTTTTGGCACATCTGAAAGTGCCTATTTGCACAAATATAATTAAATATTATGGTGAATTTATGGCATACTCATAAAACGGCTGGAATAATGAAAAAAAAAATTGGGGTTCTGGTTTGAAGTTATTGGTTTCTTCATTTTTGTTTTTATGTTTCCTACGCCTCATTTTACTCAACTTCTTACGCGGCATTTTCTTACACTTTTCAGCAAAAACGACTTTTTTTTACCAAAATTTGAATTTATGCTTTTGAAAGGGTCACTGATAGGGTGAGTGATGGGTAATTACCCGGGTAATTCTCCGGGTAATTACCCGGGTAATTACCCGGAGAAATACTAAGTATTTCTCCGTAGAGAAAATCGGAGAAATACTATTTTTTAGTATTTATTGCTCGGGGAGGCAATATTTACTTCCTAATTATGCAGGAATCACTTCCGCTTGAGCCATGCTTTTCCTTTACAATACTGGTCTCCTTTTAAACGTCGAAGGTTCGACTCCCAGCTGATACATTTTTTCGTTGTTTTATTTTCTGCGATACCTTCTTCATTTTTACGCTGATATATTTTGAATATTTTTATTTACAAGTATAATTGCTTTCTTCATAGACAATTTAATGGCAATTATGGTCGACAATATCACAATCGCCACTAACCATTAACTTTTTTATCTTTTTTTTTCAACCATTCACTTTTTTATCACTTTTTCACCATTCACTTAGAATCCAATTAATCCACCTACCCTACTCAGCCAGAAATTTTTGGTTTAGGTATCATCCAGATGGTTTAGGTATCATCTAGGTGTTTTAATTAATATCCAGATGGTTCGGGTACTATCCAGGGGTTTGGGTACCATCCATGTGATTTGGGTACCATCCAGGTGGTTTGGGTAATATCCAGGTGTTTTGAGTGATATCCAGATGGTTTGGGTACCATTCAGGTGGTTTGGGTACCATCCAGATGGTTTAGGTATCAGCAAATAGTATTTCTCCGCTTTCCGGGTAATTACCGGTAATTACCCGGGTAATTACCCGGGTAATTACCCGGAAAGTATTTCTCCGGAGAATTACCCAACCCTAGTCACTGACAAAAAAACGAAAATTAAAAAAGAATCTCCTAAAATTTCGTTTTTATGCATTTTGAGATCAGAACTCTTTGTTCGTTTGGTACAGTCAAAGAAAGTTCGAATTTCGCTTTTTTGGACCAAACACGTTATTGCATAAACAACCGTGACTTTTATATTAACCTTATTCGATCTTGGCGTCGTTGAAAAGCTAATAATATACTGGGTAATCTTTCATTGTAACAAATTTTACGAAAAGTTCTGATCTCAAAATATAAAAAATGAAATTTCAGGAGATTTTTTTAGGTAGTCCTGTCCAGTCATGTACACGAAACCCAATATATCTGTTATTCATCGATGTTTTTTTTCAATTATCTATCTCTGCTATTTCAAAATCCGCCAATTAGTCTATTTCCTTCCAAATCCGAAAAAAATTCCAAATATGTAAAAAAATCAAATATTTTAGAAATGTCTTCATCTCTGGGAAGTATTCTCACGGAATGCGCATCTACCAACCATCAAGCCGATGGAACAAAACCAACCCAACTTCAAATTCTCCTTGTGCCAGCCAGGAGTCTGCTACCAATACCTTCTCCAACTCCAGAAAACGACCACGAGCCGCCAACAACCTGTCTAGGATTGCCATCGGCAAGTTGTCGAGCAGCAGCGAGTCGCTGAACTCCAACTCCAGTGGTTCCACCAACCCAATGGTCCGGACACCACCGAGGAATCTGGCGAGGATTGTGCTGGACCTGTGGGAAGCACCAATCCCGAGGACGATCTGGACCAGCACAAGCGGTTCTGTCCCACCACTTCTTTGGTGGAGAGGACAGTATCCAGCTCCTCCTCTTCTGGTCCAGAGGACTCCTCAGACGAGGTGGCCATAGTAGAGTGCCAGAATGGAGGCATTTCCACGGTATTAGTTGTTGTTGACAATTAGCTATTTTATTGTTGTTGTGCTGTAGAGTGGCGCCAAGTCCACCTCCTCACAGTTGGCTTCTAGTGGCCAGCTCATAGCCAGTGGTCGCTATGAAATTGTGGGCGATGGAAGAGAGTGCAAAGCAGTGGATATGCACTCCAAAACCATTTTCCATGCTTGGTAAGATTTCGGGGAGTTTTGACTTGGGCTTAACACATGTAATTTGTATGAGATATCAAAGTTGAAATTTGCAATCTTCAAGTTTGATATGCTTCATAAATTGTAGGTGTTGGTTATTTACAAGAATAACAAACTAAAAATTATTAGTTAATTGTGGTTTATTTTCAGATTATGAAATCAGAAGAGTACAAAACTTTTTAACGGTTCTTGGCAGACTCAAAATTGCAGAGTCTTTGTATAATGACGTAGAAGAGTACTCCACTTTAAAGTGAGATTTTCGTTTTTTCAGCTATTTATCGGAAAACATTTTTCATGCTGCAAAAACAAATTCGCACAAGATCACATCGGAGACCGCGTAAATAAATTGAGCATTTTTGCAAAAAAAAAATTGCTTTGGAGACTAAAGTAACATTCAAAACTCCAACAATCTTGGTCACTTCAGGCTACTAAAAGCAATTTTTCCAGCCAACCTCCAATTGAAAACAAAACCGGGTTTTCGAGTGTATATTTGGTTTAGATACCCGAAAAAAATCCGGCTCTGGTAGGTTGAAGGAAGGGGGAGGGTGGTGGCTAAAATATTGGGTGTCTGCCAACCTCAATAATAAAGTTCGAAATTCTGCATTTTTTCCTCGCAAAATTTTTTCCTATAAACATGGTGTTTTTTTCTTGAAAAAAATGACACAAAATAAAGAATAAAATGCAAATGAAAGATATCGACCAATCAGTAATTGAATATGCCATTTTCAGAAACCTGTTGATCCCGGATGAGACACAAGCCATACAGGGTGAGAATGGCAATAGTAACTGGTATGTGCTATTGCCCGACCACCAAGGCAACCTGCACTCGCTGACTAGTGGTTCATGCTCCAACGGAGACAGCTCACCCAAAGTGTTCTCGGAACGTCGCATTCAACCCATTTTCAAGCAGATTGTAGCTCTAGTCGAGTTTTGTCATAGAATCGGCATCTATTTTCGCGACTTCAGGTTGCGGAAATTTGTCTTCACCGACAAAGAACGGTTAGTTTTATATTTGGAAGATAAAATTGAAAAAAAGTCGAATTCAGAAATTTGAAAGAATTCAGTTTGATACGACAAAAAAAATCTGGAAAAATATAAATATTTCTGTTAAATACAGATTGGGTTTTGAATAGACATAAATGCAAATTTAGAAAAAAATATGGCCAAACATTTTTTTCGCAACTGATTCAAGTCTTTTTGCAGCTAATCCACGGGGCAAGCAACCACTTTCAAAAAAAATAAAAAAATTTAATAACGCCCTAAAACTTTTTCTGAGGTGTTTCTCTAAAAGCCTGTGAGTATTTTCACCAGAAATTTGCCTTTGACGAAAAAAATCATTAGAAGATTAAGGTCACTTTTTTGGTAGGAAAAGATTTTCATCCATCTTTGCCTTTAGGGTTGTCGAGTATTCGAAATCTTCGAGTCGAATACTCGACTCGAAACTCGAAATCGAAAATTTCGAGTCGAGTATTCGACTCGATACTCGAAACTCGAAATTTTCGAGTCGAGTACTCGACTCGATACTCGAAATTTTCGAGTCGAGTACTCGACTCGATATTCGACTCGAAATTTTCGAATAATCGACTCGAAACTCGAAAATTTTCTCGTGTGACTTTAACTGAAATTTTTTTACATTCTTTATTTATACATCAAGCAATCAAATCAAAAGCAAAAGTACAATCAAAACATCAGAAAGTCATCTGTTTCTTCAAAATAAATGCTAAAAATCTCTTCTGGCTCCTCGGAATTGTTATTTCGAGCACCCTCCAACAACAAATCAGCCATTCCTGTTTTGAGCAAGACAATATTTGCAGCGGCTTCTTTCGACAAACGAGAGCGGAGTGAATTTGCAAACAAAAGTGATGCTTTGAGAAGCATCTTTCCGATGCGACACTGGATATAGAAATCGCTAAGAACCTTCGAGCTAAGACCGCCAAATGAGGAAATTTCGTCGCCTTACGATTCCACCACTTGAAGACGTCGTCGTGGCAGGGGCAGTCGGGCTAGGCGCCGGCAGTTTGTCTTCATTTAAATATCTCTCGACTTCATCCTTCAAAAAAAAATTAATAATATATATTAGTGAAACGAAGTCATGCTAATACAGTGTAAATATCTTGTTTTTAACAAATTCTTACCTGGAATTTGTCGACGCAGTTCACATTGCTGCCATCCTCTTCTTCTTCGTCCCACATCCCATGTCTGACATCTGCGCTTCTACTGACTGAAATCACAGCACCTGCTTCTTCTGGAAATGTCTTGGCGAGGAACTTCAAAATATAAAAATATTTCTAGCGTGAAAAATACTTTGCTGAAGCCTGGACTAAACATTGATGCAATTGACTCTGTTCTAGACTTTTTCGGAGCACTTGGTTCAGCCAACTTTTCCATCGCTTCTGTGTGCTTTGCTGAATTGAGATGGCTTGAAAGAGACGTGGTAGAGCCACTTTTGCCTATCGAAAACATTGCACCGCATTTACACTCTGCTTTATCACCCCTTTTCACGAATGCACTCCAAACGTTGCTTGGCATAACTCTGAATTTCCTTGAAAACGGTGTCATTAACACAGTTAGAACTGTACACAATAAACTATACATACATTCAATTAATTTATGTGAATTTAATAAAGGCGTATAGCAGAAGTATTTGGAAAAATTTCGAGTACTCGACTCGATACTCGAAACTCGAAATTTTTCGAGTTTTCGAGTTTTTTCGAGTTTAACTCGACTCGACTCGACAACCCTATTTGCCTTGATTCCCCTGTAAATGAGCTGCAAAAAGACGCAAATTAGATGCAAAGTCACAAAAAAGTTTGTTCAAATCTACTGGGTAAATTTATTTATATTTCTCAATTTTAGTCTTTTTTTCGAAATTCCAAGCAAGTAATGAAAGCTCTGATTTTATTCCAGAACCCTTTAAAGGGGGGGGGAAGCCATTTAGGTTTGAAAAAGTGGCTTCCATGGCGCAGTGCGTAAGTGCTCGCGTTTTTTGGCGCAAAATGGTGTTTTTTTGGTGTTGCAGGTTCAATGCCACGTGATGCCATGCTATTTATTTTCACTTGTTTGACCATTTCTGGAAGTAATTTGGGTCGTTGATCCCGAATCTGGCGTCAAAAAGTCTAATTACCTCTAAACTGGCCAAACAAGCCAAAAAAATAGTGTGCCACTACGTGGGTTTGAACCTGCAACACCAAATAAACACCATTTTGGGCCGAAAAACGCGAGCACTTACGCACTGCGCCATGGAAGCCACTTTTTCAAACCTAAATGGCTTCCCCCCCCCTTTAAGGTAGGGGGGGGCACCAAATATATGTCAGAAAGAAAAGTTTTTATTTTTTCCAAAATCTCTTTGGAGGTACCAAGCTGATTTTTCGGCGAAATTAAAAATCTTGCATTTTGAGTTTGAAAATTGTATTCAAATCTCTTTTGAATTGCATTTGCAATTTCATCACCATCATACTAAGAGTTAGGAGGCATCAGCAAAGACACATCATCCACTGCCAACATACGCCCAACATTTCGAAATTTGTTTTTGTGGCAGGAGTGGGTGTTGGGTAGCAGCAAGGAAATAAATGTACATACTAGGAGCACACAGCAGTCGCACGCGCTGTGTTGACTAATGTGCGTCCTTCCTTGTCTCCCACTTTAGCAGTGTAATCTTGAAAAAGAGAAGAGTGGTTGTTGCCTCCTCGCTCATGTGAGTTATTGGGGAACTAAAGCAGGAAAAATAAATAAAAGCAAAGTTTCAATTTGATAACACAACTAAATTGATTCCTTGTTTGCAAGGAAACAAAAGATTATTTCGAAGGTGATAAAAAAATATTTCAAATTTTTATAAACAGTCATTGAAAATATTTGAAAAAATTGGAAGAAACAAGTTTATAAAAACACAGTATAGGGCAGGCAACTGTCCTGTTACCCGCGGATCGAAATATTTGAGAACACCGTTTTTTTGAACGAGTCCTAAGAAATTGGCAAAGTTTATGTATAGAAAGACTGTCGGATTTGAAAATATCCAAACGGGTATCGGATTTGAAGAAGTGTCCGATATCGAATACAGTCAACCCTTGATTGCATTTACAAAAAAATATAAGCATTTAAAAAATTCATCCATTTTTTGAATATTAGATTTCCGACGCAGTTATAATGTACAGTCAATTCTCGTATAAGGGCACCTAAATCTGACGGATTTGGTCATAAGTTATACAAAAGCAAAGAAATTATAGTTTTTAACTAGGGTTATCGAGGCAAACCTCGATTTCGAGGATTCCCCTCAGAAACACGAAAATTTCGAGGTTAAAGGCAAAGCGAGGCCTCGAAAATTTGATGCCTTAACAGGCCCTACTTTTGACAGTACTTTATGGCCGGACCCAAGTGGTACCATTAAATCAAGAGTTGACTGTAATACAGTCACTGTACATCTAACATGGTGATGAGTAGCAAAATTAATTGCAAATTAAATAAAAATAATAATGCAAGTAACAATAACTTCCCTAATTTCAGAACCCAAATTCGGTTGAACAACGTACTAGACGTGTGGGTAGCTCCTCAAATCGATGTCGACCAGATCAGCCAGCGTCTCAAGAGTCAAGTGTGCCCTGTTTATATTTGTCAGTTACTCTACAAATTCATAAAAACCCGAGCTTTTCTCCAATCTTTAACAAATTTCAGCGCCCGAAATTCTAGTAGCTGGAGTCTATGCCGGTCGACCAGCCGATGTTTGGGCACTGGGTGTGCTGCTCTTCAGTTTGTTGATTGGACGATACCCTTTCAATGATCCCAATCCCACTGCTCTGTTCAAGAGGATCAAAGCCAGGCGCTTTTCTTGTCCAGTTAGCGACGGTATTTCTCATAATGGTCAGTTTTTAAACCAGAATAGACCATGAATTTTTTCTCTACGGCCACTTTGCTACAGTGAAAAGACCAAACCCATCTAAAAATATCGATATTTTCAGCTCGTTGGCTTCTCTACGGTCTTCTCCGCCAATCGCCCAGCGATCGCCCAACCGCAGCCGAGATTCTGCAGTCGCATTGGCTAAAAACGGAGCCTGAAGCGTTGCCAGACGGTAGGGAATGCCGTAGTGTGCCCTCCAAAGGCATGAACGGTCTGACTATGAGCTCACAGTCCGTTTTTTCCTCCAGCATCAGTGGGCCTAGAGAGCCCCAACCACCAGCATTTGTGCGCTTAGGAGGGAATTTGACTCTGCAGCAGGCAGCTCCTACAAATTCGAGCACAGCTATCCATGTGAGGTTAGCACTGGTGTCAACTAGTCAAGGACCTACGCCACAACTGCCCCCACAATTGCACCGAGAGGCTCCCAATAACTGCCACTTGCTACCACCACCGGTTTGTTATGTTTATTGTTAAAACTATAAAAGAAAATAAGAAATTTTGTTTCTGGGCAACGCTGCAGCTATATTACGCCAGCTTTGTTGTGATCTGGGTTGAGGGATTGGTCAAATAAATTTGGAAATCTAGAGCTCGGAAAACAAAAAATAATAATCTGAGTAGGCAAGACGGTTTTGTAGACGGTTTTTGAATGCAAACAAAGCTTTATATGTCGAACCCAAATGATCCCCTAACCCCAATGAACAGCTAATGAACTTTTTTTATTGCTCCCCAATAATTATTATTTAGTCTGTATTGAAGGACCATAGCCGTCGTCGACAACGAGAATTTCAAATGTTTGAATTCGCGCGGGACAGTTCTCTTTCGTCTTTCATTGTACTCTTTTGAGTCATTCGAAGCAAGTCAAAAGATTACAGTGCGAGACGAAAGATAAATGTCCCGCGCGAATTCAAACATTTAAAATTCTCGTTGTCGGCGAAGGCCATGATCCTCTTAAAAAGGGAGCACATTAGTAACATGGTCATGGCTCATAAAACCGTGAGCTGCGTTTCAAGTATTGATGAAATTTAAACAATCGTAAAAAAGAGGAAACAGGGTTTCACTTAAATAGCTATTACACCCACAGCATTTACGAAAACATCACAACAATTAAAAAATATGAGTATGACATATACGACTGCCCAGCTTAGATTGATCTGCTGTGCTAACAACAGACCCAAATTCTTAAGAAAACAGTGGTCACTGAGGTTACGCAACTTAACCTAATTGTCGGGCGCGAGTGTCACACGACCATTTTTGCCAAAACAAATTACAATAGATTATAGAGATCAGCCTGACCTATCCGAAGAGGGAGAAAACGGAACACAATTCAATTCAAAATAAGGCAACAAATTTATTTTAGGGCAGACACTAGCATGACATAATTACAAACAGCGGAAATGCTTAGAAACCATGAAGCTTGCAGTTCTCTTCTTTTACAATTCCCACCTTGCAAAGAAAATCCTTGATGTGTTGTCGCTGGTCGCCCGTCAGAGTGATCACCTCGCCATATTCTGGATGCTGCACGATCGTGCCATTGCAATTGTACAGCTGAAAAAGAGACATCATTCAAGAGATTCAAAATAAATTTTAAAAGTAACAACCTTCTTCAGATATCTGGCTATCTTCTTGAAGTCGTACTTGTCATCGATCCCCTGCACGGTTGTGATTGTCTTGCGGCCGGTTCTTTGCTGAATTCGAATGTGGCAGACGGCCTCATGACTTCCTTCTTCCTCTTCAAGCTGAGCGAAAGCATCTGGAAAAAGGTACTGTTTACCAGACAAGACAAATGATGATTAGTGAAGCGACCTTTAGGCTTGTTCAGATTCTGTATGGACTCATCCGTCCCCGTTGGTCTCGTTCTCATCAGCAGATAGCGCTTGAATCTTCTGAAAAAGCACAATCAGCACAAAAAGCACAGAGATTTTTCGCCAAGCTACACTAAACATGTTTTTTTGTCGAAAATGACCGACTTTTTCATTTATCAACGATAAGTTACGAAATCATGCGGCAATTTAAATAAAAAAAATTTCCAAAGTTCATGCATGAGCTTTCTCTTCACATGAATAGCTTTTGCTGATCAATCCAATACAAATTTTTAGCCAATAATACTTAATGATCAGTGTTGGCAAATTGGCTTTTTAGCTCACGAGAGATAGCATTTAACACTAGCACGGGTGTTTGTACTAAACTAAGCGTCTTGCTCAGAATTTCATGCTGATCGTTTCTACACCGATTGGTCTCTGTTCTTTTTTGCGGATAATTTTCGCTTTTTCGGACCTATGTAAACTAGTTAGAGGTTAGTATAGTCCTTACGCTAAATCTCTTTTTTTAACTTTTCTATTTTTTATTTCAAATTACCACATCATGCAGAATTAAGTAAGCTTTCAAATAAATGTAAATTTGTCTGTGAATGTGTTAAAAAGTTACAGGAAAATTCGACTGCACATGTTAATCCTAATTAATCCTAATCCGATTTTTTTCATACAAATGGCTGATACTGCTTGTTCGGAATTCAAAATTTGACACAAAGTTTAGAATTTCAAAAGCAGTTTCATAAGCAAATCGACCATGGCTTAGGGATTCAGATTCAGGGCTTACATTGTGAAGCTGTTATTGATGCAAATGGTTATGCTACGAAGTACTACCTTAAAAATCAAAGGTGTTACATTACTTTTGTCCGGCCCAAAAATGGACTAGTCGTGAAAAAGTGGCTGTAGAATGAAATTGTGCCCTCAAGAATGAATTTTTTTTGCAGAATCATGTTCCTTGCTTAAAAATACACTTAAAATGTTTTTGCCGGACAAAATTTTGCCAGGAGATACTAGAACTTTACCAAAACTTAGATTTTTGTACAGGTGTTACATTATTTTTGTCCGCTACTGTAATTTTCGCAGAATTAAGTGAGCTTTCTAATAAGTGTAAATGTGTCTGTGAATGTGTTAAAAAGTTACAGTAAAAAGCGAAAAATTCGAACACACATGTTAATCCTAATCTGATTTTTCTTAGACAAATGGCTGATACTGCTTGTTCTGCGGTTTATTCTCTCAGTATTCAGGCTTATCAGAAAGAAAAAATTCTGGGATTCTTTTGCTTTCAAATAATCCTGACAAACTTTGAATAAGATATAAAGCTGACTTAATAAGTATTAACACATTTAAATTGAAAACTTTTTTGACGTAAAGCTTTTCCCCGATAAGAAAACTTTGAATCTAAACATTGGATTCGTGTTCGGCATGGTCGATTTGCTTATGAAACTGCTTTTGAAATTCTAAACTTTGTGTCAAATTTTGAATTCCGAACAAGCAGTATCAGCCATTTGTATGAAAAAAATCGGATTAGGATTAATTAGGATTAACATGTGCAGTCGAATTTTCCTGTAACTTTTTAACACATTCACAGACAAATTTACATTTATTTGAAAGCTTACTTAATTCTGCATGATGTGGTAATTTGAAATAAAAAATAGAAAAGTTAAAAAAAGAGATTTAGCGTAAGGACTATACTAACCTCTAACTAGTTTACATAGGTCCGAAAAAGCGAAAATTATCCGCAAAAAAGAACAAAGACCAATCGGTGTACAAACGATCAGCATGAAATTCTGAGCAAGACGCTTAGTTTAGTACAAACACCCGTTCTAGTATTAAAGTACGCGCGAGCCAAGTAGCTCGCGAGCAATACGCTTCGCGACTATCGAGAGCAAGGCTTATGCGAGTTATTGATGAGCCATTTGGCTCATGAGCATAGTGGGGCACATTTCTAAAATTTGGACGGCGTCCCGTCTCCGTCTTTTGAGATTTCCGCCGGCCGTCTGCCCGGTCGTCCTATTTTTAAAAATTTTCGCGCCCGTCCTGCCGGCCGTCCAAAATTTCGCCGGCCGGCTACTTTGTAGCCGTCCGCCGTCCATAACATAAAATGTTTTGTTTGAATATTACAATGGTTGCATACAATAATGGGCATCGTAATTATTTGATGTTTTTTCGTCATAACGTATAATTGAACGAGCTTTCGATGAGGCTTCTACAATGCACAGCCTTCTGCCCTCAGCGTACATTGTAAGAATAGCGAATAGTATTGCAGTAACAGAGAATGGAGAATAGTCCCTCAGCTGCTCCAGATTCAACGGGAATTAGGAGTATGTCGAGCGCAAGTGTTCTAATAAAACTCTTGAGTGAATTTTTTGCCGTTATTAAATTGTTCTTCGTTGTAGAAAACAAACAGAAAGGTCTAACAACTTCGCACTTTTGTAGTAGAGGGTGCTCTTGTCGCGATCTCCAGAAGTTATGACGTCGTTATAATGCTTCTACGTGCGGATTTTCAGTCATTCCTTCAAAAATTGTAAAATATGTGCAGGCAATGTTGCATGTAATATGAGATATTTGCAGTAATCGCTAAGAGTGCAGAATTTATCGCAGCAGTAACGATTTTGTTCGCTTTTTATCATGAAGATGCACAGGGGCTTAAAATTCAAAAACATAATCACTTTGGAATTTTCGCGCCAAATCAAAAATTATAAAATTGGCTTGATTTTCTATGGGTTCATGTTTTCTACCGGTGGTCAATAAATATTAAATGTTTTACTGTTCAATTTGTGGGGTTAGATTCGCCTTTAATGTAGCTTTCGAACAAGCCATCACTCATTTATAAAACATTTGAAAATTTAAGACCACAATACATTTTATGTAAAAAATATTCAAACAAAATTTGGGTTGTTAAGCTTGAGAGGGTTTCTCGCCACCATATTCTCTCATATCATTCAAAAAATAAACCGGGGCTCAATAGAGGAGTAAATTTGCTACATTTTGGTAACAAGGAAGTATGCAAAAAATACAAATTTATGGTGTTTTATACAAAAGTTAGATGAAAAACGCAAAAACCCCTATTTTTACTCGAAAAAAGGGCACTTGATTGCTTTAAACGATCTCTAGTTTCGAAAATAACATCTTTACAAAAATCGGCTCAATTATTCTTGTAGCTGAATGTCTAGACTAACTTTTGGTGTATAGATTATACTGAAAAGACCGTGGTTTCACACTTTTCGTTCGTCGTTAATGCTGTCCAATATTTTTTCGTATTTTCAGGTGGCTCAATGGTGCAAACGAGACGTGCTGCTGTGGTGCAAAAAGAGCCAGTAATAAAACAATCTGTCGTTCTGAAAACCGTAGAAGCAACTATAGCTGCAAGAGAAGCAAGGAGTGCTAAGACGATCGCAAAAGAAATGGCTAGTTCCCGAGCCAAGGAAGCGACAAGAATCCGTCTCTGTAGGTTGTTTCCTATTATGTTTTGTGTCAAAATAGCATAAAACATGTGGGTTTTTGTAGCAAATTGGCCGAAGAAAAGGAAGAGCAGTCAAAAAAAGCTCAAGATGATGCCCAAGCCAAGTCAACTTGAAGGAAGTCTTAGCCAAGAAGATACCTAAGCACAGCAAGAAAGTCCTTGCCTTGGTAGAAACGTCGGTTCTGGATCCGGAAGAAGGAATTCGTTTTCGTGGCTACACCATTTCAGAGTGTCAGAAGCTGTTGCAAAAGCCGCTGCCCGAAGCTATTTGGTGGTTGTTGACGACTGGTGACATCCCCTCTAAGGTTGGTCTCCTACTAAGAGTTCATATTCTAAACCCTTTTAATGCAGGAATAAGTCAGTGATATCAGTAAGGAGTAGGCTGTGCGTGGAGATCTGCCAGATCGTGTGGTCCATATTGTTGAAAATTTTTCTTCTGTGCTCCATCCTATGTCTCGGTTCGTAGCTGCCATTACTGCCCTGAAGAGTGAGTCGAAGTTCACCAAAGCCTATTCAGATGGAGTAGGCAAGGCCAGTTATTGGGAATACGCCTATGAAAACTCGATGAATTTGTTGGCCAAATTGCCTACCTAACTTCTTCGATATTGTTATAGTCTGTTTTTTTAAATAAAGTTTTTTTCCTGTGTTCCGTTTCTTGCCCGTTTTTTAGCATTGGTTCGAAGTTGACCTACTCTAAAGGTTTCTAAAATTTTCATTTATTCAGAGTTTCTTTGACATAAGAAATGGATTTTTCAGATATATTTCTTAGTCATGACAAACAAGCTCAGTATATGTATTTAATAGATTTGAGTCTTAACAGTGAAAGTTCGCTAAGGTTGCGTTGACTTTTGATTGGAAACTCTAATCCTTGCTGAAAAAAGGTATTTTTCGTCAAAATTTGCATATCGTAGTCAATAAACACTGGAAATTATAGAAAATATAAGAAAATGTCTTTCAAAAATCTTGGCGTTTTGTTGTTTTTAAAGTGATTATGTTTTTAAATTTTAAGCCCCTGTGGATGGCTTGAATAATTTCGTCTTTCGCCGCTCCGTCTGGATCGCCCTCTGCCAGCCGGCCGTCCGCCGGCCGTCCTCCCCTTTTTCATCTGCCTCCGTCCGTCCAACCGTCAATTTTTTTGACGCCGTCCGGGACGGGCCCGGCGGACGGGCACCCCACTATGCTCATGAGCCAAATATCTCGCGAGCAAATAATTGTTGCTCAATTAGCGCGAGCTTGGCTCATAATATTTCAAATGTGTTTTAACTAGTGTTGTACAATTCTCCGGAATTTGGGAGAATTATCCGGAATTTTCAGTTTTTCCTTATAAAATTCTAAATTTACTCGAGGAATTCCCCGAAAATTCTCGGAGAATTCTCAATTTTTTTGCCGTTTCTTTATTTCTCCGCAGAATTCCACAACCCTAGTTTAAACCCTCAAATTTGTAACAAAACAAATAAAATGTCAAACTTATCGCTCATTAGTTTTGTCTCTCACAATCAGTGTTGGCAATTTGGCTCGCTCGCACCTCAAAAGATGGTACAAATCGCAGAACTTGCATGACATATTGCTCGCGAGCTATTTAGCTCACGAGCAATAAACTTGGCTCGCCTCTCGCTATTGAAAAGTGAAAAAAGTTGCGAGCAAAATGCAAGCCAAATTTATTGCTTGCGAGCTAAATATATCGCGAGCAATATGTCATGCAAGTTCTGCTATTTGTACCATCTCTTGTGGCTCGAGCGAGCCAAATTTCCAACACTGGTAGTGATCATAGGCTAACTTAAAAATCTGCCCAACTCCAAAAATAGTATTAATGTTCTATTGTTTTAGCTGGACGAGCTAGTGGACCAAATGGTACCAGAGTTAAGGGAGTCCAACCAGTCAAAAAGCAGTGCAAGCTCAACGCCTCATGGCTTAAGCACAGCCATCTCTGATCACTTCTACACTAGAAGGGGTGTCACTAATAGGGCAGTGCATAGTATGCTTTCTCTACAGTCATTTCCTATGCCGACACCTCTCAATAACCAGAGAGAGACATAGTACAAGGGTTACCCCTTAGCCTAGACTGGTTAACTATGTCGTGTATTCTTCTGTGCATGTATTTATGCTCTCAAGGAAGAGGGGAAGAAAATGTGATAAAGCAGGACTGTGAAAACGACTGAGTTGTTGCACGGAAATTGGAGATTTTAACTTTCGGCTGAAAAAAACTAAATTTATTTTTTTACCAAATTTACTTTTTTGGTCCAAGTTTAATTTTTTTGTCCAAGATTTTTCTTTTTGTCTAAGGTTTAGTCAAAACCACTGAGGGGAAGGCTTTTGAAATTTGTTTCCAATAAAGACCTGATATTTTTTTCTATGATCTTTCTACCAGTTTTTAGCATTTTTTCTAAAAATCATTTTTTCGCAAAAAAATTTAGGACCAAGGTGCCAACATTTTTTCCGGAACCTGAAATGTGACCTTAATCCTCAAGGCAATTTTTTTACGAAAAAATGATTTTTTTTGGCAAACATGCTCAAAACATTACAGAAGAAATATTGGGCCATTATTGAAAAAAAAATTGAAAGTGCTTGATCCACCTGTATTTTTGGGCAAATTTGGGACGAAAAGAAGAAAATGTGGGACAAAAAAGAAGTTAATTTGGGACGAAGAAGTAAAGTTGGTGCAAAAAAGTTTAACCCGATAAAAAGCTGGAATTTGAGTCAACTACTATGCTGCACTCAGGTTCGAAGCCACTAGCGTCACGCACTTTTTAGTGACATTCAGCAAAAATACAGAATATGAAGCTTTTATTTTGAGTAATTTGTCAACAAATTTCGAAATTTTGTGCATTAACTCACTAGTTTGCTTTAGCTTTTGGCCTCTGCCAAATTACCTCATGCAAACCGTCTTTCACAACCTGCCAGACCACAACTTTTCTTTTTTTGTGTTGGGAAAATGTCTTTTCCCAACTTCTTCCCTTATTTATATACATAAAATGTTTTGGACTTTTATCATACTTTTGGGTTAGTGAACCACTAGAAGATGTATTTTCGTTCTTTTTTTGCTGTGAGCAAACATTTCTAGCTCTTTTTGTTTTTTTTGGGCTTTTGAAACATTTTCTAAACAAATCAACAAACGTTTTGTGTGATTGATTTTGGAAGACAAATAAAGTAAAGACAAATTAATAAACCATTTTTATGTGTGTGTGGTAAATACGGTATGTGTGGTAAAACACAATGAGTTTTTGTCAAAGACAACTTAGAAGGGCCTGATCAAAAAGCTGAATTAAAAGTTACAAAGTTTTTTTTACAAGTCGATGTTTCGGCAAGCTTTAAGCATAAAAATGTGAGCTACAATTGATGTCAAATTTAATTTAATGTCAAAGTATATGAACAGTGTACAACAAGAGTTCTGACAAGGAGGATGCCTGCTTAATTCGAGCAAATTATTATGTTTTAATTTTAGGCTATGGTCACACTCCTTGGTCTTGGTCGATGTCGACTTTTTTGAATTTTTTTTGTGAGAAGAGATGATCTTTTATGGAATCAATTTCATGTTTTTATACCAAACAACAGCTTAGGAACTAAGCTTTCTTTTACATTAAAAACATCTCAAAAAAGTAACAAAAATGAATAAAATAGTTTAAAAGTTCAAGGTTGGTCGATGTACATCGACCGTGACATCGACCAACCTCGGACTTTTATACTTTTACACACACTTTTGACATATAATTTACAAGTTTTTTCATGTAAAAGAAAGCTCAGTTGCTGAGCTATTATTTGGTATAAAAAATATAAAAATGATTCTAGTAAAAATCATCTCTGATGACAAAAGAAGTTGAAAAAAGTCGACCTCGACATCGACCAAGACCAAGGAGTGTGACCAGGGGGTTAAATACATTTTGCTAATTTAAAATTCAAATATAGTAATTTGCCGCATGAAATTTTACTAAGTTATTTTTCTTAGCTAGTTATTTCATAATTATATATATACTTTATGCGTAAAATGTAGTCCTGGATCTCAGCTTTTATACGAAATATCAACCTTATTGATACAGTTTGCAAAGAGTTTTGAAAAAACTTTTTGAAAGGACTACATTTTTTCTAAGACCGTTTTTTCATTTAAAAGTTCTTTCCCATGTTTTGCAAATTAAATTGAGTCAGTTGATAACTTGTTAAAAAGTTGAGATCCAAGAAGACGCATTACACAAAAAATCAGAAAAAATGATTATGAAAAAATCATAGAAAAACAATTTTAAAAAATTTGACGTGGCAATAAAATTTTGTTTCGCCTGTTCACAAATAAATTATGGCTGATTTCTGCAAAACAACTAAAATATCTATTTCTTCTATTACTACAACTATTATTAGCTAAAAAATATTATTCATTCATATATTCAATTTATTATGCTATCTATTAAAAAATTATCAAAATTAGTCTGGCTGAAAGTCCTCATATTTCTGACTAAAAAGTACAATTATTCGTTCTACTACTATCTGTTGTTGTTTTATGAACTAGTTTCTGATGAAATTAGTTCATAATTTATGTTGATAAATAAATCATCTGATTTAGCCGACTGGAAAATACTATTCAGCCTCCATAAAGGATATAGAAAGAGAAAAAAAAATAAAGCAACTAAACTAGCACTCAACATCAAAACTTATCAATTAATTAAGCGAAAATACTTTTTGTCTCAAATCACAGAGATTCAAGCACTTTTAAATATTTTTCTAATAATGGCCTAAAAAAGTTTCATGGGAGACCAATGTGACCAAAAGTTTTGGTACCTTAAATGGACAATCCTTTTTGGCGCAAACTTTTGTTTTGCCAGATACATTATATCACACAAAAATCATAAAAGTTAATAAATCCAAATGATGGGACAAAAGGGCTGCCAAAAACAGGTGGGCTAGAGGGACCTTGGTAGATTGGAGTTTACGGATGATGCACACGGGTTTGCACGCTTCACACACGTTTTAGACACTTCCGAATGATTGTTGGAAGCTGGATTCTTTGAAAAAATCACTTATGAGTGAAAATTAGCTAGAAAAAAAGTTGTGTAAACGTCTAACGATTAGCCAAAACCACGAAAAATCAGTTTCCAAATGGATTTCAAATAATTGACAAGTGGCTTCGGAGTATCCGTGGTGATTTTTAGGCACCACCTTTCAATGGACAGACACAATGGGCAGTTTATTAGAGGGAGGGTGAAAGCCCGGGGCGGCAATTAGAAGCATGCAATTTTTCAAACTTCAAGTGGTTCAAGACTCGTGTTTTCATTTACTGTTTGAGCTGTGTAAAAAGTGCCTGTTAGATTTTTAAAATCCCTCGCAGGCACTTTTTAGACAGCTCGAACAGTAAATGAAAACAGGATTTTCAGACCACTTGAAGTTAGGGAGGGGGGGGCGGCAATTAGAGGAAATACGGTAAAAGATGTATTAGAATCATCAATTTCAGAATTTTGGAATTCCTTCGAAAAATGACCTAAAACGGAAAAGGTGAAGGGGAAAAACCGTCGAGAAAAGGTTGATCAGTCTTTTGTTTTATTTCGATTTTCAGGTCATTTTAACGGACTTTTCGAATTCTGATATTGATTATGCTAAGCCAGCTTTTAATTCTGAACAAGACTGTCTGTAACCACAACACCGGATTGTCGACAAAAGATGGCTCCGAAACCATATTTAGAAAACACAAAACTTGGAGTAATCCTTTCGTGTCGAGACTATCTCCTTAACAGCTTTCACCCTCCCTTTAATAGGATATAAACGCAAACTGCTGATCCAAATATCGAGCAGCTAAAGTATATAACAAAAATGCGATTTTTCGTGTTTTTAGTGAATAGGCAGAAATTTACACTGATTTTTAGATAAATGTTTGAAAGCCCAACTCTGCGATTATTTATATATCAAAGATGCGTGTAAAGTGTAAATATCGCTATACAGCACACACAAACTTCCATCTACCAAGTCCTCCAAGTCTCCCTCATTTTTAAAGCATTTTTGTATATACAGTCCACTCTCGATAAATCGGCACCCCTGGAGACCAGCCTGGGGTGTCGGTTTATTGAGGGTGTCGGTTTATCGGGAATAAGCTTTGTTGAATTTCATTGTTGGCCAGCCAAATCAGGCTTTTTCACAGTACCGGTTTATCGAGAGTGGACTGTATCCACTAATTTGCAAATGGTTGCAAATGTAATCCTTACTAATATATTTTGCTGGTTTTTTTTAGTATTTTACAATGTATTCATAGAAATCCAAGCACTAAACAGAATAGCTCTGTAACATAAAATTTGAAACAAAGATGCCTTGGAAGTCAAGAGGAAATAGGAAAGTGGAAAAGAAAAATACCAACAATACATAAAAAAAATTAAAGCCAATATACAGATATAGAGATAGCCAAATACAGGATGACCCGAAAAACTGACCCCTTAAAAATGACTAGCCGTCCCCCGCAGCGGTCTATTTTCCAATTATGCTCAATTTTCAGATCCCAAGTGAAAGTTGAGATTGTCGAGGGGTAAGGTCCGCAGAGTTAAGAAAAATTCAGCGGGACTGCTTGGATTTTTTGGTTCATCCTGCAGAAATATGTAGTCAAACAAGAATAAATTAGCATGGAATATTAAATAAATTAGTTGAAAAAAATAAATAAAAAGGCACTTTAGCAAAGGTGTGACACAAATTGAGAGTGAAATTTTTTGACGTAACCCAATCCTCAATGTCGATCATCAATAATTTTTTATCAGCATGTAGCTGAAAGATCAACTGGCTCAATGTAAAATCGAAGAATAATTTTAATGGTGGTAGATACCATTGGAAGACTTAATAATGCATGCTAACAACAACACGTGAGAATAAACCAACAATATATGAGTTTTCTCCAGTGATTCCAAAATCCAAAGTTAGAATAGCACAGAAAAAATTCAATCCCTCTTTTTGAAAGAGATTGTGTTGATTGTAAATTCGGACTTTGGTGTAACTGTGTCTGTGCTATTCCAACTCTGGGTTTCGGAATCATCGGTATTATCACAGAAATTATTGTATTAAAAAAAATTATGGATCTTTTAGAAAGCTCAATTTGTTAAAATATAGACAGAAATTTTGAAGCACTCCAAGTAACCCAGTTTCAATTAGCCTTTCCCGCCTGGAACTTTCGTTGCATGGCTCTGGAAGAAGTGTAGATGAACGAGTCAACCAAACTGGCAACAGTGAATACTCCTCCAATGATTGCACATAAGGAAACCAGGTAATGAGACCAGGACCTGAATCACATCAAATTAACTACAAAATAGCTGCAACACCATTTTCATATAAAAGATTATTTACAAAAAGCTCACCTTTGCCTTTCCTCATATCTGACCATCAGGGGCGAGAACTCATATTGTATAAATACTCCAGGGATTCCCGAAGCGCCTCCAACAATATCTTTTTCAGTTCTAGTGATGGAGAACTGATGACTGAGTTCTTCTCGGCCCTTGTCTGTGACTCCATACACATAAGTGGTAGGCACTACTTTCAGGTAATACTGATGCATCAGACCTCCTATAGTTAATCAAATCTAAGTACAGATTCTTCTACTGTTAAATACCTTTAGAACTGGGAAAGTGCTTTTCATCCAAGGGATAAGATTTTCCAGGATATGCTTTTCCAAACGACAGATGGTTGATTGTGTGAGTAGTGTCGAAACTACCAGCAGTTAGGGTGTGGAAGTCGTGGTCTAAAAAGCTATATTATGAAATTAGGTAGTGGGAAAAAATCGGCGAATTTTTTTTAGTAGACGTTTGGAAAATGCTGATCTGATTATATTTTTGGCAAAAGAGTGATCACGAGGAGTGGTCGAGACCAAACCGATCCCGTTCATCGGTCAGGAGATGGAAGTTGTGGTCTAAAAGAGAATGTCACTGGTGTTGTTTGATATGCAAGGTCTGACATACTGTTCACAAAGTGGTTCACCAAGGATTACCGATTTGATGATACTGAACCTATCAATTTTGACTCGGTTGGTTGACTCCGCCACCTTGTTTTTAAATGTTAGGTCGTCCGGAAGAATCTTGTGTTGTTTTTTAGAAGAAGTTTTTGTGACATTGTGTCTTTTTCCATGTTTTTATGGCCACTTTCCAAAAAGTTGACACAAAATTTTATGTCTAAGGATCTCAAAATAAGTAGTCAATAAAAAAAAGTTATACAATCTATGGAAAAAATACTAAATTTTTTTTGAAAAAATGCACAAACTTTTTGGACGACCTAATATTCGACCAAATATATAATTTTCTGGCTTTTTGCTTGGCTAACAAAAAATGTCTGACTTTTAGACTTCCGACAGGTAAACGAGCACAAATTCATAGTTCAGAATTCAAATTTCTATAGCAGGCGCACCTAGCATCATAGGAAAAATTCTTGAAACCACTTACAGTGAGTGTGTTGAGAAGTGCTCGGATTGCCTGGTGCAACGTGGAAGTTACCGCCCACCTATAATTAATTAATTATTCTCCCCTAAGGTAACTGATTTACTTATTTTATGAAATATGAAAACTGCTCACCTTGCCCACATCTACTCGACCGTAAACTCGGCATCCTTGACCCTCTGTGCCAGTCAACTTTTTGACCCACTCGTCATTTTTGCACTGAAATAAGTCTGGATTGAAGACTACTGTTTACAGCAAAAAAGCAACCTGTTCAATCTGGGTGGCATCTCCTAAAGTCCAGCCCCGTAACCTATAGGCTTCCTTGACCTCTTCACAGGTGTTGCAACATCTAGAATTTTAATAAATGCTATTTTATAATTATTAGGAAGTAGGGTACCCTTGAACAGCACCATAACAACTTCCACACTCCAATTTGGCTTTTTTAGGGGTCGACGCAGTGCCAGGAGCTGCAGTCACTGAGTTGATTACTAAATGATGCGTATAGAGTTTACAACAGCTTACGCACATTATCAGATGCAATATATTGTTGTTCACAGTCTGTATTATGAAATAGGGTTCGATCGGTTAACCCTCTTTTGCCGGCGTCTAGGGAATGCTTCTTTTTGAATAGGTTTTTGCATTTTTTTAAGGAAAATAGGGAAGAAAGTAACAATGGCAGAAAAAAATTCCAGAAAAAGTGAATTATGAATTGGCCAAAATTTGGCCGACCGACTTAAAGCGGTAAAAATACTTGTGGCGCTAATTTAAAAACTGAAGCTTATTCAAGGACAAGTGCTTGAAAATTTTTAACAATTTTATGAACACTACCAATTAAACCATCAGAAGAATCAAAAAATACAATTTGTAGTGTTACTTTACAATTTTTGCATGTCATGGAGCACTGCTAGCTTCATTGCGCGCATCTAATATGCGAGATGGTTGCCTTATCGAAAATTCGTCTTCTAACGCATTTTTTACCATGGCTCAGTCATTTCTTGCATTCATTTTTGTTTAAAAATATAACGCCGTGACAAACAGAATAATAAAGAATAGTTAGGAAAAAGCGGTATCTACAGGAATAGTGCTTTTGAATTGCATAAATAAAAAGCGTGGTATAAATGAAATTCTTGGTTTGCTTAATCAAATAAAGTTACAAAATCATGTCATGGGATTCCGATGATCGGAAATGGCCGAAAATACAACTTTTGGTAAATTTTTTAGAAATTTTAGTTTATCTCATCTTCTGTTGTTTGGACATTGAAATATTTGCTGACTTTTTCTCTATTTTCTTGAAAAAAAATGTCTGAACGCGACCAATAAGTCTTATTTCGGATCAATTTTCAAACTGGCAAAAATATGGCCAACCGGCAAAAGAGAGTTAAATATTTGAAGTTAGCCGGTAACCGCTCTAATTTAAAACCAGGTCTAAAACAAGACACGCGTGATAGTTTTTTAGGGATAATTTTTTATTTTTTCAATTTTCAGAAAAAACCGAGCATTTTTTTTAGTCCAAAAAAATTTCATTTTTATTTCCTTCCCAAATCCGAATTTTCGGAGATTTCGTCGAAAGAGATATTGAAAGTTCGTGAGTTTTCCGAACAGTACGGCTGGTTGACTTTTTTGAGCTGCACTAAGCCAATCTTGTTGTTGAGATACAAAAAATAACCTTGTTTCTCTGGCTCAGAACCCGAAATGTTATTTCCTTGAGCATCAAGCTTTTGTTTGAGCACATTGTCTTCAATAGCATCCTGACTTTCACCCGTACTGCCCATTACATCTACCGACACAACTAAAAACATTGGTAAAAACGAGAAATTTGATTGGCTCTATTCCACAATAGGGGGTTTTTGCCTTGGCCCACCTGTTGTTTTTTTAGGACTTTTTAGGGCTTAGGCTTAGGCAAGGGTAGGCCAGCGTATGTCAGGACGGACTCAAAATATATTTAGATTTAGGTTAAAGTCCATCCTTACAATGCTGATCTACCCTTGCCTAAGTTTTAGCCTAAAAATCACTTTAAAGAAACAACAGTGGGGCCAAGGCAAAAAATCCCTCCTCCATTGTGGAAAGGGCCATTGGATTAGTAGGTCAACCAAAACCTACAATCACAAGGCAGTTTTGGGAAAGTCAAGTCAAAGTGAATATCCACACGCACATCTGAACTGGTGGAGTCAACATATAGTTGTTCAGCCACTTCCACAGAAAAAAAAGTGTATGTCTCGCTGCAGAATAAGGCTCCTATCACTAGGAAACTGACCAGTGTGACTAAAATAAAGTGTTGTAGTTGAAAAAAAAGCAGAATACTCCTGTCAATAGAGATGATAACGTGACCAGTTTCAGAGTCCCTAATTTTGGTCAGTGTCCTATCCCAGAATTCTGCTAGGTCTGTATTAAAAGTCAGGGTCTGGGGTCCGGCTGAGCCAAAAAGTCCAGTTCTTGAGTCCTTCGCGGTCTATGACCATCATCTCTATTTGCTTTTGTTATTTTTTCATTACCCAAAAAGATTCAAGTCAAGATGTTAGTACAAGTTACGTAAAAGATGGCGGTGTGACAATTGGAAAGAAATTATTCGGCAGAAAGCATTTCTAAAAAAAGCAGTCAGCAAAAAGTTTTATCAAACCGTCATTTTGCAACAGAACCGTTTCACCAAATTACTATTTGAGAAATCGGTCATTTTTCAAACCGGCTATGTCCAGGATGACTAAATTAACATGGATGAGTTTCCTGGTTATATTACCGATTGTAGATTGGCCAAATGTTTTTTTTGCAAAATAGCAGTTTTGACACAATTTTTTGCCAACTGTTTTTTTAAAATGGTTTGTACCGCTTCAAAACAGCAGTATTTAAAAATTGGCTAATTTAGTAAGAACGAAAGCCAGAAAAGTTTATTGGAAATTATATAAGTTTTTTTTCAAACCCTTTTTTAATGTGCACAAAATGAAAAATCCATCGGGCTAGCTGCTCACTAAATTAATTTTTTCTAAAAATAGGGAGCCGTTACAGCGTCTTTTGGCCGTAAATCTTGAAAAACCATGCAGTTTAGAAACCTATCTACAACCTAGAAAAAGCTTACTAAGGCCGCCGAAGGAAGTCTTCACTCTACAATCATCCACAGGTTTTGTGTAGACGTCAAAATTGCGAAAACGGTTGAAAAAGGACATTTTCTAGATATAGCTATTGGTATAGATAAATAGATCTACAAATTATTGTATTTTGTGAGAAGCTTCAGCAGGGTTAATCTTAGAAGCAACTATTTATTTTAGGTGACACAATCCCGTAGTAGTCCAGACTGCATAGACCTGACTTAGCTGGCAATCCACTGGATTCTTGCTACCTTCGTCTGGGTTCTTTCCACAAATTTAAAACTCTTCGTAGTGGGACAAAGTAGTAAATGAAAGTGATATTTCTCGCCTAAAATTTTTTTAAAGCGGCAAGAGCTTTATTATTTTTTTGCTTTCATGTAGAAAGGCGCATATTTTAAAATAATTTGACGGAAGGTTCACTTATTTTGACTTGTGTTTAATTCGATCAACTCGATCTGAAAATTGTGAATTTTAACTGGTATACAGAAGTTAGTCACGAAATTTTGATTTTTTTACCCTGTCTTATATTCAAATTTACTATATTACTTTTATTTAAAACTCCCGTCAATTTTCATTTTTATCGCAGCAGGAATGAAGAGGGTTCGAAATTTGTTCGAAAATTTTCAGGAGCATTTTTAGGAAAATTTTGTAGGGTATTCTGTATAAAGATATTCCCTGAATAAAAAGTTGAAACAAGCATTCCTGCATTTGAAAATTCTGCTAAAGTTATTAAAATATTTATTAGCGAAATATATTAAAGCTACAGTAGATGTATTTCTGAAAAGTAATAAAGAAAGTTTAAAAACACAAATAATTATATTGAAGTACAAAAATTAAAATAAAGAATATATAGATTTGGCTATTGTTGCCTCAGTTCTGCTAACTTATTTTCCAGTTCCACTCGTGCGTTCTGAAAAGTGAATTTTTGGCACTTATGTACTTCGGAGGGCCCTAGTTAAGGTCGCAGGATTAGGCTTAGGCAAAAGTAGGCCAACGCACTCAAACGTCTTTCCTTAACTACAGGAACGTCAGAAAAACATGTTTGAGCCCGTCCTAACGTACGCTGGCTCACTCTTGCCTAAGTCTAAGCCTAAACCTCACCTAGGGGCCCCCGAAGTACATAAGTACCGAATTGTTTTGTAATCATAAAAAATTACTTACAATGCAGTTTTTATGGTGTTCAAGCACTTTGTTTGCCTGAAAAATATTCATTGAAAATAATGTAACTTTAGTGATATTCTGTATCGAATCAGCAATCCAGAGCATAGACACTTAAAATATTTTTTACGCAGCATTTCCGATGTTTGGCCTCCGTTCCGAATTGATGACGTTGTCCTGGGCGGGCAGAGGATAGCCAGTGCATAAGACAAAAAAAGATCACGGCACCAGAATGTCTGCCGAAAATTTAGAGCTATAGAACTATACACCCCCTCCCCAGCCAATCGGAAAAGGTCGTCAATAGGATGCGCACCCGGTGATAATCGAAATTAAAAAAATTTACCTCTTCTTGCACCTAGAAACAATCTTTTTGTACATCAATCAAAACGCTAATAATGTTAGAAATTTTTTTACCCACTGAGAAACCAGATTAACTGTAAAATCCTTAAACCAACAAATTTAACTAAAATATCTAAGCTTGAAACGAAAAAGCAACCCTGTTGAATTCTGGCAATGATTCGTTGTACTCGACCACCCTTCTAGTAAACCAAGCCAAGTATTGGGCACTTTGTTGTAGGGTATTGGCTGTTTTGAGTATATTGTTCAGAGTCTTCAATTTGCCCTCCAGTTGGGATGCATCATCGGTTTGGTTTTCGATGACGTCGGACAGGTCGTTGATCTCCTTGTGCAATTTGGAGCCTAAGGTGTTTCTGCGCCAGGACAGCCAGGAGACATCTGTTTTGCCCACCTCACCTTCTCGCAGATGCTCGGGGGTGATCATCTAGATCGAGCAAATATTCGATAGAAATTAAAATAATTTTTTTACTGGTTTCAGAGCTTTTAGAGTCTTGCACATTTCTTCTACATCTCGTAAATATTCTTCTATCAAATCTTCGTATGAGGCCTGAGTAGTTAATTTAGTAGCTTTGAGAAGTTTTTCTGGAGTAAAATATTATTTGAAAAATTCGGCTTATTGGTCAAATTCTAACCTCAAATGCTGTTCCGAAGTACATGAGGTCAAAGCGTAAATCTTAGACAGATGCGTAACTTGGAAAATAACCAGGATGAAAATGATGCCCACCAGGATGCCTATTTTTCTTATGTATAGGACAATTTAACCGAATGATCACTTTGGGTTACCGCTATTTATCAAAAAGTAACATAAGAAAAAATTTATTTGAAAAAATTACACGTTTGGGCACGCCCCAACGAGCTATAGCCTAGCCTTCTTCTCTTTTTACACACAACATTTTAAAAACGACATAGTGAACAGCTTACATTGTTCTTATCTTCCAGCAGTTCTTTCAGTCTATAAGACAACTTTTTATGAAATTGATGAGTAAGCGGAGGTGTGCTTAAAGGACCATTGCCGTCCCCGACAACGAGAATTTCAAATGTTTGAATTCGCGCGGGAAGTTCTCTTTCGTCTTTCATTTTACTCTTTGAGTCATTCGAATGACTCAAAAGAGTAAAATGAAAGACGAAAGAGAACTTCCCGCGCGAATTCAAACATTTGAAATTCTCGTTGTCGGGACGGCAATGGCCCTTTAAGAGATTTGTTTAACGCTGTATTTTATCGTAGTATTTTTACGGGCAAACCTTTTTCTTGCCGTAAAAATACTTCTTTTTGCCGCAAAAACACTTTTTCTGCAGTTAAAAAAACTTTTTTTGCCGCAATTTATTTCTCGCTGTAAAACGACTTTTCACGGCAAAAGAAAATATGCGTTGCGACAGAAAAAAGTATTTTAGTGGCAGAAAAGAGTTTTTCTGCGGCAACAAGAAGCTTTTTCGCGGCAGAAAAAAGTATTTTAACGGCAACAAAAAGTATTTCTGCGGCAAAACTTTTTCCGGCAAAAAAGTACTTTTACGGCAAGAAAAAGGTTTGACCGATTTTTACTGGGCTAACTAAAAAAGCTTGCCGGCAGTCCTCTAATTCATTACAGCGTTGGATGGTTTCATCAATGGTGGTTAAGGTCTCTTCTGTGGTCGAAACATCTTCTGGCACGGGAGGTACTGAAATACCATAATATCTGTATTGGAGAATAGGTGCATCCCATAAAAGGCACTTTAGTTCTATCTTCATCCAACTACTACCCACCTTTATCTTCTTGAAGTCCATAAGGTATTCGCAAAAAAACTGATCCAAACAACAAATTGTCGACAGTCAATTGGATATCTTTCATTTCATTGACCACCTCTTCAAAATGCGGGTCTTCTTTGAGACTCATATTGTAGTCTAATCAAAAGGCAAAATATTTATCGAAGCAAGATTGCAATCAATATAAGTTGCCTACAGCACAAATATCTGGCCGGCTGTCATCCCTCAGCTAGGGAAAAAAGAGACAGGAAATATTTCCGCCCACGTCTTTACCCTCTTTCATTTGGCTAACAAGTTGGAGATGAAGATCAGAGACTTGGTAGCAGCTGATGACACTTGCTTGAACACACGGTGAAAATTAATTGGATGGAAAAATGACGAACTCTATTGGTCTTTTATTGTACTTGATTTTCACAGCTTACAAGGGACATCCACGAACTGTAAACTTCGACACGCAAATTCTGATAACGCCATCTTGTAGAGCATAGTCGATTTACTATATAAAATTTTAATATTTTTTCCCCGTGGAAACAAAAATCGAAAATTGGAGGCCTGAGAAAGTTAAAAAAATGACCAAAAATTGCCTTGGTCCCCCTGTTGTTTTTTGCAAAAAGGTTAATTTTTTAAGAATAAATTTTCGTTATGCTTTTGTATATTGCTTTTTTTTATTGAACTACGGCTGTCATACATGCATTTAGCAGCTGTGAACATTTAACATAATGTGATCAAAGCATAAGAACTTCTCACAATAATCACATCTGATAAAACATTGCTTTGAACAAGCACATTCGAACTGACTGGATAATCTTGAAGGCAAAACTGTGGGGTGTGCGGAATTCCTGTGGCCTATTTTTAACTTCTCGAACAGAACCGTGTTTATCATATCTAAAAGAATGTGATATATATATAACGAAAATTTATTCTTAAAAAATTTACTTTTTTGCAAAAACAACAGGGGGACCAAGGCAATTTTTGGTCATTTTTTTAACTTTCTCAGGCCTCCAATTTTCGATTTTGTTTCCATGGGGAAAAAATATTAAAATTTTATATAGTAAATCGACTATGCTCTACAAGATGGCGTTATCAGAATTTGCGTGTCGAAGTTTACAGTTCGTGGATGTCCCTTGTTAGCGACATAGCTGCTCATTATTACAAGACACAGTTAACCCACTTTATAACGGCAACCCGAAAAATGTGTCCCTCTTAGGGTCCTTGATTTATGAAATCGTTTGCTAGTTGGCCTTGGTTGGTGTAGTTTGAAAACCCGCAAGGATACAAATTCTGTTGATCGTGTATATGAAACTAAACTATTTTGTTGCAAAGACTCAGGGCTTCTATATGCATTCGAGCCTATTCTCAAAAAAAATGCCTTGCCCCGTGTTGATTTTTAATAAAAATTTTGCCTCGGTCATCACTGTTGTTTGAAATTTAATTTTTTTAATTTTTATTAATCCTACTTCTTTTTACTCATACAAAAATTTGATGGAAAAAGATTTTCGGTGCCCTAAATGTCAAGATATACTATTTATTTATTCATTTCATACGCAATAGACATTGTCTATCCTAGAGGAAGCAATGGCCGATGCAAGCATTAAAATAGATTATTAGCCTAAAGGCGGGTACCAGGTCAATAAGAAAAATTATCTTGAAATACAAATTTTTGAGTACTCTAACGGCTATAATTAATGAGAAACACTTTTACCATCTCACAGTATTTGTGGCTTAATTCTAAAGCGCCTTTTCATTACAAAAGGGTGTGTCCCGTTTGTCATCGATCATACTCACATCTGCTTGAAACATAGGAGAGGCAATTTCTTTATTAAAATAATGCATTTTGGCTGAAAAAAGAGATCGATAGACAATTTTATCAACCAATTTTTGATAAATTAGCTTTATTTCTTCAATTTTCTCTTGGGTTCAGTGCTGTGAGCGAAGTGGATGTAAATTCGATAGACAGCGGATATCACTGTCCAAATGGAGAAAAGAGAAATCCCGACCAGTGTCCACCACTCCAGTCTTCTTTGTAAGCTATTTGAGACCAAATCTGTCCGGCGAGAATAAACAGACAGCACTAAAAGTCAATTTTAGCACGTGGCTGCAATTAATATTTAAAATAGCTGACCACAGCCCTAGTCTCAGCTGCCATGGAGCGATCTGATTGATGCTCCCAGTGCAAAGCATGACCACTAATTACTTGCGAAGCAACTAAAACGAAAACTTGTTAGTCATAGAAAAAACGAAAAGATATTCACCAAAAAGAGAGCCCATCAGCCGACCACACAGCTCATGAGTCTCATCCATTGGTACTTTGACCTAAATATAAAAATAAATAAATAAATTATTGAACCTAAATTGTACAAATACCTGTCGGTGAAGCAGCCACTGAGGATGAGAAATCCAAGCCATTCCGATAGTGATAGATGCAATCGCATCGATTTGATAGAGAAAGTTGCCGATTCGATTTCCAGGATACAGGGTACCACCAATTTTCCAGCCATTAGCCAGCAGTAGTATCATGTAGATTGCGATTGTACCAAAGCACGTGTATATGAGATATTTGGCTGCCTGAAGTTTAATTGATGAAATTCAAAAAAAGTGACGTTGCTCGTTTTTGGTTGGCGGAAGGGGGGGGGGGAGGGTAAAACCGAGTTATAATAAGGTAAGAAAGCAAGTCTTTTGAAAATGTTTACATGATTCAAAGAACGATGGGCACCTTTCCCCACCGTGTCTTCTATCCATTGAATATAAAAAAGGAGCCTGTAAAAAGTACCGATGGATGAACAGATCCCTCATGCACAGATTTTATGTTGAACAGCAAAAATATTCCAAGTATGCAGTTAATAACTCGAAGCATGTAACAAGAAGTCTTGACCTCAGCACCGCGATTACGGAAGCGGCAAAAGACGTAGGCCGATGCAAGCAATTGACCTAGAAATTAGAATCTATCAGCTAAGTATAGGGGAAGCAAATAAGTTCAAAAAATTTACCTCCAATACATCGAATCAAATGCCAGTGAATTCCATCTGTCTGCTTTTGCTAAAAAATTATTATAGTATTAATATAGTTAATTTAAAAAATTGTTAGTGTACATTAATATAAGCATAGCAAACTCACAAAGAAAAAGTCTCCGACAATATGTGGCGTAAAGAACAATCCCAAGCCGGAAATAGTAGAAATAAGGACATCTACTGACAACACAGCTTGGCTGATTCCAACCATATTTACCAGTTGACAATACTTGCAGTTATATCATTAGCCACAAAACAACAGTAAAGTACCTAAAACTACAATAAAATATTTGTAAAAGAAGGTTTGCAGCCAACAAGAGCAGAGGGATACAAAAGTTCTATAATGCTATAAAAGACATTGGGGCTCACAGAACTGTCTAGTCGCTTTGATGACCTTGATACGATCTTCCTGTGTTCCATCTACCACTACCATCAGTTCCTATGCCCGCTCTCTGCACTGTTGTAAACACACACCCTACTCCACCATTCAACAGTCACATTCAATCGATTCTATGTCGCGCGTGATTTGTAATAGTAATAATTCCAAGAGATGTATATGGTCGCATAATTGCCGAATACCAGAAGGTAACCAGAAATTTTTCATGAAAAACTCTTGTCAAGAAAATTGACCGGATTCGCTCTATTCATTCACCTTCCACCAAAACATGTAGATAGTTTAGAATGCCTTTAAAGCTCACGGAAAATGATAAGAAAAATGCTGGCAAGGATTGAAATTATTGCAGCTTAGTATCACTCGAAAGTTTAGATTTTGTAAATTATTAATAAATTATTTTGAATAGTTTTGGAATAAAAACAGGTGTGTGCACATCCACCAAATTTTCGGCCCTTACGTTACATGATGATCTTTTGTGTCGGTCTTTTCTTCTTTGTTTTTTTGGGCTCGTGGTTAGGCCTTGGCGTGTGTACTTCAAAACGTTACATAAAGATAAAAAAAATGTTTGAGTTTGTTTTATTCACGCAATCATGATTGCACTCAAATCCGAACATCACATTGCGATGTTGCATATGAAAATCGTATGGGAAACCATGGGGCGCAATCGTTTCACCAATGAAATATTTGCAAAGAGATCTTTTCGCCAATGGAATCTTTTTGTCAATGAGATCACTTTGCCACTGGTCTGTTTTCGCCAATAGCTTGTTTTCTCAACTACTCTTATTACTTGTGAGCCAAATTTTGACTCATTCTGCAGCTTATATCACTGGCTACCAAATGAGTGGTAATTTGCCTCACAAGTAATAAAAATTACTTGAGCAAAAAAGGCTACTGGCTTAAACATACCGTTGGCGAAGTAATCTCATTAGCACATTTTCATTGGCAAAACGATTTTTTGATAAATCTACTTTGATAAATGGTTAGGAATTACTTAATTGTTTAATTTAAATTTATTTGCTTGTCGATATTTTTGCAAAATCTGTGTTTTCAATAAGCACAATATAATTTTATTGAATCGAATTTTTGTCTTTCGAAAGACAAAAACATTTTTTCAATAGATGAATTGAAAACATTTTGTGTGTAAAAATCCTGCAGATGTTTGTAAGAGAAAAATGTTGACTAGAGTAGCCAGTATGAACATACAGAAATCAAAAAGACAAGGTTTTTTACATTTATTTTTTATCGAATTTTATCTGGCAAAGTTTGGATAAATATTTTTCAATTTTTTTGTAAGAATCATTTTGATAAGCTATGTAAAAATGGCTCAAAATTTGACAAAATTTGTGTTTTTGAGCAGCTAAAAAAGGCTACAACTTTTGGTAGTCGATATCGAAAAATGATTTTATAGTTTTTTCACTAACAGAAACTACAGCATAAACAGAATTCGCTTTGAATGAAAAAATAGAATCAGTCAACAATAGGATCTACAAAAATGACAAAAAAACTTTTTTTTGGGATGATTAACTACTCTAGAGATTTGTCGATTGCTTTTTGGATGGCATCAAAGGAATCAGCTCCAGCGTAGTCAGGCTGTCCATGCTCCAAGCGTCTCTTCTTATCTCGTCGTCAGACAGTGGAGCAGATCCTTCAGGCCGGCTCTAAAACTGAGAAGTTACCTGTGTTTTACTTTAATTTATGGAAAAAAAAAATCAACATCTCAAAATTTAATATACAGTCAACTCTCGATTTAACGAACCCCTGTGGACCGGCAAAAATGTTCGTTGAATCGAGAGTTTCGTTAAATCGAGAGCTTATTTTAGTCATTTTATTTAATCGCTGGCCAAATAGGCACCAAAAAAAGGTTCGTTAAATCAAGAGTTTCGTTAAATCGGGGTTTCGTTAAATCGAGAGTCGACTGTACAGGGTGTTCATGAAATTTTAGGGGTTTTCAATGATCGTAAATTTTCTTTAAGAGTGATTTTGAAAAATTGTTTTTACCAATCCATTTTTCTCGCTGACAATATTTGTTTATGCATGATGTCTTAATACTATTTTTGCTTGGTCTTTCCTGTGGTTTAGGCCATGTCTATCCAGAGGCCATTACCAGATCAGGACCAAAACCAGAGGAGGACCAAGTGAAAACCATATTTTTGATATTATATATTTAAAAAATATTGACGGCAAGAAAGATCGATTGCCAAAACAGAATTTTAAAAAGTTAAAAAAGTTACGATTATTGTAAAAACCTTGAAAAATTTAAAAAACACCATGTACGTTAACACTGGCTGGTTTTCAACTTTCGCTACAAAATATTTTCAATAATTTAAAAACAAAAGGTCAAATGAAAGTAAGGTTTCACAAAAAGTTATTTTACAGCAAACAAAATCTTATAATCTTCACGTTGAAAAAGCTCTGCATTGCTAAAAATTAACCTCGGCAATAGAAGATGATGACGAGGAAGAAGGTAGATCACCACCAGATTTGTTGACCTCGCGAGCCTGTAATAGAAAGTCACACACTTAAGTAAAGTTAGAAAAGCTAGTAAAAATTAAAGGTTTCATATTTTACATGTTAATTAAACAAACACACGTACTAGTTTCACAGCAGCCAAATTCCTACTATGACTGACCAAACCAGCAGGTAGATGCTGTTTGACGGTCTCAGTGTAAGTCTTCTGCCATTTAGCCAAATATTCCGACACATACTGAATCCCACTGCCACCATAATGCTGCCAAGGTTTTTGCTTGCCAAGGAAATGAATGATTTTGATGGCAGGGCATGCCTAAAAAGTGTTTATCAATAAGTTTTCTTAAACTAAAATTGCTATCCCAAACCTTTTGATAGCGGCAGCGTAGGCATATATAGCACTAGAAGTTACATTGTAGATGAAAGAGAGGCGATGGCTGGCATCTTGCTCACGCCAATTGCTAAAGTATTGATTGAGAAGACCCTGAAATAAAAATTTTATAAAAAATTTAGTGTGGGAAAATAAGTTTTGAATATTCACCTGGTCACCACCATCAAAGCTACCATCAGTTGCAGCAAACTGTAGCAGACTTTTATAGGTTTCCTGAGAAGGCACGAAGACAAAAACACCAGTGTTGAAGTGATCAGGCCAGCCGATGTCAGGAGCAGCAGCCAATTCTGGGTGGTTGAACAGTTCATCACAGTTTTGAAGCATCTGAATTGAAATTTGGAATTTTTGTCTATACTAAGATCTTAGAATTCATTAAGCTTTTGGTAATGTAACTTAATTATTATTAAATTAACTATCTAACACTTTCTTGCTTCTACTCAGTCGATTACACACCCTTTTAAAGAAAGTCCCGACCTAATTTTTGAGATGTATAGCCCTACTTTGAAGGTTATAAAAAAGTTGTATTCTAACTTACAAAAGTATCTGCATCCATAAAGACACACTTTGAGTACTGGGTCAGCCGCCAACAATGCAGTTTTGTAAAAGTGACGCCGAGATCAGGTCTTCCAATGAGCGTCAAGTTCTCTTCATCTCTGCTGTCCAGCACATTCACTTCTGTTGAGCCATCAAAGTTTGATGCAAGCTGCTCTCTAAATAAAAAATTATATTATAATATTTCATATTTCGTATCATATTTCGGCTTGCAAATGACAGAAAACTGTAAAATAGATTTCGAGATATTAGTGGAAACTGGAGTTGTTAAATTACCCGGTAAATTGTAAATCGGGCAATTCTCCGAGCTTGCTTAGTAAAAAGATTCACTTTTTTACATTAACCTACATGAACTATTTTTATTGAATAATAAGTTATTGGCGATATTTCGACGTAAAAGTTCGCCAGTAGGGTCAAAATTTTAAATCAAAGTATAAAATAATAATTTTTTATTGAGAATCATAGTTTTTCTTGTAAATTGCACTGTTCTTATCTCCCCATTTCTCGTTACTTGGGAAATGAGGGAGGAAATTTTCAGAGCATTCACTTTGAATTCTCCATTTCCTAACCTTACTGGTAACTGACCTGAGTTCAGACGATACACCATCTGTATACATCACATGAAGCTTAGCCTTAGTTCCTACATTTCTTAGAGAGTTAGCTAATACCAAAGCACCAATTGCATATCCATCGTTAGTCGCCAAAGTAACCCAAGCATTTCCAGACATACTGCTACAACATTGATTGTTTTTTTTTGCGAAATATTTAATGAAAATTCAAGAACAACATCGATAAAATAAAAGTTTCTTTCAGAAATTTCTGAAAAGTTCAGAAAGCCGAAATTCTTAAAAAAAGGACAAGTAAAAAAAACCTTTTGAACATATCTTTACACCTAAAGCCGCACTTACAACGAAAAACAAGCCTCGAATGTCAAATCAATCTCTCTTACTTTTTTCAATTTTAAAAGCTGAAAAAACCGTCCTAACGGGCGCTAGCCGAGCCTGCGCGTGAGGTTCCACCTAAGTTTGAATTTTTCACAAAATTATTAAACAGAATACGTACCGAAATCTTTTTTATGGATGCCCTACTATGAGGGTTAAATTGAAAGTTAAAATTTACTTGTATATATTAAAAATTTGTATTTTACGACACAAAGATAAACAATTTCAAGAAAAAAAACAAAAATAATAATTCAATAAAAAAACAAACAAAAAACAATTTCTAAGTCACCATGTAAAAATCCGTCGAAAAAGTGACTGATTCATCTAAAAATTTACTCAAATCCAAAATAAAAAAAATACAGTCAAATTTAATTTTGAAACTCTTTGCAAATTGGCAATGTGCCAGTCAGTAAGAAAATTTCAGTTTTATGAACTTTTGTTTTTCAAGTATGATCGAAGCCTTTTGTCAGTCTATATCGATTTTTTCCTATCTCACACAGTTTTTTCGGTAAAAAACGTTATCAACTAAAAACCAAAAGAAACATCCATTGTGTCCATTGAGAAAAATTCATGTACTAGGAATGTGCAAAAATGCAAGCGTTCAAAAAATGAAAGGGAGAAAAATAAGAAAAAACTATTGTGTGATTGGCGGGTGTGATGCTACTAAAATGATTGATTTTTCCTTGTTTTCTTGCTCCTTACAGACAATGGCCAAGTGTAAAATGAAAAAATGGTCTTTTAACAGAAAATCTTTGGTGGCAATGTTTCCGTCAAATACAATACATAAAAAGTTTAAAAATTACGAGAATATAGGTGGAAGTCCAAAAATCAAAATACTTGAAATAGAGTTAACCCTCGCCATAGTGACACCCCATTTAAGTTCGTTCCCGCCTGGGTCCGACACTTTTTTACCTTAATTTTTGAAAGCTTTTTTGCCAATCCTGTTATGACAGTCTGGTCAATGTGACCAACTAGCCATCTATTAAAAAATTTTGCGGCCTTTTTTAAATTTGAGTTGGTCACTCTGAGTCTGGTCCTAAAAATTGCTAGGATTCCGACTTTGCTAACCTTTTTCAAAAATCCTGCAATTTTGCCATTCAAAAAACAAAACACTGTTACAACGACCCTCTTTTTTAAAGTTATATTTTTGAAAAGCAAAACTGCATGATTTTTTAAGAAACGATCGGCAAAATCGGAATAATAACGATTTTTAGGACCAGACTCAAGAAAACTAACAAAGGCTTAAAAAGTTCGGGTAAAAAAGACGGGAAGATAGGGGTTCAGGTTTTATTGTTTTGATGAAGGGAGGAGTAGTCTTTATAAAGAGGTTCGACTGCACTGCGCGCCTGCTCTAAAATACTGATTTCAGTTTTGCGCGGCAACCGGACAAAAGCCTTTTTCAAAATTTTATGACACATATGGATCTATTCTCTAATACCACCCATTTGATGCCTTGATCACCCCGTTAAATTCGGGGCTACCTAATCACTTCGAAGGCAAACTTTAATTTAATATCACCTAAAAATCGTAGTGAAAATGCAAGGTCAAAGGTGTGAAATTGCTTGGTCATCGTGCAGTTTTAGCTAAATATGTGCAAAAAAGTAAACTTCTGTCTAAAAAAGGTTTTTGCGCAACAAAAAAGTATCGTCCGTTAAAACGGCCTTAGGGAAAAAGATATTGGTGTGAGTTTTAAGCTATGTTCAAAACACTTTTTAGCACGGCGAAAATAGGGGTCTTTCTATGTATATATATATACAATAAAATTCGTAAAAACTTTCTTCAATAGTGATTTTTGATCGTAAAAAGAGGACCTTTAAATATAGCAAAGGGTTACTAAAACATAGCCAAAAGTTCTTTTTTTCAGTTCAATTACAAGTTGAGGCAGACTGAATTTTTCTTCTTCTCCCACCGAGTAAAGAATTTTGAGAACAGCTGTTGTTCTTTTTTGTTTGACTCAGCAATCACTCCCACTTTTACTACTCCTGACTGGCTTCATTGGTTTTTGGCCAGATCAATCGATTTTTTGCTCTTTTTAACTACTTAAAAGAATGATGTGTGCGTAAAATAAGAAATTGTTAAAACAAAAAAGTATGAAAAGTTGCGAAAGACTAACTATTAGTCTTTCGCAACTTTTATGTTTTCACTTTGTCAAAAGTCTGATCTTTAACAGCATAACACGAAAAATATATATCAGCACATACTTGCTGAAATAAAAAATAAATATTTGTTGTCTTGAGCGGAATTCGAAACTCAACATTGACCTTTTTCTACGGAACACAAATACGTCGAGAAAACCTGTAGAAAAAATGTGAAACTGAAAGTTTTCTAAAAATTACCACATTCTCAAAATCGCGGTTGGGAATATTCAGTTTGATTTTCCGACTGACACGTCTTCAGAAGTCATATATGTATTTTTACCGTCTTGTAGCCCTGATATTTATCTATATGAAATGTTAAAAAATGAACTGTATATAGGGATTTTACACTTTCCAATAAAGTCAAATTCGACCGTGAAATTCTGAAATCTTGTATGGGGATAGCCCCCCCCCGTCCGATTTATAGCCCCACGTCAGATTTTAAAAAAACATTGTTAATTAAAACAATATAAAACTCGAAAACGGTGTAGGTAAAAAGACCTCTGTGGGTGGGTAGCTTCAGCCCTCCCGTCAGATTTTTCTGGCTACGCCTCTGCACTAGAGTTGGGCTCGGAATTGATATTTGGACCGGAACCGGAATTACATATTTTTTCGCGACTGGAACCGGAATCCAAAAAAGAACCGGAATTCCGGGCCACCTTTACTCTGCACATGACCATTGGAGTGTTAAATAATTTCATTTAGAAAGAGCAGGCTTTTCTGATTGTACTTTTTGGCTGCCTTAATCATTTACAAATATTCCTTTCAATGACTCATAAATAAAATAAGCATAATGGCCAATCCATTCTTTGTTTAAAGAAGGTTTTTAGCTAAAAAAAATTCCTCGTGCAACCATTGACTGTAAAAATCAGACTTTGATGCCAGATGGATAACGAAACTCAGTTTTAAAAACTCAGTTTTCCAATATTACTCATCCATCCCCAAACACCCAACCCCTACAAATTGACTTTTTAGTGATGGCGGCTATGTTTTTTTCGGCTCTGGTTTTTACTCCAGCAAGTTCATTTTTAGTTCGGTCCAGTTATTTCATTTATGTAGCTTCTAATCTTTTCCAGAATCGCTTTTAGTTAGCCAGGTTTTCTCGCTGATTGTTGCAAAATTATTGCAGTTGACCTCTACAATTATTCAGTTTTTGGCTCGTTTCTTAGATTAATCAAGTGTTGTTTTTTCACTTTTCCCATCCTTGCCCCTTTTCTTGCATATATATTTGTGTATAAATCAAATAAATGGCATTGATCTTTTAAAAATTCATAAAAACAGATGGAAATCAGCAATGTGGAGATGAAGCGTATTCGAGGCGTGTTTTATGGGCAAGCTGTGGGTGATGCTCTTGGCTCTCGTTACGAGTTTTGCTCAGAGCAAGTGGTCAAGAGTCAAATAGCTGAAGACAAAGAAAATTCACCTGATGGGCTGCTACCCATGCTTGGAACTAATGAACTAAGACCTGGACAGGTAAGACTAACATCTCGAGAAAATATACAGTGGACTCTTAATGACTTGCCATCCTTTTTAACAAAGGGTGCCATTACATCGAAATCTGCTGGTCTTTATGGCTAAACTGTAAAACTTTTGCAGTTTCTGGGCTAGACTGTCAAAAAGCTGATTAAAAATATACCTTATTAGAAGCGAAAATTCTATTTTATAAGTGGAAAAAGATTCAAAGCATATTTTTTAAGGGATTTTAAACTTTTGAATGATAAAGCCTATAAAGCTAGCAAATTAATAAAATTTTGAATTTTTTCGATAAGAAAATTACAAACTACCGTATTTCCTCTAATAAGCGCGCATGCTCTGATAAGCGCGCAACCCCTACTTTGAGGGCCTATATCTCAGCTCAGAGAAATTTTTCTGCAAAGCTGTTTAATGCATTTTCTTGACTTACAGGAGCTCTACCGATTCCACTTTTCAGGTTTTGATTAGGCTCCCAAAATTGTCGAGATTGACCCGAAATTTTTCAGATTTTTTGGGGTTTGAAAAATAAGCGCGCCGGCGCGCTTATTAGGGGAAACACGGTAAATCCAAATTATTTAAGATCCAATCAATATATTACTGGTAAGTGCAATTGGTAAGTGGTTATCTCCTTAAAACAGTCTTATCTTAGTTACTTATTAGCTAAATTTTTTTGCCAAGTGATTGACTTGGATTTAACAAAACATTTTAGTGTAAGAAGTAACTATAAAATTAAAATTTTATAAATTCGCTGACTTTAAAGCCTTATTGTCCAACAATTTTAAATCCCGTCAAAAAATTGTCTTAAATTGGCAGATGTCTGTTTTGTATGTGGTAAAAGGGTGATTATCATAATTTTCATAAAATTCATAAAACGCATATTTATTTTAACTTAAAAAATTGACCCTACCGGAGTATACCCACCTCCCCCAATAAAATTTTTTGAACTTCTTCAAAACACCATTTTTACCATTTTTAATTATTTCATACACGATAAAAAAGGTGTTTTAACCTATTTTTTTATAAAATGTCAAATTTCAGAATTTTTTTTAGGGTAAAATCACTATTTTTAAGGTATCCTACCCTGTTTTTGTCACTGGAGCGAGGCAAAAAGAGCCTCTACATACATTTCATGATCAAGAGTCTTGCTCGGAATTATGTCTAAGGTAAGTGAGTGCACGCATTTCTAACTCTCAAGACCCCTGCGCCCCCGAAGGGGGTCTGGTTGCATGGGTTGAGATGCGCACACCCACATACCTTAGACGCAAATCACTCGAAAGGGACTCTGGATGCATGAAAAATGTATGCATACCAGAGTTTCTTCATGCGGTAGGCCCCAGTTAACAAAACTATGTTCAAAAACCATCTTTTGAGGGTCTTCAGGTTCCCTTTTTGGGTGGTTCACCTTGGTCCCCCAAAACAAAAAGTCAATTTTTAGTCAAAATTTTTTTTCCAAAAGTCAAGTTTTTGTGTCGGAAAATGCACAAAGATACCTTTTTATCGTGTTTAACGTGTAGGAAATGCTTCAAAATGGTTATAATGATGTTTTGAAGAAGTTCAAAAAATTTCATTTGGAGGGTGGGAGGGGGTATACTCCGGTAGCGCCAAAAAAATTCAAGATAACTGACGACACAGAAATGGCCCTATGTCTAGCCAGAAGTTTAGTAGCTAAGAACGAATTTGATCCAGTGGATATTGCGTGTTCCTACCTCCAGTGGATGCAATTTAAGCCGATTGACTCAGGCATTGCTACAAGAAAAGCACTTGTTATTGAAGGCTAGTATTTGGAGGGTGATTTTCGGTCACATTTCAAAACAAAAACCGAGTACAGTGGACTCTCTTAATAACGTCTCTAAAGGGACCGACGATTAAGAAACTTTATTCAGACGTTATTGAGAAAGTCTTTTTCTTAATGCTCTCTCACTGGACGTTATTCAAAGATTTCACTCTTATGTACTAAAAGGCCAACGTTCCAAAAATAATTTTGACTAGAAAATGGGATAATGGGAAATCGACCTTAAGTTAATTTAATTTTTAACCCCTTATTTTTTTTTACACCAATCAAAATCATCCCCCAATCCCCGAAGAGGGCGCAGGGGGCTTGGAGTTGAGATGCTCATACCCACATACCTTAGACACAAATCACTCGAAAGTGACTCTGGATGCATGAAAAAGCATGCATACCAGAGTTTATTTATGCGGTAGGCCCCAGTATTCGAAACTATGTTCAAGATCTACCTTTTTGTTCGAAATTGGCGATTTTCGGTGCATTTCCACCCCAAAAGTCTCTTCTAAAAACACGATAGTGAAAGAAAAATTGGAAAAAGGTTTCCTCTAGGGAGTATGGTGCCTTTGTGAACCATCAATGTCACGATTTTTTGCCTATGCAACTTCAGAAGAGTATATCATGTCAATTTCTCCAATAGATTAATCTGATTTTATGTGCAAAAGAAAGCGCAGATTACGAGCTTTCTAATGACATATCGTTGAGGTATTTATGATAGTCGAATAAAATTTTTTTGGCTTACAGAAACCATTGTGTTTTCCAAAAGGCATCTTGACCTAAAACTCTAAATTTTCTTAGAAAAACTGAGCTTCTGACACCGGGTTCGTGTTCAGCATGGTCGATTTACTTGAGAAACGGTTTTTTAATTATGACACTCACTGTAAAATTTGTAATTCCGCTCGAGACAAAAATCATTTGAAATTTGGAAAAATTCGAATTTAAATTATTTTTGTCTCGAGCGGAATTTGAAATTTTACGAAATTTTGAGTGTCATAATTAAAAACAGCTTCTCGAGTAAATCGACCATGCTGAACACGAACCCGGTGTCAGAAGCTCAGTTTTTCTAAGAAAATTTAGAGTTTTAGGTCAAGATGCCTTCTGAAAAATACTTTTGAACGTTTGCTAAACACTCCAATAGAGTTTTTTTAGCTTACTTCGAAGCACTAGTTGGTGCAGTTTTTCGTTCTCTGCCGAATGGTATGTACCAACAACTGAAAAACGGCGTTCGCTCGAACGAAACCCAATTCGTATAGATCAGGCATGGACAGGGCCGAATATTGGCGGCCCGGCCCGGCCCAGGGCCGTGATAGTTCGGCCCGGCCCGGCCGCCTCTTTTAAGTCTTCAGCCCGGCCCGGGCCGGGCCGAGCCGGGAAGCCGTGCTTCAAATATACCCAAAAATAATTTTCGACAAATCTCGGAAAAATACCAGTATTTTTCTCAATTTTGTAAAAAGTACGATGTTACACACTTTTGATTAGAGAACATACTAGAAATATACCGGTATTAATCTCGGAATTTTGAAAATTGATATTATCGACAACCCTATGAGGGAGCTTTGGTTGGTTGTTTTAGGCGGTAAATTCAATGAGAAATGTAACCGGGCTTCAGGGCCGGTCCCGGCCCGGAGCTTTTTCGGCCCGGCCCGAAGCCCGGCGGGCCGGACCGGCCCGTGTCCACCCCTGGTATAGATCCCAACTCGTATAGCCCAACTGGTATAGGTATCTATTCGTACAGATCTCGACTCAAAGAAGAGTTCAAATTCACCTACACGCAAACGTTTTATTGGTCAGCTAATACTTTTTTAATGGAACTGCCGTATTTTCTCTATTAATCTCACAGGTCGATGATTTTTCAGCCCATAGAAGTTTGCGAACTCGTCAATTGAAAATAGTCTTCACTCTAAAATGCTATTCAAAAATATGAGATGGGGATTGTTACAGAAAATGATAATTTACTAATTGTATGTCCCGAATGCAATCAAACCTCAATAGCGTTACCTAGGTTTTATCCGGTTTCTAGGGGTTCAATCACCCTTGATATATTGTGACCCTCGATAAAGTGTATTTTCTTTCGGTTCGCAGGCGTTACATTATATCAAAGTTTGACTCCAACAGCTGCACAAGAGAATGTGTGATTGCCTAAACCACATACGACAGCCAAAGACAAATACCTCTATTCTTTTATTGCAAGCAAACAAATTAAATAAAAACGAGAATGAAACGGAAACGAATGAAGGAAACATACTTAATATAGAATCTACCGTATTTCTTTCTTCGTCTGAGGACCTACACTCATCTTGCTCTTGGTGACTCTCTTCGTTGCCAGTCGGATACTCATTGTAGCCCGTCATGTATTCAATCTTTAGCAGGAAGTTGCAAAGTTTGTCCCCAAAGCTGTCATCATTGATCTTGTTCTGCAGAACTGACTTGAATTCATCTTGAGCAGCAGATATTTGTAATGACCTTTAACAAGATGCCAGAGACTGCAGCGCCAGCTTCATGGTCGAAATGAGCTGATTTCCGTTTCGAACTAAGATTAAAATCCACTAACTCAGAAGCGACTAAAGCATAATGGTGAGCTAGAAAAAAAGAAAAACTAACACACGTTTTAACCACATCTTTCGATATGTTTTTCCATCCTTCTTTTTTGAGCACGACTAAACGCTTTTGGTGTTGATTTTCGATTGGCGACACTTGCTTCTCTAGCTTATACAAACAACTCTAAAAAGCAATCTAAAACTTGGGAATAAGCAAAAATGGGACTTTTAGGTTCTCTTTCTTCCAACGATCAAGCAGCGAGCGACATCGTGTGCAGGCATAGCGAACCATTTTGGGCCATTATAGACGCTAGATCATGTATGACACATGTTTGGATCTTCTGCTTCCGTCACTGCCAACTTCTTATAGCCTATGTAGTGAGTGAAACTAATCGTAGCCATCTAAAAAATTAAAACTCATACATATAGAGCAAAACTAAGAGAAATAAGTTTTCTTAGTGAGCAGTGCCCTGAGAATGTTTAAATGGTGCTAATGAACTAGTTGTTACCTGTACGAATCGATACCTACGATACGAGTTGGCTATACGAGTTGGACCTATACGAGTTGCGATAAACGAGTTGAGCTATACGAGTTGGACCTATACGAGTTGCAATCTATACGAGTTGGGTTTTTACCGTTCGCGCACTTTTTCGTACATATTTGGTATGAACAACGTTTTTGAAAATAAACACAATGGTTTCTATAAGCCAATTTTTTTAAATTAGACTGTCATAAGTACCTCAAAGAAGAAGAAAGCTCGTAATCTGCGCTTTTTTTTGCACATAAAATCAGATTAATCTATTGGAGAAATTGACATGATATACTCTTCTGAAGTTGCATAGGCAAAAATCGTAACATTGATGGTTCACAAAGGTACCATGCCCCCTAGAGGCAATTTTTTCCAATTTTTCTTTCACTATCGTGTTTTCCTTGAAATTCTCCACAAGACGCACCATTTGCTACAATCAGCCGTTCCAGTGCTAATTCGATAGGACGTTACCTAGAGAGAAAAAAATTGAGAGAGACTTTATCGAGAGAGTCTACTATATGGGGACTATAAGATTACCTATTATCCTCTTGTTCATATTATCTTCTTGAGTGATCTTCACGTACAAGATTCAGGAGCAGTGTTGTTCCAGCGCCGGGATCGGCGCCGGCGCCAGCGCCGGCGCCGAGCCTTTCTAAAAAAAGGCCCCAGTGCCAGCGCCGAGCGACTCCCTTAAAAAATTTTGGCTCCGGCGCCAGCGCCGGCACCGACCTCTTTTGAAAAAATGCTCCAGCGCCGGCGCCAGCGCCGGCGCTCATGGCAGCGCCGACGCCGGCGCCGGCTCGATAATTTTGTTTTTGCTGAGAATTTCATGAAAAATTTCTATTTTTCTAACAGTATGTTTTTTACAGTGAGAGGGATAATAATTTTTTGTTATCTATATCAATTAGCAGCATACCGTTTATATTTCCTCGATTAATTCCTCATGGTGAGTGAATATTGAAATACAGGGTGTTTTAAAAAATCCGCAGAATTTGAGATGGCTATAAAATTTTTCTGGAACGAGTTTCTGTTTTCACTAATCGTTTTCTCTTGACGGACAATTCCGTTAAGTGTATAGTGTCAAAAGTATGATTTTCGCTTGTTCCCCTGTGGTTTCGGGTTTTAGCCATCTAAGGTCCACCCACAGACCAGGACCAGAACCACAGAGGAACCAAGCGAACCAACCAAGCTGGACCAACCAAGCTTGGAACCAAGCGAAAATCGTATTTTTGACATTATACACCGAATGAATTGCCCGTCAAGAGAAAACGAAACAGAAAACAGAAATTAGACCTAGAAAACAAGTTCTAGCCATTTAAAATCTTGCGGATTTTTTGAAACACCCTGTATTATCCCTTTGCTGAGAAATGTGTCCATTTTAGGTGGAGTTATTAGAGAGTGGGGAGTTCATGAAAGGAATGAGGTAATCCATATATGTGTTGTGTGAAAAAGAAAATTATGTAAATTACTTTTTCAACAATAGCATACGATATCCTGGTTATGTTAAAAAAATAATAAACTAAAAAATCAAATAAAATAACTAAAATTAATAAAAGATTTAAAGAAATGAAAGAAATTGCAGCACAAAAATTCAGATAATTTAGTTAAAAATTAAGAAGAATTGTCTTTCTCAATATTAGGCTGTTAAATTTTAAAAACAGCGCCGGCGCCACAGCCGTTCAAAAAAGAGCGCCGGGGCCAGCGCCGGGACGAAAATTTTTAGCGCCGGCGCCAGCGCCGGCGCCGACCAAAATTTTTCATTGGCACCAGCGCCGGCGCTAGCGCCGGCGCTGGAACAACACTGTTCAGGAGTCAATAAATTACCAATGGATTGGAGACAAGACTTAGAAGAAAGTCGCAAACAGGAGCTCTATGAGCGAATTCGCTTCCAAGCGCAGCAAAATAATCAAGAAAGCCTGAGCAATGGCATGTTAATGAGAGTGTCTCCTCTGGCTGTTGCTTACAGAAATATGGATACTGAGCAGTTAGTTTCATTTCAATCCTAAATAATACGCGGGTGTCGAGTGAGTGATTTGTTCTAAATCATGTTTTGACTCATTTTCAAGTTGTCTTAGATCCTAAAAACGGTATAAAACAGAGATGGAAAATAGAGATATGCGGAAAAGCACAACTACCATATCTATTCTAATAGAAGGACATGGCCATCTATTTTTCAATCTCTTTTAATCAATACTTTGGCTTTGTGTTAAAAATGCAATAAAATGTGGTTTACCCCCCAGTTTCGGCTCTGAGGGGTGGCCATCTATTAGAGACTGGCCTTCAATTAGAATAAATACGGTATATAACCTCTAAAAAATCCTGTTTTTCAAAAGTGACAAAAAATCATTTTTTGAATACAGTCGACTCTCCCAATAACGAACCCCCTGAGGACCGGCTCTATGTGTTCGTTATTGAGAGAGTTCGTTATTCAGTGGGTTCGTTATTGGGAGAGTCGACTGTATTATGATTGAAATAAAGGGGGATTGAAAAGGGCATTACTTTTTACCAGATTTACTTTTCTCTGTACAAAATCTGATTTGTACCAAATTCACTTTGTTTATAATAAAGCCAGAAACTAATGAAAATTGGTTTTGCTGGGGTTTACTTACGAAATGGTTAGCTTTTAGCAAAAAAGGGATTGAGCGGACCACGATTTTAGTCAGATGGGCTAAATCGCTCAGAATTCCACCCTGAACCATTCTCACCAAGCTAAAATACCATGGTTTTGCGCGCAGCGGTATGACCGAAATTTGAATTGGCTGGGGACAGTTCTCTTTGGTCTCTCATTGTACTCCTTTGAGTTATTTCGAACGACTCCAAAGAACAAAGTTTGAGACGAAAAAGAAGTAGGGTTGACGGCGGTCGCGAAGCGGTCTTTTTTTGGAAGGCTGTGTTAACCAATTTTTTGATTAGTTTTTTAGATTCTGTTTCTACCGTTCTGTTCAGCATGAAAAAAGAGGCGCGGTCTTTAGAATAATGACGACCACTCCATAAATTGTTTCAGTGATTAAAAAGCGTTGGTGCAACAAAAAAAGATTTTTTTTTCGACCACTCCAAAAAAATTTTTTTTTGGTTGCGCCAACGCATTTTAATCACTGAAACAATTTATGGAGTGGTCGTCATTATTCTAAAGACCGCGCCTCTTTTTTCATGCTGAACAGAACGGTAAAAACAGAATCTAAAAAACTAATAAAAAAATTGGTTAACACAGCCTTCCAAAACAAAGACCGCACCACGACCGCCGTCAACCCTAAAAAGAAGTGCCCACGGCCAATTAAAATATTGCACATGTCGCTGCGCGCAAAAGCCGTAATCCTTTAAGCTACTTTAAACTATCCTAATAAAGGGTATGGTGGGGTGATACATGGCAGTAACGTCAAAATTATTGATATTCTACTTGAAATTTTGGTCGGAGTACTTTTTCCAGTAAAGACGCTCATTAATTTAGGCTGCGAATCTTAGCCGAGGAAGACTGCAAGTTGACACACTGCAACCCTATTGTTTTAAATGCCGTCTTTGTATATGTGGCAGCTCTAGCTTCTTTGATAAAAGGCAAAAGTAGGGAGGTAAGCCTAATATAAGCGACCACTCTCACATTTTGCCACCATAATCTTGGTTTCACAGGAAGTGTACAGAGAAGCCCTGGAGCATGCAAACCACCCCTTATCTACAAAATCTTGCAAGAAGCTCAGGAAAAGCCCTCTCCAGTGCTTTCACCTGACGGTTGCACCATTAAAGGTGATCAAAAAAGCATGGGATACTTTGGAGTATCCTTACAAGGCGCTTTTTACCAACTGCTCCATGCCGACAACTTTTCCACTGGTCTCGAAGAAGTGATAAGCAGGGGTGGAGACACAGACACTAATGGCTGTATAGCTGCTAGTTTACTTGGAGCTTATTTTGGAGCTGATGCTATTCCTCAACAATGGATTGAAGATGTCAAAAAGGCACCTCCAGGCACTGGTGGTAGCACTCTTTATGGCTTGGAAGATGCAGAAGAATTGATAAATGGCTTAGCAACAATTATTTCAGTTTTTTAGTTTTGAAGAATAAAAGCATATTTATTTTAAAAACTATCTGTTGATTTAATTTCATTGTATATCTTGGAATCCCTAAAGATCAGTGGTAAACATTTTTCGCGGAAAATTCGAAACAGTCATTTCTTTTAGGTTCTGCAGTCAAACCTGAGTTATAAGCTTAGGTGGTGTATAATTGAGGCCTCGAATATGGCGGTTAACCAGGATGGATGATAACCTGCTTTGACTGTAACCAGGGTTCGGTAATTAATGCTCTAGGTGCTCGAGCAACTTTTTAAAGAAAATTGCTCAAGCCATTACTCCATTTTCGAGTATTACTAAAGTCTGAAGATATATTGTGGGAGAGCCACCATGTTTCACATTTTCTCACATTTTAATGCTTTGAACAACTTTTACGGTCTCGTATACTGGTGATGGAGGATGGCCTAATCCAGGACAGGACAGAAATTATAAAGAAAAGATTCCGGGACGGGACATTGGGACGAGATAACCAAAGAATTTACTCCAGGACTGGGATCCGGGACCAAGTGAAATTCCGGGACGGGACAATGATTTTCCCGGTCGGGATACAAACAGGAAATTTGACAACAAGAATCAGTTTTCAAAAAAATATACAAAAGATTTTGTCCCAGTTTCACGTCAAGGACAAAATCTAGATATTGGCCGAGCATATACTCGAGTATGTACTTGAGTATACATTCTCATTTGAAAACCCTAATATTTACTCAAGATTTGGCGAAAGTCTCCAATGACTACAAAAAAATAGAGTAAATTTCACTAGGATTTTCAAATTCTAGAAACGGGACCGGACCTGTGCACGGGCCAGGCCATTTTCAAAAGTCGCGACGGGACATCTTTGTTGCTCCGGCCTTCGGTATCCTCTACTTTCGCTCCTTTTTTAGCTCTCGCTTAAATCACGGCCACGGACAATTCCCTGCCGCGCCAATTCCCTGCCGCGGCCAATTCCCTGCCGGAAAATTTCCTGCCGGAGACAATCCCTGCCGGAGACAAATTCCTGCCGCGCCAATTCCCTGCCGCGGCCAATTCCCTGCCGGAAAATTTTCTGCCAGAGACAATTCCCTGCCGGAGACAAATTCCTGCCGCGCCAATTCCCTGCCGCGGCCAATTCCCTGCCGGAAAATTTCCTGCCGGAGACAATTCCCTGCCGGAGACAATTCTCTGCCGGAGACAAATTCCTGCCGCGCCAATTCCCTGCCGGGAATTCCCTGCCTTCCCTGCCAATTCCCTGCCGGGAAAATATACTAGTACAACCATATCCAATTATTATCTCAACTGAACAAATATGGGTCTGAGCCTAATCGTATGTTAAATCGAGCGTCGACTGCACTATAATTTGACCTAATCGACGCTCTACACGGTATAGCAACAACTCGCTACAACAAATGACTCGCTACAACGACTCGCTACACATGCGACTCGCTACAACGACTCGCTACACATTCAACTCGCTACAACGACTCGCTACAGCAATTTTTTAAATGTCTTATATTTTATCAAAACAATTTATTTTTTTATACTTAGGCGTAACCTTAGGTACAGGGTGAGCCAGCGAATGTTAGGACGGACTTAAATGTGTGGGTTTTGAAACATAAATTCTGTCCCTTTTCGATAAGTAAGTAAGCGGTAGGTAAATTTATTTATGGCAAATTCATCTAGGATAGATTTATAAATTGAAAAGATGCTTCAAATAGATTCTAATAAATCTTTTTTCACCCCAATCCATTGCAATGTGGAGTGTGCTGGTCTTTGCCCGCGAAGCGGCCAAATACCCTTGGTATTGTCGTCACAAAAGGTGTGAAATAGGTGAAAAGCGACAAAAGTTAGCTTAAAGAAAAATACTCTTTGAAGGGGGGAGGTGGTAGTGCACTTGGGCTGCTGTGCTAACTCACTGGATACCTAGGTACGTCTAACTGAGTGCTATCTTTTACTGGGTATCTCAACCTGAGTTTTACAATTGAAGTATATCACTTAGACTCATGTGTACCACCAAATGGATACTGTCCCCCGGTAGGTAACTAGCTCACAAAAAATACCGAACAATTTTTGAAATTTGCCAATTTTTTGGAACTTAGGCATGTTTTTAGACGCAGGGTAGGCCACCGCCACCGTAGGCCATCATAAGGGCTTAAATGTGTAGTTTGTATAATGAAAAACAAGGTAAGAAAAAACCCAAAAATTTCTGTAGCGAGTCGTTGTAGCGAGTTGAATGTGTAGCGAGTCGTTGTAGCGAGTCGCATGTGTAGCGAGTCGTTGTAGCGAGTCATTTGTTGTAGCGAGTCGTACGTCAGTCGCTCTACACAACGGACGCTCTCCATAACGGACAATAAAGTTAGTCTCTTCGGGTTCTTTTATGGAGAGCCTTGACTGTAGGCAAAATTGCCAATGCCCCTCTATCCCCTCTTTAAGAGAGCCTCATCCCCTGCTTTGAGGGCTTCTTAGGTCAAAATCGGAATAGACCTATTTTAGGATGGTTCTCGTATCTGCAGTCTTCTGCCGACAGATGAAATGAAAACTTACCGCTATGACGATGCCAGATCTCTATACGGAAGCGCAATACGAGGTGCTCGTGTATCAACCAATAGACCAATGCTTGTCTATCGAATCAATCGAGAAGACGGAACATGACCTCATGTCTGGATCAGCTACTATGAGCTGTAATTTGCTTACTTGCATGCATATCACGAGTCTACATATTTTACAACAGACGATTCTGGGCATTGATCACCCGACGATTGGCCGATTACTCGGAGAGATGAAGAAGGCTCAGAAGCTCAGTGACACCTACAAACAATTCATCCAGCTGTAATATCTTCGGGTCCTGACCCACAACTTCATTGGGCATCAGTAGTAGGTGGAAATGTTATATTGTATTGCTTTGTTTTCGTTCAAGGAGTTGTTTGTCATTGTTGTTCGAGTTGGTTCTCAATAAAGATGCAATTTGTTTAGTTGAGAAATTGATTGAATATGGTTTAACTAGTATATTTCCCGGCAGGGAATTGGCGCGGGAGGAAATTGTCTGTGGCAGGGAATTGCCCGGCAGGGAAATGTCCGGCAGGGAATTGGCCGCGGCAGGAAATTGGCGCGGCAGAAAATTGTCGCGTACCGCTTAAATCATCCTTCGCTCTGGTCTTAGATATCTCCTTTCCTTTGTTCCTTTTTTCAGCCTTCGGTTTAAAAATACATCAGGGAAACGGAAAATTACTCCGGGACGGGACACCGGGACGGAACAGACTCATATATTTTCTCGGGACGCGATCCGGGACCAGTGATGTCAATAATGCCGAAAAACTGTACTACATTTGCCAAAACTGTACTACAGTTTAGAACTGTACTACACTTTAAAAACTGTAGTACAGTTTCAAAAACTGTAGTACAGTTTAAAATAGTAGTCAAAACTGTACTGGTGTTTTGAAAACAGTACTACTGTTTTCAGAAAAATGTAGTACTGTTTTAAAACTGTAGTACAGTTTGACTACCTTTTAAACTGTACTACATTCCCCTCATTTAGGCCCACTCATTTTGGCCCCAGTATACCAATATAGGATTTAAAAACACCCTGTTGCTAGAAGAACTCTTTCGAGCCAGCATTAATGTACACTGGCCTACTTTTTGCCGAATAGCAGGGAGTTCATCCTCAGTGAATTCATTGCTGGTAAATTTATCCTCGATAAATCAATTATAAAAATTTGTGAGGTTAAAGATTTGAATTCTGGTGGTACGAGACATTTTTGTTGAATCACGCTCATAAACTATCTATCCTCAGGTTGTATAGGAAACCACCTGGTACTTCGACATTGAATTCATCCACAGAAATTCGCTCCAAGTGGTCTTCCACTTGGAGCAATTTTTTCCTTCACTTTTTCGGCTTCCAAAACCTGATTTCCAAAAATATTTTTTCAAAAAGCGGGATCCCAATATTTTCCCGGCAGGGAATTGGCGCGGCAGGGAATTGTCCCCGGCAGGAAACTGTCCGGCAGGGAATTGTCCGGCAGGAATCGGAATAATTTTTAAAGTGTAGTACAGTTCTAAACTGTAGTACAGTTTTGGAAACTGTAGTACAGGTTTTTGGCACTATTGACATCACTGTACGGGACGGAAAATACCTACAAACTCTTCGGAAGGGGCGTCCCGTCCCGACCGTCCTCCATCTCTATCATATACTATGATAAAAGGACCATATAAACGGTATCAGGAAGGTCGTAGAGGGGAGTGTATATAGAAGAAAATACAGTATATTGTTTCTTCGATTGCAATGATTTTAAAAAGGGGGAGGCTCGGCCTATTAGAGCATAATTCTAGCCGAGTCGAAAAATTGATGAAATAGGTACATACAAAAGGCAGGAAAATATTAAAAAGCAATTTTTAATAAATCTCCGTGAATACTGGTCTTTTGTAGCATTACCTTCACAGTAGAATCACCCTTCTGGTCTGTGTAATTCACCCAGTTTCTATGTAAAATCTCGGTATGTCATCGGTAATCTTGGACTTTTTCTATATTTTCGGTTTCGTTTTTTTCAGTTTCAAGATTTCGGTTTCGCCTAATCCGTAGATGCATGCTTATGATTGAATTCGGACTTTCAATCTCAAAAACCCTATTTCTAATTGCAGTAGCCAGTACACTAAATTACATGATGCCCCACATTCTCCGCCCTAAAGGTTGCAAAAAACACGCACTCATCTGCTCAAGGTCATTTGTCTGCTTCTCTATCCCACAATCCCTTCTCCCCACATGCACAATTGTGGTGGCGCTCTGTTTTTTAGTGGTACTAGTAGCAGAGGGAAGCAGCATCCCCTGCACTAATCTGTACAAAGGAAGGGAATAGAGGTCAGTCGGCCTCCTCCTCCACTATATACAATTGTAGGGAGGGGCAGTGGACAAGCACGACAACAACAACTGTGAGTGGGATCACTGACCTGTGCCTTGCCTCCATCTCGTCCTCTGAGCAGATAAGGGTGGGGCAGGGCACGGGTCAGTGCTCTTGAGGATGGTGCCATTCACTCAGTTGGGCATTTGGACGGCCTGGTCTGTGGTGGTCCGGTCTATTATATTTGCTGGTATTCCTATTTTTTGCTAGTATTACTGTTATTACAATTATTTTGCTATTGATATTATGGAGTGGAGTCAGTGGATGTAGCCCTAGGTTATGTGTATGTACTACTAGATCATCACCGGGTATACATTCATCTACTCAACTCTGTTGTTTATTTTCTTTTCTATGGATTTTTCGCTGGATTGCTGCCAAATCGGATTAAAATGCCCGAAATTTTGCTTAGAGAAGATTGGTAGCCCAGGTATAAGAATTGACCTCAGCCCTCTAGAGGGTAGGAGGATCACCCGTGAACGTTTGACAAAAGTTTTGCTTTTCGGTTTTGAAGCTTCTGTTATTCATCCAGCTTTTGAACTAACTTCATTTAGCTCAAGCGAGAGCAATGATTTTAGGGAGCTGAGGTATCCTTTAAAATAAAAGAGTGAAGCTATTTGTTGGGATACTTATAGCTTAATTTACTGTAATAATTTTGGCAGGCTATCACCAGATTTTGAATTTAGAAAAGATCTAGGCCGTTTCGAGACCTTTTTTTAGAAATTTCGGACCCTTTCGGAGTCAGACTAAAATTTCAGGAAACACATTCGAGTTCTTCCTAGTCTAAATGAAATGGAAATGAAATATTTGTAGCCTTCAAAAATATTTTTTTCAGCCGGACTTGTTTTTTAATTGGTTATATTTAAATTCATTGTTCACAGATATTTAAAAAAATTTTATTTCTGCTCATTATAACAAACAATTGGCACATTTCAAGCTGCAGGCTATTTCGGTGTTTTTCACATACATCACTTAGTTCATAACACAGGCCACGCATATCTAAGCTTTAAGATACCGTATTTCCTCTTATATGACTGCCTTCTTCATTTAAAATCATGTTTTTGCAAGGTGTTTTGGTCATACTTTTCGCATACAGTTTACTCTCGATATAACACCACTCTTTATATAACAACACTGTCAATGGACGGTCCCGAGAGCTGTGTTATATCGAAAGTGGACTGTACTGCTTTTAGACAAGTTACGCTTGAATGTGTAGCTCATTTCACTGGCTATAATTTGGGTAGTGACTTGCCTGGGAGCAGTTTGCGAAAAATAGGACAAAAACACAATGCTAAAGACATTCTTTTAAATAAAACGACCGCTCTGTTAGATGAAATACAACAAAGTACAGATTGGCTGTTTTCAGTAAAAAAGAAACAATTTTATCTGGTGGTTATTAAGTTATAAATGGATCACGCAAATAAATGAATAACACATGTTTCAATCAAGTACATATACGGGACATGTGTATACATTTCTAGACACAGAAATCATCGTTATTGAGCAAATCATTTTTTTTTCTGAAAATGTTTCTTTGATTAATAAAAATGGTCCTGCACACCTATTGACCATCCCAAATTACGGTGCATAGACGTTCGCCAAAATGAAACTTTTTTTTCATTTTAGCGAAACCTTCACTAATTTGAAACACCAAAAGAGTAATATATATATATCTGTAGGCGTATATATGTATACCTTATTCAGACATACCAAGGGTATTTGGCCGCGGAGCGGCCAAATACCAATACCATTGCAAGGGATAAGGGTACATACCATACCTGCAGCGCCGCAAGCGCTGGCGCCGTTTTTGAAAAAGCCCGGTGGCGCCGCCAGGCGCCGGCGGCGAAAATTTTGGAGCGCTGGCGCTGGCGTCGGCGGCGTCTTTGGCAAGTCTCTGGCAAAGCTGCTGGCGGCGGCGGCAATTTGAGGCAGCCGGCGCCGCCGCCAGCCGACAAAAATTACTTTTACTACTGGTAGTTAATGAATTTTTTTTTAAATCTCAGATAAACCCTAGATGCTGTTTTTCGTGTAGATTGTGAATTTTTCTACCATCGGTAGCGCATCGGGTAAAATGGCAAATTTTAAGAAAAAATGCCTGACTAAAAATTTGTAATTTTGCAATAAATTGGCCAAAAGTCTGAAATTCTTGTGATATAATAGTAATTTTTATAGCCAACTTGTAGAGGAACTCATGCCGAGTAGAACAAGCCTACAAATGCATATCAGCGTAATTGAAACAGCCCACCTCTATCTATTTTGACAAAAAAGGCCATTTTTGGTGGTGGAAAAAATTACTTCACTATAAAAGGCCAGAATTCAAATTTTTCAGCAAAACTCGAGGTCGCCATTTGAGAAGATATTGCTCAGCGATGAATTTGACGTCGAAGTGTATATAATATGCACGGTAGAAAAAGTCGAAAAAATCGCGGTGCCACGAAAACCTCCAAATTACGAATTACGTTCGGACCGGTCTTATTTCGGCACTTCTTTAGTTGGGCAAAGCTTTTCCTTGCTGCAAAAAGATTTTTTTGCTCCCAAAGACTTTTTCTGCTGCTAATTTTGTCTGCTGCAAAAAGACTCTTCGTGTTGCAAAAAGACTTTTTTGCTGCTAAAATTCTTTTTTTTTTGCTGCTAAAATACTTTTTTCTTGCAAATATTGTTTTGCTTCACATACCTTCTTCGCAGCATTTTTACTAGAAATATCAATTATTATACATATTTTGCGGTCAATTCGTCCACAGTCAATGCGTCCACGGTCGATTCGTGCATTCGATAATTCGTCCACACGTCAATTTATCCACAGGTGAATCAATCACACTTTCGGAAACTAGGTAGTCCCTTATTCTCCAGGTGAGGTCCGGCTGAACAACTTAAGTACTGCCTGACCGACTTTTCACATACACTAAAGTACTCGAGGCACTGTTCTAGGCATGATATAATTATTTATATGTTCAATCTGAATGATTGCCTTAATTTTAAGGTCGACTACCTGGTACTTATGCATTTCAGGGACAAAATTAAATTAAAACTTAAAAACTTGCGTAAAACAATTACTTAGGAGATGTTTAAACACTTTCTCAAATTATTATAAAGTGCTGCGAAGAAGGCATGTGAAGTGTATAAGTGTCGACTACCTTAAAGTGGGTACTGTTTTTTTCATAAATAACCCAGGGTATTGAGATTATAGTTAATCAAAACAGGATTTTGATCTCAACAAACTGTTTTCAGCACACAATTTTGGGTTGAATAGCATGGTTTATTCGTTCCTAAGAAATAATAAAAGTTTCGTGGACAAATTGACCGCAAAATATGTATAAGAATTGTTTTGACTGAATTTTAACCCTTTCTAAGCAAAATCTAAGTGAAAATGCTAGATTTTGAACGGGTTTTTATTTTCTGAGGCCCACCGCATAAATAAACTCAGGTCTGCATATGTTTTATGCATCCAGAGTAATTTTGAGTGATTTGTGTATAAGGTATGTGTGTGTGCGCATCTCAACCCCAAGCAACCAAGCCCCTGCGCCTCCGAGGGGGCGCAGGGGGCTTGGTTGATTAGAGATGCACGCACAGACTTACCTTAGACTTCATTCCGAGCAAGACTCTTGATTAAAATGCATATTTTGGCTCTTTTTGCCCAGCTCCAGCAAGAAAAATGAGATAAATCACTGAAATGACCCTAAAATACCCGAAAAACACCATGTAACCCCAGAGAGCGGGTGAAATTTTTTTGACAAAATTTTGTGTTTATTATTTAGAAAGTCTTTAGAAATGCTTCTCGTATCTTGTTGTGCAGAAAAAATGAGTTCGGAGGTGGTTTTGGGTCACCTTTTAAAAAATGCATTAAAAAAGCCCAGTGGCGCCGCCAGGCGCCGGCTGCGAAAATTTCGGAGCGCCGGCGCTGGCGGCGTTTTTGGCGGCGCTGCAGTATGGTATATACATGCGTCATCCGCTCACCTTTGCAATGTGGAATGTGCTGGACTTTGGCCAGTACATTTGGCCAAACACCTCGGTATGTCTAAATAAGGTATACATTTTCTTTTTTTATTTGATTTTTATATACGCCTACATACAGGGTGCGTAAAAAGTTCTGACAACTTTTTTCAACTCAAAACTTTTATTGTTTGTAACATAACATCAAAACACAAATAACACCACGAGCAAGAACGAAGAATTTTGAACAAGATAGCTGCATCACTTTTCAAGGTTTTTGGTTTTTGAGTTCGGTTTTGAGTTGAGCGATTCCCCTATGGCGTCTGTTGTTCATTTTTGCTTCCAGAATACCCCAAATTGAGTAGTCGAGCGTTTGAGATTAGGACTGTATGGCGGCCATGAATTCCGAAAATTGTTACGGCACCACGCTTGAGTCTTACGAGCCTTGTGCGCAGGAGCAGAATCCTGAAACGAGATGAAAGAAAAAAATTGAAAAAAAAACCTGCTGAAAACACCAGTGACGACGTCGAAAATGTCTTCTTGCCCACGGCAGCAGCGCTTCTTCCAGGATTTTTCACGATAATTGGCTGCATTCACTTTGACGCCTTCTTCGACGAACACCAGAGGAGTCTTTCCAGTAGACGTTATCCCCGCCCAGACCATGACCGATTTCGGATGAGCGATTCTGCTAACGATTCTTCCTTTCGCGCTTGCCTCGCCGATGTCCTTTGCAATGATGCGCACGTTCTGCTTGTTGAACTTTTCCTCCACGACAAAAAGAATTCCTCCGAAAACACGATCGATTTGTGCGAACCACGCTGGAAACGTCGAAGAAGCGTTTGACACCTGGAACATTTTGTTCAAATCAAAAACCAAAACTAAATCCCTAAAACGTCCTCATGAAATGAAATATGGCTAAAAATTTTGAGTTTAAAAAAGATGTCAGAACTTTTACGCACCCTGTATATACGCCTAGAGATATTTACTCTTTTGGTGTTTCAAAAGAGTTTCGCATCCCCTTTTGGAGTATAGATTTGGGGTATAGACGTTTCGCTAAATGAAAAAGGTTTCATTTTGGCAAAATGTCTATACCCCTAAATCACTGAAGTCAAGTACTGTATCTCAAAAATGGCAAATCGATGTGTTTAATCTCTGCAAGTGCGTTGTTTTGCACATATACCCTGATTGCGCAATCAGCAGGCACAAAAAATGTTTCAAAACCACATCAAGTCCAGCAAAAAAGGACGCCATGTGAGTAGTGTAATCATCAACGGTCAAAGCAGCAGGTTTGGTGCTCTCGAGTGGGATGGGTATGTAGAGCACAGAGCCTAGCCATTTAGTTGACCATCACCACCACCACCGCTCCCCCCCCCCTCATCAGTTGACCTATAGGGGGACTATCCCAAACACACTTAATGGGCAGGGATTAAGTATGACAAAAAAGAGAAGCAGAGGGACATACACAGGTGCCGACCAGACCATTTTGATCCCACCGAAGTGGCCAAACAAATAAGTAAAAAAAAATTCACTTACAGCCTCTACAAAATGGCATGTCGACTTCTCTTTTAGAATTAGACAGGGCTAAGAAACGGATGGCTGAAGTTGGAAAAAACAAAAATGTACCAAAATGAAGTAAAAAGAGGAGTTTTATAACTCTTCCAACTTCACCACCCGTTTCTTAGCCCTGTCTAATTCTAAAAGAGCAGTCGACATGCCATTTTGTAGATAAATAAAAGAGCTTTTAGAAAATGCATTAAATGCTAACTGTTGATATTAAAATTTTTAAGAATAGCTTGTATTTACGTGACCGAACAACCATTTTCCTTACATTTACTTTGATTTTGACTAAAAGTCGACACTTTTATGTTGATGGCCATAAGTTTTCTCAGAACAATTTAAAGCAAAAGCTTGACCTTCTAAATTGCAGCTAAAATTCAGGGCTCTTAAAAAATGTATGCTGTAATCTTTCACCATTAAGACAAGCATGTAAAAAAGATCAAAATGTTATTGGACCGTAACTTTTGTCGCACCCTATTTATTGGGCTCATTTGAATTCGTGGTTTTCTACACCACATTTTACGGTATTGACAGGTTTGTAGAGCATGAAACTTCTTACAACCTGTCTATTTCGATTTACATTTATGTTCGAAAATTATTTTTGTGCAAAGTATTTTTAGTAAAAAATACGGAAAATATTGGCCGGACTGTAACTTTTGTCCGCAACTGTATATTGTTGCAGGGGCTCAGTGGTAGAGTGTCCGATTCGCAACTGGTTCGAATATTCGGAATGCTGAGGGAGGTTCGATCCTCTCAACCTCCAAATTTTTTATTCATTTCAGACCATTCTAAACATCTTTTATGTACAGGGCACACAGAGCTATTCAGGAATTTTTATTTTTTGTTATTCTTTTTTTACTTCTAGAATATTTACGCCCAGATATATATTTTGATTTGAATTTACTTGCAAGATGATTTCAGTCATGGAGACTCAAATGCATACCTGGATCACAGCAATGCATCAGAAGCCCTAGGACCAACTACACTCAATTGCAGCGCTCTCTATTTTCCACTTCATTGATATCCTCAGTCACGGAACTAGTCCTGCCATTAGCACTCACCCTGGTGTTTTTTCCATTTGAATACTTGATGCTATTGTGTGTTGTGGTTGGGAAGAAAGATGCTAGATCAGAATTCGCCCTCAATGGAGTGGTTGGAGTTATTGGCGTGGCCATGACTCTAGACTCTTCCTTCGACTGCTTGCCATGCAGTCTTTTTGTGATTGGCTCGTCGCATAAGTTGGCTGTTCAGAAGGCCTAATTATGATTTTCGCATAAGAGGTTGAAGCAGTTTTTTAGGGCTTAACAACCATTAGAGATAAAAATGGGACCGAACGAGATTCTGCATCATAGTTTCCCTGTCCGATAATTTTGGTCAAGCGATATACTGTAATATTTCTAATAAAAACCCCCCTCTCTAATATGAGCTCTCCGCCTTATTTTTTTTACAAAGATTTCAGAGTTAGGGTCATTTTTGGCTGACATTTCGAAATTTTTAAGGGATTGAAATATGCAAGCTCCGGGGCTTCTATTAGAAACATTACGGGGCTTCTATTAGAAACATTACGGCAGGAAGTCTGAGGGGTTATGAGGGAGCATAAAAATATTTGAATAAAGATTTTTCAAAAAAAAGCAAAATACGTAAATTTTATTTAACTTAAAATCCACTAAAACGGAACTAAAGCACCCAATAATTTAATGCAGCTAAGCGGATTCGAACTTTTTATAAGATTTAAATTTTTTACGTTTTTTTCGATTATCCGGACGGCAAACCAATTTAAACAAAACTGACCATAGAAGAGCCAATTAGAAGCAGAGTTGAAGTAAGGCAGAGCATGAATGCCATACATGACATAGATGAAGGTATCTGAGGAGAATGTTGAGCCAAAGCCAGTATCTTCATCACTGACATACAGGTTAACATACAGCATGGCCACCCAATAGGGCAACCAGCAAAGTACAAAAAAGCCCGAAATAGCTATGGTGAAGCTGGCTATTCTATTTACTGGCAACTGGGAAGAGGGCATCGTTCTGGACCTAAGGACTAGTTGTCTGACCATCAGGGCATAGAATAGAGCTATAAGCACCACCGGCACGAAGAAACCAATGATGAACATGTAGAGGATGAACACAGCCAGAGGGATGCCTTCCAAATGGTCCATGCACTTGAATATTCTGACCCTGGCCAGACGGTAAGGATTCTCTAGCAATACCTGAATAAATTGAAAGAATGGAATATTAGGATATTTTGGGAATTTGACCCATAGCCTGCAAGCTCAATTTTTTTAAATCTCTTTTTGGTGCAGGGCACAGTAAGTGTCGTAGGCCTACCGTATTTTTTCTATTAAACGCCCCTCTCTAACAAACGCCCTCTCTCTAATGAACACCCCCCCCCCCCCACCTCAATTACCTATATCTCAGCCCAGAAAAATATTTTGCTTTTTTACGTTTTCTTAGTTAGCACGAGTTTACCTGATTCCATTTTTCAGATTTTAGTTGAGCACCCAAAAATCTCAAAATCGACCCAATTTTTTCCAACTTTTTTAGGGTTGAACAATAAACGCCTCGGGGCGTTTAATAGAGAAAATACGGTTTCCGGAGATGGCTGATAATTATAACAAGGGCTCGCCAGTTATAAACTTTTCGGTACTTTTTCCATTGATGATACCTTTTGACTAGATTTTTTAAGACCAGTCCGTAACTGAAATTTCCTCATAAATCTGAATCTCGATTTGTTTTGAAAGGTACTTTTATTTAAAGTGACTTACGGCGTGTCAGAATTCAAAAGTCGCAGACTTGCTGTGGCATTCTGTTTTGTACGTGATCAAAATTGGAAAGAAAAAAATTCTTAGCCAAATCGAGCAAAATAGTGATGTGCTTCAAACCGATGATCCATGTGCTATATTCTCTGGTCCAATAAGGCATTCTGAATTTCTGCAGCAGGTTAGCAAGAAACGAATTCTGGTCATATTTACAACTTTTAAACTCAGCATCACATAACTCTCGTCAATCCAGTCAAAGAAAGGACAAAGCCGAGCACCAATACGCAGCACAAGTTGAGTAAGCCAGGTGGAACAATGCAATATTGGAAATGTGAGAAAAATTCAGCAAAGGATGGAGGATGCCTGGCTAGGTTGCACACAGTAGTGAATGGTAACATTTTCGTGAAGCTGCTGAATCAACACAATCATGAGCTGGATCCTGTGGCACGTGCAGCTGCAGAGCTGAAAAAAGAAACGCGCCATTGATACTCAGGAGGCATGTATCATAGCTTAGTGGATTGTGATCTTTTATTTTCTTAAGCATCCAATTCAAATCTTAACTAATGAAATCGGTGGAATTTCGACGATGGTGGCTGCCAGCATCACAAAAAGTGCTGCACGAAAAGTGGTCAGGAGGGATCGACTTCAGAATCAAATACCTATTGTGGCAGCGAACAGGGTTGAAGATGTTCGAATACCCGAGCGACACCTATACTTTGAAGCCGATGATGAGCGTGAGTTGTTCATTTTGGCGGATTCCGGAGAACATGCGCATGATCCCGATCAACAGAATCATGACCTGGATCCTGTGGCCCCTCAAAATCAATCCCGATCGGTTCGTTTTATTTTCTTTGCCCCATTTCTGACAAATCCTTTTAGGGTTATTGTTATTGGCCGTGAAAGTAATTAAGAATGGTCTGGCGAAATGAAGAACATATACATGGATGGCACCTTCAGCATTACCCCTCCTCTGTTCAATCAGGTATTTTTAACAGCGTTTGCCTCAGACTGTACTTTCAAATACAGGTCTATGTGGTTCTGGCCGAAAAAACTTCTACTGCACCCGACGGTGGAAAATATGTGTTTCTGATTCTCTACATTTTGCTAAAAAACAAGAATCGAGCTACTTATGATAAAATGGTTAGGGTGATAGCAACGCTAATGCCCAAGCTGGAGCCAACTTCAATTAATTTGGATTTTGAGAAAGCCATTATCCAATCGCTTTGTGAAGAATTTCCTAGTTCATGTATTTATCATTTTACGACAGATAAACTGGATTAAATTAAACAATAACTTTGCCGAAGTGTCTCACCGTCGTCTACAGACTCTTTTCGGTATAGATCATTCGTCTATTGGCCTTTCTTATCACAGCTGAAGAAAGTTCAGAAGCTCTATGATCATTCCTATGAGCAGTGCATTATGGGACAGACAGCGCCAGCAAAGAGAACGAAGTATCAGGCTGCAGATCTACGAATTCTCAATTTAGTTCGCTCTTTCAGTACACAAAAAGTCTTATTGCTATTGTCAAGGAATTGAACTCTAAAAAGTTAAATCCCTATTTGGACCCAACTTCCCAAAAGGCTACATCCCAATCTACCTCTCTTGAAATATTGAGCATAGTCGATCTATTATTATTGCTGGACTACCAGAAATATTGGCGGATTCCTTGTCTGATAAAAGTTCAACTGATCATCGAACTGTCTCGGATACTATCAAAATTTTAAATATTGAATGCCGACCTCAATCAGTGTATCGAATTGGCAAACCTGACACTACAAAGTCACAGCTTCTCAAAATTGTCCTGTCTACATCAACCCACAAATCACACTTGCTAAATAAGGTAGGACAGCTGAAAAAAATACCTAAATTCGGGAATCTGTTCATCCGATCATCATTGAACGATGCCAGCCGACAACACCAATTTGAGAAACGACAGCAATGTCGAAAACTCAAAGCCAATGGACAGGCTGTTTGTATTTTCAAGGCAAAATTACACCAATCATAAGCAAAGACACGGATAAAAATTCTTAAACCAACAAACCACTTCTTGATCATCCTCTCTTGGTGCGTTCCCCTGGCGAAATTACAAGATCCCATGGCAATTTTAATCTTCTAACCCCGACTACTCAACAACAACATGGATGAATTCCCTTTCTGCCAAATGACTGTTTTCGATAAGAACATGGCAAAGATGAAAGTTGACCAAGGTTGTGGATCACCATTTTAGCTATTCTAGGCCTGATGACTTACTATACATTGTTAATTGTGGATAGACTCATCGTGGAATGCCACTTTTTTCTTCTTTTTCTGGAATCAGGAAAATTCTTTAAATCACCTATTGATTAATAATTTATATTCTTGAATTTTCATGGATCAGTCGCGTACTTGATACGTAAACAATAAATAAATAATGAAAAAAGTTTGCCCAGGTAGACATCCAGATTGACCACTTGTATCCGGATATGTAGTTAGTTTTGTTTATTTGAGCCTGTTTTTGATTTTTTAGTCTGAACCAACCAAACCAAGTGTCGTCCATTTGGATCGAAAAAAATTAATTTTTTTTATCTTTTCAGGTTTTACAACCTGTTTTCTGGACTGATTCGGACACGCTGAAGATGGTTTGATAGTGGTAAGATGCCGTTTTGTAGGGTATTTTTGAGTTTTGGTAAAATTGAGCTTTGGTAATATCAATTATCTCCCAATACTCGAAAAATACCATACAAAAACTTTTTTTAACTATTATCAACCATCTTCGCGTGCCCGAATAAGTCTAGAAAACAGGTTTCAGATCATGGAAAACGCAAATTTTTTTTGATCCAAGTGGACGACCACTTGGTTTAGTTGGTGCATGGAGTATCCAGCAGAACTGAAGTTGGATCGTAGATAAACATTTTAAATTTTAAAAGTTAATTACAAGACGAAATATTACTACCCGGGTACCACTACACTACCTGAATTCTCCAACCTGGGTACGACTACCTGAGTACAATAAAACCAGTGGTCGTCAACTTAGAGCAAAAATTTTTTTTACGTTTATCATGCTCCAAAAACTATTTTCTGGACTAATTCGGGTCTTTCTCGACATTGAAACTACGAATTTGCACTTTTTGAATTTTGACACACCATGGACTGGTCGTTTCCCCATAATGATTACAGTGAATAAAAAGTCAAAAACCCTGATCCGAAGACCTATTTATGGTTGATTTGAGTTTTTTTTTAATTGAAATTGTAGTCAAAATAACACGACAACATTCCATGAGTTTTTATCCCCCCCCCCAATTAAAATGAGAATCTCGGGTTTGAGAATCTTTGAAAAATAAGTTCTCACCTCCTTCAGCACAATCTCCTCACTGGAAGCCTTTATAAGAAGTGGCGAAAGCAGGAGAAAGGTAAGCATTGATAGAGACACTAGTTGGATCACTACCACCTTCTACTAAAATTTCACAAGTCAAATCCCAAGTCAAATAAATCAGTAATCAAAAAATAACTAACGAAGTCTTTTTGTGGGGATAGCAGACCCTGAGGAAGCGATCAAAAGCCATGGCAGCCAGCACAAAAGTAGAAAGACAGCGACCACATGCTCCAGAATACGGTAGATTTTGCATAACACGGTTCCTGAAATGGAATCAGATTAAATAATGGTTGACTTCGACTACAGCAAAGCAAAAGTCATACCAAACATCCAAAAGCCAAGCAGCTGGTCAACAATAGCCATCGGCAGAGGAATAACACTGGCTAGATCTACACACACAAAATATGACTATATCATAGTGGTGTCGTAGGGGAATTGGAGTGGACATGGCGGATGAGTGTGATCACAGAAATGTTGCCACAAACACCACTAAGAATAGGATGGCATAAAGCTGAATTGAAGAAAGGATATTGGATTATTTGCAGAAGACAGAACTGACCAGAGCATAAACTATGACTTGGTTATCATCCCGTTAGACAGTGGAAACCTGAAATCGAAAAAACTTTGTTTGTCAATTCAGTTTATTGATTTGTTTTATAGCAAGGTTACCATTCTCCTTTTTTGAATGGTCGCCTTTGAAATTACTAATATTTTAAAGAAAACTTGACTATCTTTTACTCTCATATTGTAAAGCAAGTTACGAAGGTCAATTTTGTATCTAAAATCCATTTTTAGCGAAATGACCAAAGGCTAATTTCAAAGGCGCCCATTCAAAAAAAGGAGATCTGGGAACCTGTTTTATAGATTGGGAACAGGTGGTTTTGATTTTCGGTGTACGACTCGAACCTACAGATAATCTTGATTATTGACTAGAGTTGACCGGACTTTTTCAATTGTTTTTTATCAGTTTCGTCAAGAATTAAAATCCTCAATAACCCTGCAGATGTTATTCGCAACTTTTTTACTTTATTTGTTACTAGAACATAAATATCAGCATTGCAAATTTCTTTAGAAATGGCCTCGAATTTGAGCCGCCATAGAAAATTACTAAAAAACAAGGGGGGTGCGCTTCCAGTGCCTTTTAAAGAAGGAATATGTCAATTATTGTATTACCCACTAAAACTTACTGAAAATAATACTACTAAAATTAGTCTAAGATGCGAGGTGTACAGTAATGCCGATGTACATTAAAGCGAGAGAAGTTTTCAAAAACTCCGGCCAGCTGTACACTAAATCGGGAGAAACGAGAAAGTATTTCTTTATTCAATCGTTCCTTTATTTTAACAAACAAGGAATTGGTAAATGACAAAACTATAAGTTGGGATGCCGCAATGCGGAATGTGGTGGAGAACATGAATTTAGGTATTCAAAGCATATTACTGACATACCCACCCACCTTCCTGATATACCTACTCATCTACCTGACATAATTACATACTGTATGGTCTTTTTCCTCGATACCCTGATTCAAAAATCCTTCAGAACCATATAAGAACTACTAACATCGAAAAAGTGCAAGCTAGCACAAGGATTCTTTTTGCCTTGCCTTTCTTTTCTTTTTGCCAAGGCAATCTAAAGATTCATCCTAAAGGCACACACTGAGTGCGGACCTATGCATTTTACCCCAATTTTTCATTTCAGTGTTGCTTGTCAATACCTCATTTGAGGCCCTGAATCTTAGCTACAAAATGATACCAACAGAAAAAAAGTTTTGGTAAAGAAAAAAAGTACAGCTCTTCTAACGTTAAAAACACCCCAAATCTCACACTCAGTCCACACAATATGTGAACGTAGCTGAAAGCGAGACTCGTAACAGTAACACACAAAAAATAGACTGTAACACACAAAAAATAGCCGGGTAAAGGGTCAAAATGCCCGGACAACCAAAAACAAGTCCAAATACTATACAAAATAAAGGTCAAGTTTGAAAAAATGCTAGAAAAAGTTAGCTCTAAATATCACAAATCCAGTGCTACAATTCACATGCAGCCTTTTTTAGAGTACAGTCAAACCTCGATCTGACGGCCCTACTCAAGTTTGATCTCCAGCTGGTAAGGCACATTTTTGATCGCAAATATCGCAAGGATTCCGATTTTTCCGATCATTTTGAGAATCTTAAGACTTTTTGCTCTAAAAAGGCAAAACCTAAAAAATAGATATACAGTCGAGTCTCGATTTAACATAACCTAAAAACTCCAATTTGTTTTGGTTCGAATAAAATCAATAAATTTAACCTTTGATGCAACATAAATCTTGATTCAAAAGGCCATTGCCGTCTCCAATAACGGTTGTCCCCGCCATTTAAACTTTTTTCCTAATCATTGAACTTCTGTACAGATTTTCAACTTGGTTTCTAACGAGCTATACCTAAAATTAAATTCTAGGCTTTTATGTTAGAACCAACTGAAAAATTCGTCAAAAGTTCAATGCTTGGGTGAAAAGTTTCGAATTCTCAGGCACCACCTCTTATTAGATCGAGACTCGACTGTACATTTTGATATGCTTTGTAAAATACTTTTCGTTAAAAAATAGATCGACTGAAAAGTTATTTGACTGAAAAGTGCCGTCTTTTTTTTAGTTTTAGAGAGAAAAATTAAATAGTGCCAGATATCAAACATTTTTCCAAATTTATAACACTATTAGGTAGCCTGCGACTCTATTTTCTAACTGTATCATTTGCTGCAATATCCTTGAAAAATTTATTTCAAGAACGTTAAAAATATGAAACAAGTCGGAAAAATAATTGCATTCATTCTTTCACCTTTTTGTGCTATATTTGCAGAGATGTTGCAGCAAATAATACGCAGTTAGAAAATAGAGTCACAGACCTACCAATAGTGTTATCAATTATAAAAAAATTGTTTGGCTTCCCCACATACTGCCGCGGGACACGGGAAAATTTTTCAAGCACTTTTTGTTTCTGTCTCGGCTCCCAGTAATCATATTTAACTGCTTTCAATGGCATTAGGTGAATTCATCTCCCAACAATTCATCTACATTTTGGCGTTCTTTTTAAGGGCAATTTTTTGTCTCGTGAAGAACTCTATCATTCATACTGCTTTTCTATAATCCTACCTCAGTTCTGCTGGATAATCCATGCGTCAACCAAACCAAGCAAAAAAATTTTTTTCTGGACTATTCGAGCTCTACCGATTCCCCTAGCGGGCCACCATATCGAAAAGGCCACTGTATCGGGGCCACTATACTGGATTTTTAAATTTTTTGTAGCTTAGGCGAGACACTTTATCGAGGTTACACTGTACAGTTCACACTTGCTAAGCTGTTACCCTCCAGTTTGTTCTCGCCTCGGTCTGACACTTTTCGCCCCGATTTTTGAATTTTTCTGTCGATTCGATTACTGTATTCCTCTAATAAGAGACATGCTCTAAAAAGGGGACACCACCGACTTTGAAGAAGCCTAGAGTAAATATTCTGCAAATCTGCTGCTCAAGTTTTCTTCACTCCCATGAGCTCTACCGATTCCGCTTTTTCGATTTGGGTTTTCACCCGAAACTTCGAGATCGACCTTGAATTTTACCGATTTTCGGAGGGTTGAAAATAAATGGGCATGTCCTCCTATCGCAGGAAATACGGTGCCTAATTTAGCCTTCAATATCAAAAAGATTCTGATTTTCGCTGTCCGTTTTTTTTCAAAATGATCTCATTTTTTGGAAAAAATAGTCTTTGATAGGGGGTCACTATGTTGGGAATCTTTTAATTAGCAGAACCAGGCCAGGGGCCAGTAAATCGGGGCCACTAATCGGGCCCATTCTATCGAAGTTTGAGTGTAACTGTTACAGAACTAAGCTCCAAAAAAGATTAATTTAATGCAATATTAAAAACTTATTGAGCTGTTTCACCGCTCTAAAATTTCGAACATTTGCTTGCATTATTACAAGAAATTGCTTTGGCTACAATTATGCATATTTCTATGATATTTCGTTTCAAAAATACCTATGAAACTTACTTATTTTTTGTGGCCGGTGTGGCGGTGCACCGCCTCCGCACCGGCACCGCACCGGCCGGTGCCTGGTGCGGTAGGGGTCGTGCCGATGCGAAAAATCGTGAGGGTCAGTGCCGGTGCGGGTGCTGCTGTGGGGCGAGCCAAGGGCCGGTGCGGAAAATCTCAGATTTGCAACACTGGTCCCGCGGAGTATGAGAGCAGCATTTAAAAATTTACATTTTTGACTAAAAAAAAGACGGCACTTTTCAGCTAAAAGACGGCATTTTTCAGTCAAAAAACGGCACTTTTCAGTTTCCAACAAAAAAATATGGTAGCATTTTTATATTTTTGTCAACTCAACTTTTAAACCTACATATCAAAAACAGGAAGAGAAGCGAAAAACTCCTCTTCACTAATAGCTACATCACTGGACTGCGGGGTGGAAGTGGACGGCAATTGAGATTGGTTAAAAATAGCTTCTGGTATTGGGCTAACTGCAATTGATCCTGAACTGGTAATCAAATTCATGACTTCATTCTAAACAAACATTAATTAACTTGGATTACACAAAAATATCATAAAAGTTTGTTTTTATTTTGAAATTGTATGAGGTATTAAAGTATGCGCGGAATTCTGTGTAACAAATAAACAAAATGGCTTCTCATGTAGTGAAAGAAAATTAAAATGTGTTTTAGTGCAAATTGGTGAGTATTAGGTTGTTCACACATTTTTGCCCTACTACTCGCTTTTTCACCAACTACATAGCAAATATGATTTAAAGGACGATGGTTTTGCGCGCAGCGGTTGTCCCCCCCCCCCCCCAATTTCAAAATTTTTTCCTAATCATTGAACTTCTGTATGGATTTTTCAACTTGGTTTCTAACAAAACTATACCCAAAATCAAATTCTAGGTCTTGTTTTGTTACAAACAACGTTGAAAAATCCGTACAAACAACTCCTCTTCACTAATAGAGGTTCAATAATTAGGAAAAATTTTCGGATTGCTGGGGACAATCGCTGCGCGCAAAAACCATGGTCCTTTAATGACTATAAAAAAATTTCATGTTTACTAGTTGGCATCATCAGATTTAAAAATTCGGACCCTACTTGGATATACCCCCCCCCCAAATCAACTTTTTTAAAAGTGTTTCCAAACACCTTATATCGACCTAAATGGCCTCAGAAGTTCAAAAAGACATTATTTTTAACTTCTGGTCAATAAAAAATCGAGTTTTGGACACTTTTAAATTTTGACTTTTTACTGTTTTACCATGTTTTGGTCACTGGAGCTGGGCAAAAATAGTCTCTAAATGCATTTTTGTTCAAGAGTCTTCTCGGAATTATGTCTAAGGTAAGTGAGTGCGCGCATCTCTAACCAACCAAGCCCCCTGCGCCCCGAAGGGGCGCAGGGGCTTGGTTGCTTGGGTTGAGATGCGCACACCCACATACCTTAGACGCAAATCACTCGAAAGTGACTCTGGATGCATGAAAAAGCATGCATACCAGAGTTTATTTATGCGGTAGGCCCCAGTCAACAAAACTATGTTCAACATCTTCTTTTTCACACTAATTGGCCCATTTTTGGTCCATTTCCACCCAAATACAGACCTAAATCCCTTTGAAAATGGTCAAAATGGGTGATTTTGGGTGGTCCCAAAACTCAGTTTTTTATTGACCAGAACTCAAAATAATGCCTTTTTTGAACTCCTGAGGCCATTTTAGTCGATATAGGTGTTTGGAAACACTTTGAAAAAAGTTGATTTGGGGGGGGGTATATCCAAGTAGCGCCAAAATTCGAAATTTTGCCTCGGTAAACCCTTACTTCTCAAAAATTTTTGAACTCTTGCCAAATTTTTAAATCAAAATTTTCTCTTGACTTAAATATAACTTCAATATGGCTTTCAGTCATTATAAATAACTGCAAAGTCTTATTTAAGTCAAAAATAGAAATATTTAAACTTAAAAATTTGGCGGGAATTTAAAAAATTTTGAAATGTAAGGGGGGGGAGCCAAGACAATTTCGCGATTTTTTTTCTCAAATCCCAAATCTGATGATGGTAAACACAGTAAACATGAAAAAATATGGTTCTTGTGAGTTATCGGGACCTCACTCTAAAATAAGTTATTAACCACAGGGGGGAACCAAGCATTTTTAAGTGAATTTAGAGTGAGGTCCCGATAACTCACAAGAACCAAAATATTATTAGACTTACATATCATATTTGCAATGTAGTTGGTAAAAAAGTGAGTTAGAGGGTGGCCACGAACTTTGTGAACAATCCAATATGTACACAAATCGAGTGTTTATTTTTGTCATTTTAATTAATCGCTGGCCAAAACAGTTAGCTCTATATGTACACTAAATCAAGACTTGATTGTAGAAGAAACTGGAAACTTTATGAAGACTGTAGATGTAGAAACAATAAGAAGTTCGAAAAACAAGAAATTTGTAGGCCCGCTAGCTCAAATGGCTCAAATTGATTCCACCCTCAAATTACGGAACTTCGCCCAGACCTGTGCATGGCCGGGCCCTGATCTTAAAAGTGGTCTCGAGCCGGCGGGGCCGAACTGAAGATGTTCCGGGTCTGAAACGCCCCGTTAAAGGACCTGACCTCTTCTTAATCATGGTAATTTGTAATTTTTGAATTGGCGGGGGACCATTTATTTTTTCCGCAATTATTTTTTTGAAATGCGAAAATATTTTTTGTATTAAAAGTTGCGTGTCTATTTTTTATGTGAGTTTTTTTCCTTTTGGTTCTGGTTGAATTTCTTGTTGTCTAGGTGATCCGGCATCTCTACCTAGATCCACAGTGAGCGGCGTGTTCTCTCTTATTTCTCTACCATTGCCGTCTCATGCTTTTCTCGTTTTGCTTCCAGGTGGGGTTGTCGGCTCAAGTCAAATAGCTTTGGTGGACCGTTTTGTCGTGTGCCGTCTGTTGTAATCGGTTGTGATTGATGTCAGTGTAATACAAGATCGCTCCAAATACTCTATACAATTCTTTGTACCTTCAAGCTCCATCCTGTTTGATACATTGGCTGAATCTTTCGATCGTATATAATTTTCTATAAATATCTGTAAACATAGCCATATTCTGCAGCAACACTCTTTCTTGCTCCTCGTAGACTTGATTTACAACAGGCCATACATATGTTTGAAAGCTGTTTTTTCTTACAGCTGTTTTTCCTACGCCAGCTATACCTGCCGATTTGAAAAGGTCAGATAACTCCTATATATATCAATCATAACACATGTTTTTTTTAAGTAAAACAGGAAGGAAGAATAACCGGAAATGCTACAGGTGCGACACATGCGGCTACCACGAATCGAACTGTGCCAGAATATTGGTCCATATTTCCGATTCTCTTTTGGACTGCCCAAAATTTCCTGGTTTTGCAGAGGAACAATAAATTTAGCACTGATGTTCGTCGATTTTTGGAAAAATGGAGTGTTGTAATTGTGCCACCACAATCGAAGCAGTGCTCTAAAAACATCTCTAACTGTTTTTTCGCGACAAGGAAGTACTCTGGCAGTGATTCACTAGATCATAATCTTTAATCTCAGTAGCAAGCTGGACTATGCTCCTCTTAGTGTATTTTCTTTTCAATACTGGAGTTCAGTTTGATTCTCTAGAGTTTGCATGGGCTCATTGTCCTACATTTTAGATTATAGAACATATTACACTTTTACTACATACGTCGGAATGTTGAAGTGATATAATTGGCTCGGAAAAAGTACTATTGCTTCTGCACAGTAAGCAACTGGAGCGTCTGGGCATACGCAAACTGAATTGCCTAGTTCATCCTTGATAAGATCATTTTCGGCAAAATGTTTGTAGCAAATGTATATTCGCTGACGTTTCTTATTTATATCGAAATGAGTAGCAGGATTATAAATTGAGAGACGTGGATAATTCAAAGTCATTTTAGCGTAACTATCGCGACCGACTTTGCACCCACAAATAAGACAAACTATTCTTTTAGATAATCTAAGATACGAAGGAACATGAAAATATTGATTTTCTGTTCCAGTTTGGTTTTGCAGCGCCAGATTCGGAATCTGCGCTGCAAAGGTCGAATTACCCTTAAACGGGTAAAACAACCCAAAATAAATAGTGTGCCACCACGTGGGGTCGTATATGGGCACCATTTTGGCAATAAAACACAAACACTTGTCCACTACGCCACCATAGTGACATTTTTCAATCTAAGTAGCTTTCACGGCCCCCCCTCCCCCTTCAAGCTTAGGCTCAGGGTGAGCCAGCGTATCTTGAAGGGGCATACCAGCGTGTTACACTGAAAATTAAGGCGGGGATCAGCAGTTATTCGAAATTTCCTTGTTTTCAATCGTTTCATGTGAAATCTTATATTTATGACCTTATCCTACTTTTATCGGGTTGTCGGCAAATGATCCAGCGTTTTTTAAATCTGTTTGTAAATGAGCAGCAGACCATCCTTTGTCATAATGATTTTGCATAATATGACGAAGCTTAGTGTGGTCAGGAATACGCATTTCGGATAGAAACGAACTAATGAAAATGAGTACAAAGAGAAAAGCAAAACACGGTGCCAAAAAACAACATTCGACCGCGAATTTAAAACGGTGGATAATTCCCGACAACCCAATAAAAAGTAGGTAGAAAACTTTCGTCGGATCAGATAGAACGCTCGTAAAAATAGTCGAGAAAAAAAGAAATTAAATAACTTCATTTGAAAAAAAAACACGAAAAAAGAAGTGTCCCGCGCGCATTCAAACGTGCGAAATTCTCGTTGTCGGCGACGGCTATGGTCCTTTAAAGGGCCTGACCTCTTCCTACTCGGTGGTCCCCGCCAATTCAAAAATTTTCCCTTGATCATTGGACTTCTGTACGGATTTTTCCGCTAGGTTTCTAACAAAACTAAGCCTAAAATTTGATTTCAGGCCTAGTTTTGTTAGAAACGTGGCGGAAAAATCGTACAGAAGTCCAATGATCGAGGGAAAATTTTGAATTGGCGGGGACCACCGAGTAGGAAGAGGTCAGGCCCTTTAACAGAAATGTCCAAATTTCGAATGGCGTAAAAATTGTACCAAATGTTGGGTTGGTCTAGAAATTTCGCTTTGCTTAAGCAAAATAAAAAAGTGACCCTAGTAGCGAACAGTGTTTTCAAAGTCATAGGCATAGTTTCAAAGTCATAGTCATAGCATAGTTTGACTAGAATTTTGACTGTAACTATGCCTATGACTTTCAATTATGCCTATGACTATGACTTTGAAACTATGCCTATGACTTTTGAAAACACTGGTAGCGAATACCCCCCCCCAAGAATTTTCACCTTTTTTACTTTAGTAAAAGTACCGAAATTTATGTCTCAGACCCCGGAAAGTGTGCGCAAACTCTTTATTACTCACAACTTCCGTACGCTGGCCTACCCCAAGCCTAAGAACTAAGCCTAAACTTGTTGTTTGCAAGGGTAGTTACAGCAATTTTTAAAGGTCGGATGCTTGGAGGGGTTATTCGCTACTAGCGCCAAAAAGTGAAATTCTAGAACTTGTAAGAGTTAGTAAAAGTTGGAGTTAAAAAAACTTCGTGGATTTTCGCCCTTTGCTCACAGTCCTTGGTCGTGGTCGAGTTCACGGCCCTTAGACCAAAGAAAACTGAAAATTTGTATCGGTCGGTGATAAATTTTGAACTCTCGCATAATATCAATATTTTTCCACGTATAAAAAATAGATATCAAATATTTAATACCGACCGTGATTGAGTCACCACGACCATCACCTCTATTGTGTGCAAAGTATTAGACATTTCATGAAACACACACGCTCTAGTTCAAAATCGAAGGTTTTCTCAGTCTACTCTACATTTTAAAACTCAATAACAAAGCCTAGAAATATGACTAGTCTCAGTTCTTATGTTAGACCTCAACAACAAATGCATAAATGAGTAATATGAGATAAAATATTTCTCATCATCAAACAACTCTCGAATGGGACCTTTGAATTGTGTAAGTTCTTCTACCCACACTTATTCTGCCTATATCCATAATGTTTTAGTCCCTAGAGAATAAAAAATGCTTCAATTGTTTCTGTTAAATTAAGCGGTGTTAGTGTTTCTAGTCCATATTAGTAACTAAAAAACTTATTTCCGATTATTTGTCAGTCACACAGTCGCAGCAAAACTTAATTAATGCTGGTTTGCGCATTTAGCCGTTTTTTCAATAGGAATCAGGTAAATGAGTTAAAGGTTATTACATGAATCAATTTACAGCTTTGTTTGTTTAGTAAATTCAGGGGAATTCAGAGGATTCAATTGCACACACTCAGAGTATCGCATACACAGGGGGATAAATTCAAGCAAATGAATCGAAAAAATATGTAGGACTGCTTTGAAGGACCATGGTCACGCGTGATAAATTTTCCCCCGAGAGTTCAAAAAAATTTCCAATTTTTCCTCACGGGGTTTAAAAATATTAATTTGTGTTCAGCTTAACTTAAAAAAATGCCATAACTTTCAAAGCAATTTTTTTAATTTCGAAAATTCTGTTTTTTAAGGCTTAGGATTAGTATTTAGCCTTAGTTTTCGTCAACGAACTTTAAACCCATAAAACATTTATTTGAACAATTCATCTCATCCTCGCAAACAATCTCCATGTCGAACAAACATTTCGCAGAAAAGAATATTGGAAAATTTTTATAAGAATTTTGCTTCTATTTCTTTGGCTTGCAAGTCTTCTTTTATCCTTATTGACCACAGCATGCAGCGCTTCTATGAACTTCTCAGAAATCAGCCCCCAAAATAAGTTCTGGTACATACATTTTTTGACGTGAGCGCACAGCAGATGGCACTTCGGTGTTTATAGAAACTGCAGGTAGTTTCTCCTTCAAATATTTATCAAATTAGAAAACAATTGTACTATAGAAAAGGAACAATGTTGAAAACCTTACAGACTCTTTCTTCTTCGGTTCCGTTAAACAATTCATTAGAGATAGCTTTTCTCGATGAAGTTTTGCAATCGCGTCACATGTTACATTCAACTTGAACACTGGCTGATCTTCTAAGAGGCTCTTTCTTTCCTTAAATACATAGATAATCAGTAAAAAACAATCAGAAAATCCAGAAAAGACTCAGCATAACGTAAAGCACATGATTCGTTTTCTGATGCATTCATTCTCTCCACCTAAATGTTGCTGCTTGCCATTTTTTCGCTGAGGGAATAGCTTTTGATTCATCTTCCACTTTCCTCTGCCTCGTTTGCTCATCATCGAATCAGAAATTTTGCCGAAGAGAGGATAAGTGCGATTAAGTCGGCTTCAGCGTGGGCCTTTCTACTATCTTTCTGACAACTTCCCCTTCCACTTCTCATTAATGCCTTCCGCGTTGAAAACGCTTTCCATTGCCAGAAATATGATCTGAAAGCAATTCATGAAAAATCAAGAAGTATTGCAACATACAAATTATACCTTCGGAGCAACAAGAGTGTTAGGCTCGTCGCGTATCCCGCTTGCATCCATCCGCAAAATTGTTCCCAGATTGTATTCGACTACTGCATCCTTGAACTTCTCGCAAAATAGACTCTACGCTTCCTTGATCTCGCCTTTTAAGTCGGCTGCGGTTGTCTAGAAAAAATATTATTGAGAGATTTGCTGAGACAATGACAAAAACCTTTTTAACGTCCATCGTAGGGAAGATTTTGCGGAACTTGGCTGTCACTTAATCTTGCTTCTCATTCAACTTGAGGCTCTCCACTACACCTACTTACTGCTGCATGCTGTCTCTTGACTGAGAGTGCCTCTTTTGATTCGTCTCCCGACTTTCCTTCGACCTGTTTCGCTATAAGAAGTCATAAACACTACCAAACAGTAAGGTAAATCAGCTTACAAACACGCATCCTCCCAGCTTCCTGAGCTTGCTCATCTGATTCTTTTTTAGCTAGCTTTTGCTTGTCCATTTGCTCACCAAGGACTTTTCTTGCATGCGTTTCCTGATTTTGAACCATTTGACTCCGTATAGCAAGATCCAGGTCTTGCAGCCGCTTCTTTTGACTTGAATTGCGAGCCTTCATCATGCCTGAAAATTATAACAAATTTCATTCCGTCAAAAAATCTAAAAAAGTTGTCGTTTTTAAGACGTCTTGTACACCAATACATAACCAGACATTCAGCTACAAGAACAACTGTGCTGATTTTTGTAAAGATGTTATTTTGGAAACTAGAGGCCGTTTAAAGTAAACCAGTGGCATTTTTTTCGAGTGAAAGTAAGGATGTTTGCGTTTTCCGTCTAACTTTTGTACAGAGCACTCTAAATTTGTATTTTTTGTATGCGTCCTTAGTACTAAAATGGAGCAAATTTCCTCCTCTATCGAGTCTCAGGTTTTGTTGGAGAAAAGCCTACCAAAAAATGTTTACAGGATCTCAAGCAAGTTAACAACTCATAAAAATTGTTTTCTAAATTTTCACAAAATCGATCCTCATTTTCAAATTCTCGAAGTTTTTCAGGCAAGTGATAGCGCATTTGAAAGCCCCCAGTGTGGGGAATATTTTAGCCATGAACTTTTTAAAACAAAAAAGAGATAATCGTTCCGGAGAAACGGAACTGAAAGGGTCTCAAATCGACCACTTCTCGAATTTTTTTGTTTGGCGCCAAATTTCCCTAATGATCATGATTTTTAATTTCGGGCCCATGTGAAGTGTAAGACCACTGGTTTATTACAAAAATGTGGTCAAAAAGTTATTGCGGTTGGCAAATTTTTGAGTTTTCAGCAATAACCAATTTTTGAAAATACAGCTTTGTTTCTTTTCGCTCCCCTTATCATTGATTTACTGATTTTGTTGTATTTGCGCTGACCATATCTTAGAAGAAGCAGAAAAAAAGAGTGAAGAAGGACAAAGGAGGAGGAAACACAAAATAATTTATGCATACTACTTCAAAAAGTTTTGCTTCACATTCATTCTTTCATTTTGTCTCACTACTTTTCCACAAAAAATATATTCTTTCTCAACAATTGCCGTAGCCATGGGAGAGCTTATCAAATCTGATGGAGAAGCTCTCCTTATGAGAGACTGAAGAAGTAAATATTGAAATGGAGATTGCCGCAATTCCGCAGCTAATGTAGAGGAGTCTGATGAAGAGGCCTTTGACGTTGAGGAGGAAGCTGAAGATCTGAAGAGATGAATGTCGAGCCTGCTCCGCCATTAGTGTTGAGAATCAGACCTGTCGAAGACCTGTCTACGCTAGCCAACTACACAAAATCAAGTATTTGGACTCAAGAAAGAGAATCGGCACAATTTCCGGTCTTCAATGAATACCCCGAGAAATTGCTAGACCTGAGCTGACTCGAGTTGATGTCTTCGAGATGTTCTTCGACGAAGCTGTTTAGGATCATCTTCTAAAGGAGACCAATGCATATGGAAATGCTGATGTGGATTTGCAGGAACTAAAGGTATGTTATGTGTGTCAACAAGCGTGTCAACAACAGTGTGAGGTTTGATAGACACGATCACTGGATGGTTACATCTGAATTACGACTTGTGTGTGCAGTCTGTAAGGGAACGACTACTAAGAAGTGCGAAAAATGCGACGTTGGCCTGCATGATGATTGCTTCAAAGAGTTTGATGTGGAAGAGCCCTGGGGCCTATTTTTCCCATCGACATCGATTTCGATTTTAAAATCGATTTTGATTTTGATTTTTTACCTATATTTATTGACATCGATATCAAAATCGATGTCGACATCGATGTTGATATCGATTTTAAAATAGATTTTTGTTGAAGAAAATCAAAGGCGCTCGCGAGCGCCTTTGATTTTTGCAAAATTTTGCTTTTGTATTTTTTCAAATATTTGGCTATCTAAGGGAAAAATTTGGGAAAAATTAGGGAAATATTTCAACATCGATGTTGACATCGATATCAACATCGATGTCAACATCGATGTTAACATCGATTTTCAAATCAAAATCAAAATCGATTTTAAAATCGAAATCGATGTCGATGGGAAAAATAGGCCCCTGACTTTGTGTCTTTTATGTACCTCAATGAACATAAAAAGGCTTAAATCTCAAAATTTTACCGATAACAGACTGTTTTTGACAACATTTTTATAATAAACCGATAATTTTACATCTATGTATGACTTTTCCGCAGCACAAAAAAATAAAAATTTTGTGTACTTTTTTGTACAGTCGAGTCTCGATATAACGCGACCCCTCGGGACCGTAAAAAGGTCGCTGTATATCAGGGGTCGCATTATATCGAAGGTAAATTTGACTGACTTCCTTTTGCTGGGATCATTTAAAGGGTCGCGTTATATCAAGGGTCGCGTTATATCGCGACTCGACTGTACGCGTCGGAAAAACGGTTTAATGCTTAAAAAAAGTTTGCATGAAAAAGATAAAATAAGCTAAGAAGCACTTTTTCACCAAAACGTTTGTAAAATTCTAAAAGTTTTTAACCAGTGTTTACCAGTGTTTTCAAAAATGGAATGTAAAATGGAATATTCCATATCCCATTATGGAAATGGAATGGAATTCCATTTCACCTTCGAAATGGAATGGAATTCGGACTCCATTCCATTTTCGGGACAAATGGAATGGAATTTGAATTCCATTCCATTTTGTCTTGAAAATGGAATGGAATTCAAATTCCATTCCATTTCGAGTGTGGAATTGAATTCCATTCCATTTCCATAATTAATATGGAATATTCCATGGGTGGTATTTAATTTTGGCCACAGAATTGTGAAAAATGGCCACAGAATATTTAATTTTGGCCACAGATTTGTATTGGGCACAGATTTATGAAAATTGGCCACAGATATTTGAAAATTGGCCACAGATTTAAAATTGGCCACAAATATTTGAAAACTGGCCACAGATTGCTGAGAAGACTAGAGGTGAAGGCGGCACGAGACGTCTTGAAGTAAATTCGGCGATTTTCCCGTCCTGGATCCCGTCCTGGAAAAGTTTTTTCATCTGTCCTTTCCCCGAGTGATTCCCCGATGTTTTCTATATATTTTCCGACTTTTCTTATATATTAATAGGTTGGGACGTCCCGTCGCGAAGGTTCTTTGGAGTTTTATCCGCTTCACATCCGTCACGGATTTTTTTATTCAATGCATCATATACAAGCACAAAATGATCATAGTATTCTACTCTAATTTATTCATTCCCGTCAACAATAAAAGTACTGAACACCCCAGTACTGAACACCCCAAAAAATATAGCACTGCACTCATTGTTGTTGTAAACATTTCTTTTTCTTTAAGAAGTACAGGCTTCTTGATTTCCCAGCCAACCCAACTAGCCTACGTTTTGACATTCCAGACAATCTCAGCTCTTTTTTCAATGCTGAACACGCAATCTTGTTCTCGGATAGTGGCAGGAAAGATGTGGAGGTAAAAATGTTTATAAAGCAATACCTCTGTAAAAGTCAGCTCCAGAGAATTTTGTTGCTAGGAAGAAGTGCTAACAGTGACTGGGCGCATGTAGTGGTTTATTTGGATGGTGATGGTACGTTTGAAATGTGCTCAGCACCTTTCAAACAGGTGACTTATCAATTCAGTGTAGTCTTAGCTATTTAGCGGTTTTCTAAGGTGTACGTTGTTCTTGCTGATCGCGGTGATGGCTTCCATATACCTATTGCTCATGCACTTCTTCCTAATAAGAAAAGAGCCACCTATGACAAGATGTGGTCTTCGATCAAATCAAAATACCCTACCCTTCAGCCAGAGTTTTTCTCATGTGACTTTGGGGTGAGCCCTTTTAACTCTATAGTGCACACCTTCGGACAAACACACACCTTTGACTGCTAAGTTTTGCTTTTTTCATCTTACCCAAAACCACATCAAGCGTCTTAAACAGTTAAAACTCTTCAGAGCCTATAAGACTGACATCAACATCTACCATCAATCCGTCTTTTGTTGTCACTTGCTTATGTCCCTCTTAACCAAGTTCCTGATTTTGCATTAGTAGTTCTTGAAATGATCACGCTAGTTGAACTGCACCCCCTAGTCAATTGGATCTATACTACTTATGTAGGCAACCAGAACATTGCACCAATATTTGGGCACCATCTGTGGAATCTCTATGATCGTGTTCTGCAAGACCGACCTCGTTCAAACAACTTTAACGAATCTAATAACAGAAAGTTACAAGGACTTCTTGGAAATGTCTCCCATCCACCTATGTGAGAGTTCATGATCAAGCTTCGACTGGCCTACGCATCCGACTTTAACAATGACTACAATGATTGGCTATCCAACAGAGGGAGAAGAGCACGACATAGCACTGCAATTGAGCGAGACGCCAAAATTAAGACTCAGCTTTAAAAGTTTTCCAGAGTTGCAGCTCGCAGATTGAGGAAAAAGGTATATATCTGTAAAAAGGAAATAAAAAAATATATATGTTTACAACAACAATGACTGCAGTTCTATATTTTTTTTCTTAACTCTGGGCCAACCAGTTGAAGAATGACAAAGGGTGTACAATTTTAATTTGCTTTTTATTTCACTTTATTTTAATTTTTAGATTACATTTTTCAAAAAGCCTTAAATGCAATTTAAATAGTATGCTAATAGCACCTTTATATTTGTAACAAAGTCTTCTATAAATACATGAAAATATAGAAAAAACTATTTGTAGAATGAATTCAAATAACATTTTATAAAGCTTAATCACATTTACATTTCTCAGTCACATCACACTGTTGATTTAGCAAAAAGAACAAGAGTTCTTGCGAAAAGAAGCTATGGGGAAAGAGAAGGCAACGGCGAAGAGATCTCATTGGCAAAAAAATGCCATTGGCAAAAAGATGCCAGTGGCAAAAAGATGTTATTGGCAAAGTGATCTCATTGGCAAAAAGATGCCATTGGCAAAAAGACGTCATTGGCAAAAAGGTGCCATTGGCAAAATGATCTTATTGGCAAATGATCTCAATCAAGCTGAAAAATGATGAAGTTGGTTTGGAAAACGAAGAAGCCTTCGGATTGACAAGGAACTCTTTGATGACAGTGTTGAACTGTCTCTGGCGTAAGCTTTATCTTTGTATTTTTAGTGAGCTTTAAAAATCTGCGCGCTCAAGAGAAGGATATCGAAAACTTTTTCTTTGGTTTTGGCAAGCTTCGTGACATTGTCATCAAGAATAGCCTTGCTTCGTCGTAAGTCCACATTTTTCTTCCTGTGTGTCTTTCAAGATCAATTTATTCTTGCAGAAGTAAGAAGATCCGTTTATGCAGCCGTTTGAAGTCTCCTAGTGGATCAATGGTCAAAGGTGGTTGAAAGCAAGCGTAAAGCCAGCCGCTCGAAGTCTTCTCCTGTCATGGTCGCCGCTCCTTTGAAAGGAAAGAAGTGGTGGCCGATCGCCGTGCTTGAAAATTTTGTCAAATGAGGATTTGAGAAATTTAAAGATCTCTTTGTTGTCACCTTTTTTCGTCGCAAGATGTCTTGTAATAAATGTTTTGTGGGTCATTGTTAGTTTGGAAACCTAACTGAGGCATCGCCGTTTGAGAGGTCCGATTGAAGTTAATCTGTAATGATTAAATATGATTGGAGGTTTACAGATTACATCGATCCAGTTGAACCGACTCGCATCAATATATCGTTAATGCGTATTTCGTGCTCATATGATGAAAATAATATTTTGTGCAGAAATGTCGTAGCGGAGCTTTGATATCGAAGGTAAACCAATGAAATCACTATTCATGTGGCGAGAATCAATCCAATCGATATATTGACCGATCACCACTATTAAATGATCCAATCAATGAAATATTCGATATATCCAGTTGGTTCGATACAACCATTTGGATCCATAAAGACAGTCGGCTCGATATACTAATAAGACATGTCTGTCCAGTTGGTTCGGTACAGCTAGTTAGATCGACACAACCAGGTGGATCGATCCAGCCAGTTAAATCGACATTGCAACCAATTATGAAGCACACGTGGTTAGTGCAAATCCTATTGGCAGTTCGGAAATTGATACTCTAATATGTTTGACAAGTCTTCTCAAATCAGTATGTTAGCCTCTTTAATTTTCTCTGTTTTACAAACCCGACGTTTATGAAGCTAAATTAGTTGCAATCTTGGCACTAGAAGTCCTTACAGTTCCTGCAACGAGTGCACGGGTGGAGCGCATTCTCTCCAGCTGGCTTGGCTACAAGAACTCACCGCAACAAGACACAATTTCTGCTTTCGAATTCCGAATTAGTTGTACACAAATAGTTTTGTGAAAGATATTGAATAAACATTGAAAATGATGAGCGAGTATGATACGCGACAAGTGTACGCGTTTAACGTGAGAGGTGGAACAGTAATCAAAAGTTTATGGATGAAAATTCCGCCGCAAAAATTCCGCCAACAAAAATTCCGCCGCATAAATTCCGCCAACGTAAATTCCGCCACATAAATTCCGCCAACATAAATTCCGCCACATACATTTCGCGAAAAAATTTCAAACTCACTGTCGATTTGTCCTTCTGTTCGGGTGAATTATATTGTTGAATTTTTTAGCCCTCGACTTTTTTTTTGTTCGAAAGATTTTGTGTGTTCTGCTCTATTTTATTTTTTTTTTCTGAATTCGCAATGGAAATCAAAACAAACAAAGGAAATTCTATGCCGCTTTGTGACGCGTTCCTGATGTGCAAGGACAAGCCCTCCATTGTAGCCGAGGCATGAAGCCTCCTCCCTGAAATTTTTATTTCCTTTTTATTTCCTCTCCGCAGATTTGTTTGGCAACAGGAAGAAGACGAACGGCAGTGTGGATTCCTCTTTGAAGCAGTTGAGCGTGAACAGTTGGCAAAAGTAGACGGACAGCAGAAAAAGGTTCTTGAAATATAGAAACCGTAATCAGATAAAAATTGAATCAAAAGCCTCGGTTGCTCGGTTCTAATTTGAAATAAAATTCGTAGACTTCTCTTAGAGAAATGGAAATCAAAATATTGCTACAAGACTTCAAAATTACCGTCAATGGACCAGCGATTATTCTCCATCAGGAAGTCCAATCCGCGATCAGAAGCAAAGATGAGAATCACTGGCTTATTTGGCTCGAGCCCTCGCGAATCATATAGAAGGAAGCGGCCACCTCGAGTTGTCATTTTGAAGTCATTGCCCAGCACCATGTCCAACAAATTCTTATCCACATCAACTGCTCCTTTCGGTTTGCGGACATTCGCGACCTAAAATCATTTCGATAAAATAAAAGGATGAACCTTTTTTGTTACCAGTCTCTTGATGTTGATGTCCTTTGGCATTGCACCGATCTCTTGCTCGCTTAATCCCATCTTAGCCACCGTCAGAATTTCCTGCGATGAAGTGGAAAGGCTTTGTCCGGCTAGATTTTTCACAAGCGTCAAGCGTTGTTTCTTCTAAAACCGGCTGATAACGAAATTTCTCCAAAACGATGAAAAAGGCATACCCTGACTTCAGCCGGCTCGCCCGATGACTGTCGTGTGCTTGGGTTTGCGTCAGAACCAGCGATCCAATCGCGGAGACGGCACGTCCTTTGCATCCACTGACCTTGTCCTCACATTGCCAAAGTTGTCGAAGACCATCTCTGCTGACCTAGTCCTTGCACATCAGGAACCCGTCACAAAGCGGAATAGAATTTCTTTTGTTTGTTTTGATTTCCATTGCGAATTCAGAAAAAAATAAAATAGAGCAGAACACACAAAATCTTTCTAACAAAAGAAAAAAGTCGAGGGCTAACAATTCAACAATATAATTCACCCGAACAGAAGGACAAATCGACAGTGAGTTTGAAATTTTTTCGCGAAATGTATGTGGCGGAATTTATGTTGGCGAAATTTTCGCGGCGGATTTTTATCCATAACCATCAAAAAAGTACCCGAGCAGCCAAAATTATACTGAATGTCTATTTATTTCTACTTAATCATAACCTTTCTAACGAATACATAGAAAAATATGTACAGTCGACTCTCGATTTAAGGACACCCCCAAAGTTCGTTCCCCGACTGGGTACGACACTTTTTTTAGCTCGATTTTCGAAGCTTTTTTTAAATTCTGTTTTGACAGTCTGGTCGTAAATATCGCAAGAATGCCGATTTTGCCGATCGTTTTTCAAAATCCAGAAACTTTTTCTTCTAAAAAGCAAAACCTCGATTTAAGGACAGGCTTTTTCTAAAATCCCTGTCCTTAAATCGAGGGTTTGCTTTTTTAGAAAAAAAATTTTTTGGATTTTGAAAAACGATCGGCAAAATCGACATCCTTGCGATATTTGCGACCAGACTGTCAAAACAGAATTTTAAAAAAGCTTCGAAAATTGAGCTAAAAAAAGTGTCGGACCCAGCTGGAGAACGAACTTTTGGGGTGTCCTTAAATCGAGAGTCGACTGTATGGATAAGAATAGATTACAGAACAGATTGATGTGGTTTCATTCCATTTTAAAATAGGGAAATGGAATGGAATATTCCATTATGAAATGGAATGGAATTCCATTCCACCCTCGAAATGGAATGAATTTAAATTCCATTCCATATTGAGGGTGGAATGGAATGGAATCCATTTTTGCATGGATATTCCATTTTCCATTCCATTTCTGAAAACACTGGTGTTTACCGCTTAGTTCAAATTTGTATTTTAACCATATTTTACGGGTCAACTATTGTTTCACACCTTTAACTTTAAAATTTTCTTTTTCTTTATAAATATGCTATGGTAGTTTTCCAAAAGCTTAGGCATCGTTATTGCACAACCTCATAGTAAAAGCTCACAAAAATAAATTTCGAAATTAATGGCAAAATGCACTCGGATTCAAGCACGAATATTCTTAATTTGCTGCTACATCTAAAGCTTATATATAGAAAAGATTAAATAATGTGGGCATTGACAGCACAATGAAAATTATAAACCACAATTTCAGGATGACTGGTAGATACAAAACGCATATTTCAACGAGCTCCATGCAGAAAGCTCTTCTCTCGGTGGGATCTGGTATGTTTTTGAAATACATGTTCTAATGTATTTCTTAATCCTAATTTTTAGCCATAATGTCCATAATGAATCCGAAGAGAGGGACATGATTGCCACAATGGCTGAAACCACGGTTCAAAAGCTGTCCTTAAAAACATATATGAACGAATGCAGCGGGACAGCACTGGGCAACAACTGCTGAGAAACAAGCCAAGAATCAGTGGTGAAACAATTGATCGTGAGTACATTCGATCTCTCCCAGATGGGACATTGGGTCGGGAGTATGCTAGGTTGGAACTTCCCAAAGCCAATAGGGAGCGGCAATGTTTTAAAAGACCAAATTAAGATTTTTGGATGGATTGCAAACAAGCCCAGATGCTCGACCGCCAGTGCAATACATCGATGACGACGAGCTGGTCTATGTCATGCAAAGGTTTATATTTTTGTAAGGAATGGATAAAAATTCAGAGCCTTTTTGCCTCAATCTTTGCCTTACTATCCGCGTACATTTCACACTTTGACTCATCTCGTATAAATAATAATCTGATTGGTCTTTCTTTATGTAGACATTGTCCTGATGACCGACCCTGGGTTCGGCAAGCCATGTGCCGCATGAAGGTTATCTGAATGACTTGGCTTCTAAATGACATAACAATTTTTCACTGCAAGTTATACAGGGTGTGTCAAGAAATTTGATACATTTTGAAAGGCCATAAGTTTTTTGTAGTCCGAATTTCAAACTTCTCTAAACGCCGGTCGACTCAGAATCGCTTGAGGTTTTTTTTGGTATATAAACTCAAAAACACAATTTTTGCTTGGTCCTCCTGTGGCTTGGGCGTTACCCATCTACAGGCCATCTGTTAACATCTACAAACCAGGACCTAGAGCACAAGGGGACCAAGTGAAAATCGTGTTTTTGAGTTTATTTCTAAAAAATTCTCAAGTGATTCTGAGTTGATCTGCGTTTACAGGTCTTCGAAATTTGGACTAAAAAAGGTCTAGCCTTTCAAAATGTTTCAAGTTTCTTGACACATCCTGTACTAAGTGTGTCAGTCTGTAATTTCTTAATCAACCGCTAAAAAAGCTCATTTTAATACCATAAACTTCTACTTGTTAATTTTTTGACTAAAAACTTCAGGTATCGCGAGACGCACGACTTCACCCACACTCTTCTTGAAATGCGCCCCAATATGCTTGGTGAAGTGACTGTCAAATATTTCGAAGCAATCCAGCTTGGCCTTCCTATGTGTATCACAGCAGCGATTTTCGGAGGGACACGGCTTGGTCCACAGTAAGCTTTTTAACTTCTTTTGAATTACCTAATTCACGAGTTTAAAGTTGCGGAAAACGTTCTTCTCTTTTTAAGTCATGCTCTTTGATGTATTTTAACAAATTTTTGCAGACTGGTCTCAAGAAATTTATTGCCCAGCTGTTAAGATGGGTAGTGAAGGTTAAATAAAGGGTGATGAAAGTCATAGAATGATAGTTAAAATGGGTCAAAAACACAATACGGACTAAAATGAAGAGATAGCGCTAGTTACTAGAAACTTACGGTCATTGTTTTAGACACAGAGAGCAATTGCTCAAGCACAACTTGCCTTGGGTGGTTGAGCAGGCGAAGAACTCTCGTTTCCTGCTGGCAGTCGACTGGGAGAATCGCTTTGAACAGAAAGTATGGGACATGCAATCCGAATTCAACATTCAGCCATTTAGTCCTTTGTAAAATTGTTGGTATATGCATGTGTTGATTCCGGTAAATTGATGTAAATAAAGAATTCTGCTGATTCGTACTTGCAATATTTTTATCTTTATTCTCCAACAGTATAAACCACAAGTCAACAATAACGATGATAAATAGTGGAAAGCTTTTTGTGGTTTCTCTAGTCACTATCTTCTTCGCTGATATCGATGTCGTCCTAAAATTTGATGCTTAAAAATATTGTTTCGCGGAATACTTTTTCAAAATGATGCCTCAAACAGCGATTCATCAATATCCACTCCTGCATTCTCATTTGTGAACTGTAGGTCAGAGAAATTGAGAGAGTCATCTCTCAAGAACAGTTGTTTGCCAGTTAGTCTGGTGGCTACCATAGCCTCTTTGGCCTGTAAAATTGTCTGGTAATTTCGGGTTATAACATGTAAGATAAAATTTCGATATGATTTTAGAATTTTACCTAACCATTTGCGAAAAAAATAGTGATTACCACTCTTTGCGAAAATCTTTCAGAAATCCAATTATTAAAGGAGGGTGAAAGCTGTTAAGGAAATAGTCTCGACACGAAAAGATTATCCCAAGTTTTATGCTTCTTAAAGGACCATGGTTTCTGCGCGCAGTGATTTTCCCCCGCCAATTCAAATATTTTTCCTAATCACTGAACTTGTGTACGGGTTTTTCAACTTGGTTTCTAACAAAACTATACCTAAAATTTAATTCTAGGCCTTGTTTCTTAGAAAGCAAGTTGAAAACTTCGTACAGAAGTTTAACGATTATGAAAAAAATTTGAATTGGCGGGGACAACCGCTGCGCGCAAAAACCATGGTCCTTTAAATGTGGTTTTAGAGCCATATTTTGTCCGCAACTCGGTGTTGCAATCTCAGACAAACTTGTGCAGAATTGAAAGTTGGATTAACAATATCAATATTAAACTTCTAAATTTCTTTAAAAAATACTCTAAAAATTGAAATGGAAAAGGGAAAAAACCATCAAAAAAAGGTTGGTTAGTCTTCTATTGCATTTAGATTTTCAGGGTATTTTTGAAAGAATTTAGAAATTTTGATATAGATGTCACTAATCCAACTTTTAATTCTGCACAAGTTTGTCCGAGATTGCAACACCGAGTTGTCGACAAAATATGGCTCTAAAACCAAAATTAAGAAGCATAAAACTTGGGATAATCCTTTCGTGTCGAGATTATTTCCTTAGCAGCTTTCACCCCTCCTTTAAGAGATTCGAAAAATAGACTGGTTGCTTAGATAGAATACAGCTATGGTACTAACTCAGATGCTAGCAATTATTAGTCTCATGATGAGACTAATAATTGCGTGAGACTCTCATCCTTCCTAATCTACTGAACCTTAAAATCATGTTGCTATTTGTAATTTTCTTAGTGTTTCCAATGCCGCGATCTTCATATAGTATTCTTGAATTCAAAGGTGCTACAGCCGAACCTCTATATAACGAACATCTCTACAGAGCAAGCCCATGGTGCCGGCCTTTTGGAGTTCTTTATATAGAAGTGCGGCTGTACACTGATACACTTTCAGCTTTTTCATATTTTAATAATGACCATAACGATTCGGCAGACCGTTGTCAACTAGCTAAAGCAGAATGTCTGCACACATTTCAATTTTGTACCTTTAGTTCTGCATCTTTCTGGCCATCATCTCTTGCACAAAGGCTTGCTTCCACTTATTGAACTGCTCCACAGTCACACGAGTGCCTGAATATTTGCTTTAATTATTACTTCCAAGCCGAACTTTGATTTAAAATTACCTTCAAAGTGGATTTGCTCAGCCTTATCAGCCATCTCCTTGTTGTGGCTCTCAATTTGTTGTGTCTTTTTACGCTCCTCTTCCATTCTCTTCTCAATTTTTCCTGGAATAATTTCAAATAAAAAACATTTGGGTTAGTTATGCAATCAATTTTTCACCTGCAGTTCAGAGACCAACGTGAAGATCATACACATGCTAAGGTTTTCTTTAGCAACGTTGATCAGATCTGTATACAAATGTTCGGATATTTTCTTCCAACACCTTCATTCATTCCTATTAATTTTATTGCTGGAATTACATTAGGATAATCGGCAGGAAGTGTTACTTCCAAGGTACATGAACTAGAGATTCAGAGTCAGCATTCTGCAAAATATCAAAATAAATTATTGAAACTTGCAACAGTAGAACCCCAACATTGCAACAGAGAATCTATACAATAAAAGAACTTACTGAAAGTCAGGCAGTGAAATAGTTACTTGCAGGCATATATTGGGTATTCACGAGATAACACTTGTAGCTCAGATATATAAATGATTCTAGCGCCTCAATTTCTTGCAATTGGATTTCTTTGGCTTCATCAGCCATGACGAACAATAAATGAATAAGTGAAAGTAAGGGCACGAAATACAGAACGCTCGAATAAGTTACAAACAGAACATAGAGATATTAATTATCATCTCATATCAATAGATTGAGATAAAAGACAGAAAGCTAAAATATTGTTGGCATTCGACAATTTTTAAATTTGTTTCGGGCTTATGGATCACAACTCATGGATTTTACAGTAATGAAGTAACAAAACTAAATCAAGGAAATACAGTTCGCGCGATCAAGGATAATCCTTGATCCCAATCCGGGTCTGAATAATTGACCTGGTGAGTACCCACTACAAGATGGTCAATCACAAATTTTGGGAAATTATTCTACATGGGCAAAATATGTTATCTAGGCGCAAGAACAGTTTGTAAAGAGCGAAACCTAGTTATAATTTATATTTATCTAGATGGTCTTCCAGCTGGACAACTTCCGTGAAGAACATCAAATCATCTTTTAAGGTTAGTAGCGTACTCAGGCATAGTTTTAGGCAAGAAACAACTGGTAGTTTGACCATTCAGAATAGTTCTCCAAAGTGATGTTCAAAAGAATCCAACCACGTTCTCCATATGCGCCTGGTCTACGTGGTTCACTTGCCCTGAAAGGGGGGGGGTAACATGGGGTTGAGAAATGGGTTTGACTACATAATGGAAGACGCTCTGACAGTTTGCAAAAAGATTATAAATGTAAAGACATTTATGATATTTTACAATGGATTCCACTAAATAATGTTGTATAATTTAGTGAAAGCATAAAAAAACATTAAAGTGTTATAGAAAAAATATTTTGCAACCCGTCAATATGTTTTTGGCTAAAGTACACTATTCGGGGTAGCCCAAAAGTGGTTTTTTTTTCAGGGGAAAGTATGTTTTAGGCCCTAAAAACGATGGAAAAGGCGAAAAAAAGTGTAGAAAGGACATTTTTCGAAAAAAAAATTTCGATTGCCTTGGTCCCCCTGTGGTTTTTGGTCATTTTTCGCCTTGGTCCCCCTATGGTTTTTGGTCATTTTCGACTCAAAAACATGGAATTTGAACATAGTTTTGTTAACTGGGCCTATCGCATAAAGAAACGCTGTTATGCATGCTTTTTATGCATCCAGAGTCACTTTGGAGTGATTTGTGTCTAAGGTATGTGGGTGTGCGCATCTCAACTCCAACCCCCCAAGCCTCTTGCGCCCCCGAAGGGGTCTGGTTGTAAAGTACCAAAAATGACCAAAACCATAGGAGGATCAAGACAAAAAATGACCAAAACCACAGTGGGACCACGACAATCGAATTTTTTTTTTCGAAAAATGTCCTTCCACACTTTTTTCGGTACAATTGCAGTTTAGGCATCCTTAACCACTTTAGGCATCCTTAAATATTTTAGGCATCCATAGAAAGTTTAGGCATCCATAAAAAGTTTAGGCATCCAATCAATACTTTAGGCATCCATAAAAAGTTTAGGCATCCTTAGCTTTATTCCATAACAACATGTATAGAGTATGCAAGAAAATTTCGCGCTACTTGCTTTTACTCTAACAGTTACCAGACCACCCTTCCCCATCAAAAAAAAGTTACTTGCTTATACCTGCATGTTTACGGACCTTCTGGCTTATACCTCCTTAAAATAACGTTTTTTAAAGTGTCTAGAAACCATTTCAAGTAATATTTTTGTATAAAAAGACTAGAAAAGTATTTCAAAAAGGGACAAAGTGCTGTTGGGAGGGGAAGAACAAGAGGGCCACTCAAATAAGAGGCTAACCAGCAAAAAAAGATGTTGAACATAGTTTTGAATACTGGGGCCTACCGCATAAATAAACTCTGGTATGCATGCTTTTTCCTGCATCCAGAGTCGCTTTCGAGTGATTTGTGTCTAAGGTATGTGGGTGTGCGCATCTCAACTCCAAGCCCCCAAGCCTCCTGCGCCCCCGAAGGGGTCTGGTTGTAAAGTACCAAAAAAGCCCACTCTCAAGCCCCTGCGCCCCCTTCGGGGCGCAGGGGGCTTGAGAGTTAGAGATGCGCGCACTCACTTACCTTAGACATGATTCCGAGATGTATTCTTGACTATAAAATGCATATAGAGTCTCTTTTTGCCACGCCCGAGTTGAAAAACATGGTAAAACAGCCAAAAACTAGGTAGAGAGTGGTTCAAATAATTGGCTTTTTTTTGTTTTCTTCCCACCCCATTACAGCCCAAAGTTCCATAGAAATTGCTTTTTTAGTTTTTTTACAGCAAAATAATTGCTTTAAAATGGTTTTAGACTACTTCTAAAAAAGTCGAATTTTTTATGGATGCCTAAAGTATTCATTGGATGCCTAAACTTTTTATGGATGCCTAAAGTATTATCGGATGCCTAAACTTTCTATGGATGCCTAAAATATTTAAGATGCCTAAAGTGGTTAAGGATGCCTAAACTGCAATGAGCCCTTTTTTCGCCTTTTCCATCGTTTTTAGGGCGAGGCGAGCGAATTTACATCAATTTAATTAATTTGCTGCACCCTTTGTGATACATAAACTTTGAAGGCAAATATACCATTCGAAAGCCCTAACTTAACTCTGAAACATATGCGCTGAAAAAAATTTTTGCTCGGTTTTGCAAAAAGATATGACCATTTAAATGAGACCCTTTCTGAAGGACAAATTGAAGAAATATTAAAAAAGTTAAGGGAACTGAAGAAAAATCATTAAAACAGTCAAATCTTTTTTTTTGTGATCAACCAAACTATTTCGTTCACCACTCATTTTGTAGGCACAAAGATAAGCTTTCGAATGACAACTAAATTGCTCATAACTGCTATACAGGGTGCAGCAAACCAATTAAATTGATGTAAATTTGCTCGCCTCGGCGTATAGTCCTCAAAAGCATCAAATTGATGCTGAGCATCAAAATGGCTTGGCGTTTCGTTTTTGAAATGAGCATCAAAATAACATCAAAATAGCATCAAAAATTTTGATGCTTTTTGATGCTCTCAAAAAATTCGGCAACCAGACATTTTCTAATATTTTTGAATTTGTCGCGCGACATTTTCTAATATTTTCGGTAAATTCGGGACAAAACAACCGAATTTAACGAAAAATATTAGAAAATGTCGCGCGACAAATTCTAAAAATATTAGAAAATGTCTGGTTGCCAAAAAAATTCACTTTCTAGTACATTTTAACATCTTATTTAGTGATTTAATCCTTACCATCCTGTTCTAACAACTTGATGCACTGTAACAGTCTCTTACCAGTGCCTTTAGGGTCTCTTTCTCATGGAAAAGGCAATACTTAAGCAATATTCTGGATCTTCAAAGATTCGGCGCTAGTAGCGAATACGCCCCCCTCCAACAAATTTTTTTTCAAAATCAGGTTTCAACCATTTCTAAGTAATTCTTATGCGCTGAAAACGATAAAAAAAAAAAGGTGTTTCGGGCATTTTCTGACCTAAAAAGTTGATTTTGGAAAAAAAATTTTTTTGCCTAGCTCCAGTGACAAAACGAGGTAGAATACCTTGGTCCCCAAGGCAAAAAGTCGAATTTTGCTACTAGGGTCAAAGATTCTTCTAATACCACTTCTTTATCTTTGCTTATCATTATAGTCGACTCTCTATATAAGGACACGTATGACCTGGCTTAGCCGTCCCTTTAATAAAGTGACTTAAAAATGGCAATTTTCAGTATCGCGGCGGCTTCGCAGCCGTGATATTTAAATTTTGCGTATCTGAAACCATTTTTAATACACAATTTAGAGATTTCAACTATTGTCCCTTGTATAGGCGTTTATAAAATTCGTTCCTATATAGAGAGTACTCTTTAGTAAATTCAAATGAAAACCAACCAAACCAAATTTTTCGTCCCTTATATAGAGGCTCACTATATAGAGAGTCGACCGTATGACTAAAAGATTTAACTACTTGTATCTAGGTCTGAAGTATCTAACCAAGTACAGCCCCCGCATTTGAGCCCTATTTAATTTTTGGGTGGGCCATTCAACAATTTAAATGAAACACTAGAACAAACAACAAATTCAATAAGTGTCATTTTCATTCTCTTCAGATTCTTCTCCTTCTACCTGCCTACCTTCGGCAGGCAACCTAATTCAATAGGAAGCCCCTTGTGGGTACATGGTCCGGGATAAGGCATAATATACCACCTGCATTATAGCTGAACCACCCTGAGCGTACGTGAAACACCTGGATGGTACCTGAATCACACGGAGAGCATCGAAACCAGCTGGAGGTACTTGAACCACCGGGAGTGTACCCCAACCACCTGGCGGTGCTTAAACTTCCTAAAGGGTATCTCAGTCACCTGTGGGTACCTGAAACGAGTGAAGGGTACGTTGGAGTTTCTCTTTAGAGTGTTTAAAACGATTGATATAACTTCAACCATACGCCTGTAAGGCGTCAATCTACTTAATGATTAAAGGAGTATCAACTCTAAATTTAAACGCCTTTGGTATCTTCTCTCTTTGTTCCTTTTCCCAGCATTTGATTTAACTAAACAAGCACAAATGTAAAATTTGAAAATTATAAATATCAGCTAATTCAGCCATTTTACTGTAAATGTGTAAAATGATTTTAAAATTTCCTATTTACAAAAAAAAATCCGAAAATAGTGCAAATCCGCAAAAAGAAAATGCGCAAATGCTGAAACCGCAAAACAAAATCCGCAAATATGTAAATCGCAAATAAAAGTCCGCACTTGAAAATCCGCAGATGTGAAATCCGCATTTCAAAGTCTGCAAATGTAAATCCGCAAAAGCAAATTCCGCAGATGAAAATCCGACGCTACTGTCATATACACTCCCCCCCCCCCAAAAAAGCTACTGTAATATACCAAGCGCGCCGGGGTATATTACAGTAGCGTTTTGGGGGGGGGTATATTACAGTAGCGCCAAAAATCCGCAAATGTGGATCCCTAATTGTGGAGTCTCTAAAGTGGATTCTGCATATGTAAAATCCGCAATATCCGCATACGGATCCGCGTTTGAAAATCCGCAATCGAAAGCTCGCCGATTCGACACATCTTACTCCTGCCCGAAATTTGTGACCTATTTGCAAGGGAACCTCACGAACTTGTTTTTCACTCGCAAATTAGAATTTGGTCTCGTTGGACAGCCAGTATGCGACTGTAAATCAAATCTGTTGAGATCTCGAGCCCATAGGCCAAAAAGTTGGATGAGAAGCCCAGTAAAGTATTGAGGGGCTTTGTGTATGCATCGCCTAGGTCACAGGTTCGAATAGCACTGGATGCACACGAATTTTTTACTTCAGTTCTTAAAGTTTAGGTAAAGGGACGTTTCGCCCATATTTGGACATTTGTCCAAATATGGGCGAAACGTTTCGCCCATATTTGGACAAATGTCCAAATATGGGCGAAACGCTAATTTTGCCTTGGTCCCCCCTGTTGATTTTTTTACAAATTTTTATTTAGTCTAATTGCGTCAAAAACCGTTCCATAACACATGTTCCCTCGCTTTTTTAGCGAAAAAGAGATTATATCTATAAACCTCGTACCATTTTGTGAATTTTCCAACCATATGCTGATGTCATGTTTTGTTTTAGATTTTTAGATTTATAATTATTTGTCTGTTTTAGCTGCCCAAAATGAAAGTATTCGATTGGTCCAATAGCGATATTTTCTCTTGGCTTCATCAAGTTCGTAATCGATTTAACTGTTGATTGTTATGATCGTTGTAAAAAATTTAGTGCGCCATACTTTGAAAAATTATGGGATTAATTTCAGTGAAGATCGTGAATCCTGAAAAAACCCAAAAAATTCTAGTAGCACTTTGTTAGGCACTCTAAAAATAGCTCTTTCAGCAAAAAAACAGACAAATAATATAAATCCAAAAATCGAAAACAAAACATGACATCAGCATATGGTTGGAAAATTCACAAAATGGTACGAGGTTTATAGATATAATCTCTTTTTTCGCTAAAAAAGCGAGGGAAAATGTGTTATGGAACGGTTTTTGACGCAATTAAACAAAATGAAAATTTGTAAAAAAATCAACAGGGGGACCAAGGCAAAATTAGCGTTTCGCCCATTTTTGACAAATGTCCAAATATGGGCGAAACGTTTCGCCCATATTTGGACATTTGTCCAAATATGGGCGAAACGTCTATGCACCAAAGTTTACCCTTTGCTAATAAACCTTTTAGATAGCTAATAGCCTGAATATCATTTAGAAACCAAACTTGTAAATAAAAGTCGGTGAAAACGGGTGTGCACCTAGTGGTATTCGAACCTGTGACCTAGGCAATGCGTGTATAAAGGCCCTATTTAAAACTCGTTTTCTGTAATTTTGAACAACACCTTGTCACCTCAGAATTTCGACGCTAAATTTTTTACGCCTATCTTGTAGAGCAACTCATTTTGAGCAACTTTAAAAAGAACTTTCATATTAAAAAAATGGCCCTGCACGGAAAATCATGCTTTTTAAAAAATGAGTTAGTGGAGAGTCTCCAGTGGAGACCTCCGAAAAATGAGAAATTTTTATTTTCAAATGCTCAACAGTAATGTTTTTATACTTTTTTTAGAGTGTTATATGTTATTCGACGCAGAAATCTCATGGCTTCCTTTCTATAATCAAAGATTTTACCATTGAGTTATAGAAATTTCATAAAAATGGGTCTGAATGCTGTGAAAAAATTTTTTGAAATTTTTTTTCGACGTAAAAAGTGGTCTACACAAATTTTTTTAATTCTGCCTCAAATTTTTTGGTTTGCATATTTTAAAAGCCCGTTGATTTCTGCACCAGATAACTCAAAAAAGTTTGTGAAAAAGAGTGACAGCGTGAAGTTGCACCAACTTTTGTAAACATAATCGTTAAAAAAATTTATATGTTTTTAGTCGGTCGATGACAATTCGCCCCCTTGGACGATTCGCCCCCTCGGAAAATTCGCCCCTTCCCAATAAGAAGGGACAATTCGCCCCCTCCCAATAAAAAGGGACAATTCGCTTCTCCCAATAAAAAGGGCGATTCGCATCCTCCCGATAAAATGGGACAATTCGCCCCTCCCGATTTAAAAGGACAATTCGCCCCCTTCTAATAAAAGAACATTTTTAAAATTTTAAAATCTTCCTTGTTTCACTCGTTTCAACTCAAAATTGATATTTATGACCTCATATTACTTTTAAAAAGTAGGCAGAAAACTTTCGTCGGATCAGTTAGAACCTTTATAGAAAATAGTCGAGAGAGAAACAAATTGCTGGTGTCCGCCTTAATTTCAGTGTAACGAGCTGGTACGCCCTTTTAAAGCTTGACCAAGATGGCATTATTATGCCGTATGTTATAGAGAGCTGTAAGTTATATGGGAGTATGTTATAGAGAACGTCGACTATATCGCAAAAAGGCGGCCTAACCCGCCAATGTAAATGACCTCAACAAAATAGTTTTAATTCTGGACTTTGTGACGATGCACAACAAAGACTAGTTTTCGAAACATTCATACAGAATGCAATGCAAAATTACATCTTTATGTAGCAAGATGCTAGTAGGTAGTGTCTTGACTTTCTGCCTTAAAAATTGTGTGAATGACAAGAACTGCCTCGAAGTCAAAGATAATAATATCAAAAATTTAAAGAAAATTTAGTTTTGACACGCAACCCGTATTAAAAACCCATAGAGTGATTCGTAGAACAAGAAATCGAGTGAGGTAGGCAATCAAAGAAAAGGCTGCACACGCTTCACACTAGGATGGAGAATGGCCTATTCCGGGACGGGACAAAAATTCTGAAAAAAAATCCCGGACGGTCAGGACCAACCGAAATTCCGAGACGGGACAAAAATTTCCCCGATCAAGACACAAACAGGAAATTTGACAACGAAAACCAGTTTTCAAAAAAATATGCAAAATATTTTGTCGCAGTTTCACGTCATGGACAAAAGCTAGACAAAATATTTTTGATGCCTGGATCTGAGAAAGCGTCTGAAATAAGTTTGCCCGGAATAGTCGGAAATGAAAATAACTTACGAATTTGTCCAGCTTGGGTTCAATGTATCAAAATTTCAGTCAAATTTTGAACTTTTGCATTCCGGGCAAAAATCTTAAAGTGATTATGTTTTGAATTCTAAGGGGCCATCGACGGGACATATTTTCAAAAATCAGGGCGGGATAATAAATCCGTGAAGCCAAAATCACCCCGGGACGGACACTGGGACGGGTCATAAGAAACGGACTACCCAGACATGCAACCAAAAAATCTTTATTCGACACCATCAACAACGTAAACAAACACAAATTTTGAACCAATGTGTCAACACACCATGTCTTCATACTCATCCATCTGAGCGGCTGCAGAAACAACAGTGGCAGATCCACCAATTTGCTTTTCGTCATTGATTGAGACTTCCATAGCTTGACCACCAGTGTTTGACAACATCTTCAGAGCCGGATCCTCGGTGTTTGGAAGCTGCTTCGCGGCTGAATCAGTGCTTGTCAGATTTTCCGTTCCTGAATCATTAATAATAGTCTTTTCGGCTTGAACAACTTCTTGCAGCTACACGTTCCTAAAGGCACATATAAAGATTCAAAAAAAAATTGGTGCACAGGAAATGACCTTGTCTTTGACTCGCTGAAAATCCAGCACTCTGACATTCCTCAAAGTGTAGATCATATAGAGTCTGTAGTTGGGTTTGTGCGTCACTGGATTTCAACCATAGTCAGATGCTCAAGTTCTTGCAAGTCGCCAAAGGGTCGACGTCCACCAGCTCAGTAACTTCATTGTTCGTCAGTGCTAGAGTCTTCAGATTGGGCAAGTGCTCTCCAATTGCTTTGTCAATTTCCTAAAAATTATATAGAGCTGCAATCATGAATCATTGGTGAGAGAGCTTACGGAGACGTGATTATTGTGTAAGAGAAGCGTTTGCAATCGTTTCAAGAGAGAGAAGATTGTGTAACTTGCGAATATTGTTGTCCGTCAAATCCACCACATCAAACTGATCCTAAAAGCACAAATTTGAAAATTGAAAGAAAAAAAATCGAAATGTTGCAACCTGGTGACACCGAGATTCTCTAGGTGGGTATTGCAAACTTCGGAAGCATATTTCAGGGTGCAGGTCAATTCATCGATGCAACAGTCATCGACAATAAAAATTTATCGATGCAAAACTCATCGCTGCAAAACTCATCGCCAACAAAACTCATCGCCAAAAGAAACTCATCGCTTGCAAAACTCATCGCCGGCAAAACTCATCGATGGCAAAACTCATCGCCAAAAGCAACTTATCGCTTGCAAAACTCATCGACACTTGTATTTTGTCGATTGTTCGTTTATCGACACTTATATTTCGCCGATTGCCTATTCATCGACACTTGTGTTTCGTCGATAGTTTCATTTCTTGATTCATACAATGCTGTCCTTGTAGATCACTTTTTCTTCTTTTTTAACTGTTTATAACTATGCTCTTGGAGAAGTTGAATAATTTATTATGTGTTGTATCTTGTCTATTATCGAGTCAAGTGAATAAAATGGAGTGTGCGTTTTTATTTGTTTATGGTTTTAGAGAAGTATGAGATACTAGGGTCTGCAGGCGCCTATCGACGCCTATGTTGTTTGGGAACATTAGTGTTTCGGATACTATCTCCGTTGTTCGGTAGACATTCACCCTACCTATCAACCCACCTACTCTACCTCGCCTACCCTTGCCTATCCTCGCTTATCCTCGCCTACCCTCGCCTATTTCGCATATATAACGTACACCAGACCTGGTCCCCAGGTATACGTATATCAAAAATTGACTGTAATGATACCTGGACACTTGACCTGACACTTGACTATCCCATCTGGCTACCTACACACCTTAAGTGGCCATTTAGCTACCCTACCTGGTAGAAAAGTGGGCTTGAACACAAAAATCCACCTTAAATACAGCTAAAATCAACCATCACCGATTTGGAGGGCAAGGAAAATTTTTTTTAGAAACAAGTTTGATTTTACGCATTTGGCTAAAAGATACCGTATTTCCTCTAATAAGCCCCCGGGCGCTTATTTTTCAAACCTCGAAAATCGCAAAATTTGGAATTCGATTTCGAGATTTTCGGGTGCTTAACAAAATCAAAAAGTAGAATCAGTAGGGCTCGTGGGAGTTAAAGAAAACGTATCAAACAGCTTTGCAAAATATGGCTTCTACACTGAGATCCAGACCTCAAAGTCGAGAAGGGGCGCTTATTAGAGCGGGGCGCTTATTAGAGGAAATACGGTAGCTAAATGTTTGAACTTGAGGGTCCGGAAAGATATCAGACAAAACATTGCAAAAAGGCTAAAAATTAGGTTGTAAAACAATAATTTATAAAAAGTGTGACGGACGGAAAAAAGCAAAAACGATAAGACAAAAGTGTCGATGAACAGATAATCGACGAAATAGAAATGTCGATGAATAGACAATCGACAAAATATAGTTCGGTGAATAAATAATCGACGAATTAAAGCATCGATGAGTTGAGCTGGCGATGAGTTTTGCCATCGATGAGTTTTGCCGGCGATGAGTTTTGCAAGCGATGAGTTTCTTTTGGCGATGAGTTTGTTGGCGATGAGTTTTGCAGCGATGAGTTTTGCATCGATAAATTTTTATTGTCGATGACTGTTGCATCGATGAATGACCTGCACCCATTTTCACGCTGTTGACTGACTGTGTTTACGAACTGATAAGCTTCATTGAGAACATCAACTGAGAGTCGCACCATGATTTCTGAAATTGAAAGCTTTTCAAACGGTGCATAAAAATATTTAATTTTTGGTATCATGACTGGAACATCAATATTTAATTGATCTGATTTCATGTATAGAGTGACAGGGAAATTTATCATCTGTCGTAGAAAAAATTGACAAATCAAATAAATAGATTATCTAGTGAATGAACGTTTTTGCAATTTACTCGTGCGTTTTTCTCTAGCCATGAATAAATGCTTCAGCTTAGAGTATGTGTCACTATGAAAACGCTTGGAAGTTGAGCACCAAGCACAGAAAGAAGGGTGATCAAAGTTTGATCGCAGAAAGTTTGTTTGATCATCAAACACAGAGAAAAATGAAAAAAATGTATTCGAAAGTGATTGTTTATTGGCACGGTTCGAAAATTCTTAATTTAGTTGTTCTCGTGGGCGGCGGTAAATTCGTCCCCAGGTAAATTCGTTCCCCAAAACCGCCAATTCAAAAATTTCGAGCAGGTTCGAATCCTGGTAGTAGCAAATATTTCGTACACACTCATTTGATCCACTCATTTGATCACAACTCATTTGATCCCACTAATTTGATCACAACTCATTTGATCCCCACCTCATTTGATCCCACCTCATTTGATCCCAACTCATTTGATCCCACTCATTTGATCCCAATTTCAAAATTTTGGAATTCAACATTTTCGAAAGCATAGCGGTATTTTTGTCAGATCTATTTGTAGGAAAACTTTGTTGATTTTCTGGTTTCAGCAATATCGATGGCTATGAAAGTGGTGATGCCCTGCTAAGCGGTGTGCATAACGAAGGTGAATTTGTGGATCAACCATCTCTTCAGGTAGAGAACTTTTGTTTGTTTTTTCTTCTTTATTAAGTATTTTTAGGGGATTTTGTCTTGAACGAATCGAGAAAAGTAGTGCTGTATCGCCAGTGGCTATGACTTTGTGAAAAAACAGGCTAGTGAGCGATGGACAATTCAAAGCTGGCGCTGCATTAATGACGACAAGCGCAACGGTACGGCAAAAACCATATTTGGGTCAATCAACGGTCTTCGCCTACTCAATCCTCACATCTGTATACAGTGTCCTAATGCCCATGTGGTAATTTATCAGTTTTCTTTTTTCAAAACGATATTGTGTTTACAGCGTCGAATGTCATAGTGAAGGTAAAAACTGCTGTAATCACCATTTTGTGTCAGAAGAGCCGGCTAGACAGATGTTAAGCTTTTGTCGCTGTCAACAGTTAAACCTTGCAAGATCAAGTCTTTGTCGAAAAAGCCGGTTAGTTCCACCAGCATCGATGAGCCAGCAAAGGAAGCCACTTAATGCTTCTCTCTCTGGTTGTGTTGGGATAAGTATGAAACTACGGCCAAGTAAGTAATAAACTTTCGGTCTTTATGATTCAGCCTTTACGAAAACTAAAAAATAACAACAGAGAGCCCACAAAGAGAAGAAGACCACATTATTCGAACTTTTACACGGATAAAAAAATTCAGTGGGATCCACCTAATTCCTACTGGTTCACCACAAATCACCAGTGGGAGTGCCATCGATGCGTGAGGGAATTCGGTGGTGTTCCAGTGCAATAAGGTGGGATTCCAGTGAAATTTAGGTGGTATTCCACTGGAATCGAGGTGGTATTCCACTGAAAAAAAGTATACCCTGCCACTGTCCGGATTCGAACCGACCACCCGAGTGGTATGACCCTGAGCCACTACCCACTCAGCCAACATGTCGTTTTAATGTATTGAGGTTATTAGACGCCTATATACTCAATTTTTGAAATAATGAGTTCTTTCGTTATTGAATGTGCTTATTGTGTGGATGAATGCAATCAAGTGATATAACTAGTGAAATTGAAGAATTAACAAGTACAACAGCAGGAGATATTATTCGACTGACTTTAGCAATTTTATATTTTAATGGGAATTATGGGAGTATGAATCTCAGAAACGAAATTATATTTGTTAAACAGGTTTTAATTTTTCGCTGTATGCTAATAAAAAATCATAAAAATCATGTATAACTCAAGATTGTAACGAAAATGTGCTAGACTTTCCATGATAAAAATATACAGTCGACGCTCGATTTAAGGACAGCCTGGGGACGGGCAAACACTGTCCTTAAATCGAGCTGTCCTTGTATCGAGCGTCCATGGTCGTAGCTTAGCCTTTAGGCCCCTTTTTCCATTTGTGAAAAAAGGCCAAACGACTTACGTAAGTCGTTGGCCCTTTTTTTCCACAAACGGAAAAAAGGGGCCAAACGCCCTTACGCCGCGTCCATATATCGATTTTTATTAAGAAACCAAAACCAACAAAATTTTGTGTCCTTAAATCGAGCGTCGACTGTATAAAGATTTTTAAATGAGGACAAAATAATACTTAAACCAAACAGCTAGGTGATAAAAAATATATTCCTGGTATAAAAGGTTAAAATAACATTAGTTTAGTGTCAACTACGATAATTGGATAAAAATTGCCACTGGAATACCAGTAAGTCACAAATTCCAGTGGATTACCACTGGCATTCCACTGGAAATTGCTAGATTTCCACCAAATTGCCACTTGTATCGAATATTCCAGTGGATTGCCACTGGAATTCCAGTATTAAATTGATGGATTCCACCAAATTGCCACTAAATGAGCGATTTAACCACTGGAATGCGGCAATCCACTGGAAATTTATACTTTCTGGCATTCCAGTGGGAGTTACTGGTTGGCCAGTGTCATTTAGTGGTCTACCACTGGACTTCATTTTTCCGTGTGAATTAGCCTAGTACCGAAATTGGATCAAATGAGTTGGGATGAAATGAGTTGGATCAAATGAGGTGGCATCAAATGAGGTGTGATCAAATGATGTGATCAAATGAGTACGAACAATATTTTTCTAACTTAGAATTGTGTGGGAAATCGGGTTTGTTAGGACCAAAATTACGACTTTACCCACTCCAAACCAATACCTTGAGTAGGTGCCTAATGGTCAGGTGAAGAGAGGGCCTTAAAACCGGTTTCGTGGGCTAATGCGGACATGCTGAAGATGGTTTGATAGTGTTAAAATGCCGTTTTGTAGGGTATTTTTTGAGCTTTGATAAAAACCAGTTTTGGTAAAATCAATTATGTCCAATACTTAAAAATTCCAATACTCGACGAAACGGCATTTCACCACTATCAAACCATCTTCAGCATGCCTAAATTAGTCCAGAAAATATGTTTTGGAAGATGGAAAACGTAGAAAATTTTTTGCTCCAAGTGAACGACTACTGGTTTTGTGGTGCATGGATTATTCAGCAGAACTGACGTTGGATCATAGAATCGTAGAAATCATATGGAAATCATTGCTTGGATCACAGACCAAACTGTTACTACCGTGTACCACTACACTAACTAAGTTCCCGACCTGTGTACGACTACCTGGGTAAACAAAAACCAAGTGGTCGTCCACTTAGAGCAAAAATTTTTACATTTTTCATGTTCCGAAATTTGTTTTTGGACTGATTCGAGCATGCTGAAGATGGTTTGATAATAGTAAAATAAGGTTTTGCATGGTATTTCTTGAGTATTGGGCAATAATTAGCAATAATAATAATACCAGAACTCGATTTTACCAAAACTCAAAAAATACTTGAGAAAACGGTGTTTACCACTGTCAAACCCTATTCAGCATGTCTGAATTAGTCCACAAAATACGTTTAAAACGTGGAAAACGTAAAAAAAATTTTGCTCTAAGTGGACGACCACTTGGTTTGGTAGGTTCAGACGGAAAATTTCAATTCCTGCGAAATTTGTAGAGGTCAATTTACCGCCACCCGTACCTACCTGATGCTCTTCCTTCCCACATTCGGCTTTACTAAGACTATATGGCTCTTTACAACAAAAAATTGTGTTTTCTACCGACTGGATTCGAACCTGTTCGAAAATTTTGAATTGGCGGTTTTGGGGACGAATTTACCTGCACGGGGTTCAAAAACCAAATTTGTGTTCATTAGAGAATTTTTGCGCGAAATCGAAAAATTCAAAAAGAAGTGATCATCAATCAGTTTTTTCTAACGATCTATATTGCTTATTTTTGTAGTATTTTTTGGGTTTCTGTCTTAGTTTGTACTGAGGAGATTCTTTGTTTTTCCAGCTTTTAATGAGCTATCACTTGCCAACAAAAGATAACAAATTCGGTGGTTGAAAAAAGTTTTAATGAAAATTTAAAACAAACAAAAATTATGATTGAAAATTTATTTTAGTTTTAAAAAAGTACTCCAAAAATTTACTGAGTTGAGTCTTTAAACTGCACTAAGCCTCTGTTTTCTGATACAAGCCTACTAAAAAAAGTTGCTAACGTGATAGCCCATAAATTTTTATGTATGTATGTGCAATATCGCTTGAATTTATACTCAATTTGTAATTTTCATACGGAGAGAAGTAAAAAAATCATATTTTACGTCAAAACCGGGCTTTTTGGCTAAAAATAGTTCTAGGTATCGAAATTTACTAGTTTTGACAAAATCTTACTAGGATCTTGCAGTTCAGATTGTGGCTAACATTTTGGTATATGGGTGTACGAAAAAGCCGTGGTTTTGAGATTTTTGACCGTGGTGAAATTTGATTAATTTTTTTGCGTTCAGGGACATCAACATGGTTTATACTGGGCGTCAAACGCAAGCTGAGTGCATCAAAAAAAACTCCGACAATCAAAGACGAAAAATGCAACAGCAGCTTAAGCAGAAGCAAGGAAAGCTGAATAAGAACAGAAGAAGTCTAAATCTCTTCGAGGAAAGAATGTGAGAAACGCAATAATAGGTATGGTTTCCGTATATATTGAGGCCTTTTTTTCCTATTGAAAAACGGATGTAACTAAAATGTTGCCCCTGAAATCTGAATTCTTGCCTTTTTTCTTTTTTTCAGTAATAAATTGCCGGGGGCAAAATAATTTTTAGGGGCATTAATAAATTTGACCCTTTGAAAACACTTCAGCAAGGAAAAAAGAAGCAGTAGAAAAAGAGGTGGTACTTCTATTTAGCTGAAGAATCGATTCGGAAAAGATCTGTTTGAAGGGCAGTCAACGTGCAGTAGCCGAGTCAATTCTTTACGCTGTATGTGTGTTTACTTCCATATTTGCTTCCATTTAGAAGCGATTGTTTTCAAGATGGATATAATGGACCGTGTCTCTCAGAGAAATTTGGATACTTTTCGTTTGACGCACCAATCTCAGGGAACGCTTTAAAGTCGCTCATGCTTCGGTGTCTTCAAAAACCTGGTTTGTCTTTGGGTTTATTTGCCTTGACAGACTTTTATTGATCTGTGTTTATTATGTTGGAAGGAAGCAAGTTGCTGGAAAAATTAATTTGTTCGAAGCGTTAGCCA